>JACJUM010002929.1:17126080-17258694 GCA_020976665.1 Heortia vitessoides
TATATATATATATATATATATATATATATATATATATATATTCATTCTATCTATCTTAACCACCTCTTATAATCTCTTAGTTTTATTTACTTTTTCCATCCAAAGAGGTTGCCTAAAAGAAATCGTTACTTGCGATAAGGACGCCCATTGTACTTATTGATTACTGTTTTTGTCTTATATTTTTTCGTTTGGTGTACAATAAAGAGTTTATTATTATTTTCCGTCAAATTGTATTCTGCGCGTGGAGTATATAAAAATACCATGTTTTATCTTTGTAATCTATATAAATATCCGATTTTATGATAATAGTTAATAAATAATTACAACTACACACGAAATTGCATACGTGAACTGATTAAAAAGATACATAAAGCACTTATGTTACAAATAACTGACAACAAAGGAATCACAAATGTAATACTTAAATACATATATTTAATACCCAGACATAGAACAAATACAAACTCTCATCATATAAATATATGTCTGGACGGGCAACGAAGTAACGATATTTAATGTACAATATATGCTACCATCTGCGCCATCGGTCCCGTCGATATAAATTTCCAAGACAGCAGAAAAAAGAAATAACAAATTTGACAACGCCCGACTCATTAATAATATGATTTGAAAACGCGCCACAGATTACGAATAAACAGATTCCCGTAACAAGAACCTGGCCTCCATAGATCAAGTTTATCTTTCCCGGTGACTCCGATTTGTCATTCGCGTCACTGACACACCGCAATTAGTGGACCACACAGAGTCAGTCAGGCCGTCGACTGTCCAAATTGTCGGGAGTCACGCGTGCTGTTGACAGAAATGGGTCGGGCGTCTTTTGTTTTTGTGGAAGTCTATCCTTTATTTCGAAAAAAAAAGTTTGGCTGTTTTAAAAGCATCATTGTGACTTTTCAGCGAGTTTTTGTCGAGATCGCTTTTGATTACGCCATCTGTCGTTCCAAAAAAATAATTTTAAGAACCTACGGTTAAAAAAGAGGTTAGTGTTTACTTCAATATGAATTGCGAGTGGCCTCATTCTCGTTCCGAAGACATGTATCCAGTCCTCAAAATAACAATTATATCACTGTTAGCTTAACAAAAGCAAATCTCCTTTCTTGACAATCAAGCTAAAGACTAAAGTCCAGCCTCAACATGCACTGGAGCAATTTATATACTTATATGTTTTCAGTGTGGGAATGATTAATTCATGCTGTATGCTGTTTATAAATCAGTGATTATAATCTTCCGAAAAATAATATTATATTGTAACTTATTGCAGTTACAATGTATTGTAATTAAAATTAATTAACTCAAATATTATTTATTAAGCAAGCTGGTACTTATATCTTATATGTTATCTTACGTAGATAATTTATATATGTATGTATATGCAAGTCATCATCATCATACCAGCTGTTATAACTCTATTGCGTGCTATGGCCTGCGACCTCCCCAAAAAGATGGGAATTTGCCAATAATTGCCGCGCTAGGCTGAGCATAGCTTTTTTGATAGGGATTTTGCTTCCCATTATTGATATGTATACATAACGTTACTCTTGTTATGTATACATATATCACTTATGTACTTTATATATTATATAGCTATGTGGTACCAGCAGAGAAGAATTGTACCTCTTCTAGGTGTCGTAAGAAGTGACTAAGATTACCAAAAACGTTACGACCATCCAAAACAGAGCAGCTTAAATACACTAGGCAGGGATGGGCAGCAGCATCAGCGTCACCAAAGCTCCGCTCTAGGATTGCCAATACTTGCCCATGCTTACCCACCATGGCAACTATGGGCGAAAATTCTCCCTTCTTGGGGAGGCCTATGTCCAGAAATGGATTCCACTGGCTGATATAATTATGATGATGAAAAATAAAACAGCTAATATGAAACCGACTAGAAACTAAATCACAAAAATTTGATAATATGACTTAAATAACATATTCTAATGCCATTTTTTTAAAACTAATGGTGTCATTAATTTTTTATTTTAACGATTTTAAATTATAAATGAAAAAAGGTTTTCATCTCACGGTTGCAAGTTTAATTAAAAGTACTGTGGAAAAAAATATCAAAGTTTTTATAACTTGTAAAAGTTAGTTCACACAGTACAAATTTAAAACCTTCATTATAATAACAGAGTGAAAGGAGAACTACATAAAATCCTTCAAAGTTTAGTAAATGCTTGAAAACACGTAAATTAAAATAAACGTAATCAGAAACTTTCAACTAGCTACATCTAGATAGCGCGGTGAAAACCTAAAAGTTAAACTTGGGTATAAATGCCAAGAACTCTTGGCCTATGTCCAAGGTTTCAAGTTCTAATCCTGAATCTCGAAGATAGTATCGGGAGATTGACGAATGACCCTTTTTGACTGGAAAGTATAGGCCAAATAGATTATAAATCTATACAAAAAAATATATAATCTATGTGATTACGAAAGTAAATTAGGTTTTTTCAAAGGCTTTATGAAAGTAAATCAATCAATCATCATTATATTAGTAGTAGAGCATCCATAGCTAGATGTAAGCCTCCTCAAGTCATCTTCAATAGGATCGGATGTAGTGCCATGCGTCCGGCGCGATCCTGCAATTTTAGTCAAATCATCTGTCATCTTTCGGGTGGACGCCCTACGCTGTGCTTGCCGGTACGTGGTCTTTATTCCATTACCTTACTATTCGATCGGCCATTGGTTCTGCGTGCTAAGTACCCTGTCCAATGCTACTTTAACTTCTAATACACCGAGCTATATCAGTAACTTTGGTTTTGTTACGGATCTCTTCATTCCTGGTTCGAACGCGAAAAGCGTCTCTTTTCTTCTTATCTATACCTATACCAATATTACAAAGTGCAAAGATTTTATTGTATTTTTGATTGTTAACTCAAAAACTTCAATACCGATTTTATAAATTTACTGCAAGATAGATTTTCGAAAAGAATAAGTGATAGCTACTTTAAGTAGAATTATGTGAATAGTATTTATAATTCTGTACGTTTGTGTCCAATAAGTTCAGAAATCGGAGGATTTATTTCAAAAACTCTTTCCTAAATAGATGATTACATTGTCAAAAAAGAGACAAAGGTAATAAAATTGATGTTTTATGAATTCAGCAAACAAGCTTGATGGTAAACTTCACCGTAGCCTATAGACACAAAGATATCACTAGCGTATTGCCAACCCTGTAAACTGAAGATATTACGTCACGTTTATTTACAAATTTTTCTGCCTCTCTCATCCTTCAAATCGGAACACAATAGAAATAGATAAGAGTAAGGTACTAATAAGGTACCAGAACCGACAGATGGCGGTATATCCATCCGAGACAGTGTAACTCAAATGCATAGAGTGGGTATGGGCAGCAGCATCCCCACTGAGAAAGCTGCGATGTGTGATGGTCACCACGTTTGCCCAACGCGGCAATTATGGGCAGAGTTTCTCTTTCTTGGAGAGGCCTTTTTCCGGCAGTGGACTTCCAATGGCTGTAATGATGATGATAAAGATATGAATGCAGAAGACCTTTGTAAGAAGTCTACCTCTACTTTTACAAGTTTGTATACGATGCGGGTGATGATAGACATCGTGTTATCACAAATATATTACGAACGCGTCGCTAATCTCGTCACCTGAACTTATGACGTCACATTACACGAAACTGAAACCTGAACAAAGTTACGCCAGAACTAGGTACTGTTTTGCGGTCGACAAATGAAAGAAAGGTCAGAGACATTTGAGGTCTAGACAACAACTTTACAAAGGTTTACCTATAGGTATAGCTCATACATCCGAATATTATAGAGGCTATGGCTTGTATAGATACTCGCAGTAACTAGTTATTTTTTTTTATTTATGTGAACAGAGTGCGCAAGGATTCTTGTACCTATCCTTATATTTTAAATAATCCGTTAGGATTAAATTCCTCG
The DNA here is from genome assembly GCA_020976665.1 of Heortia vitessoides. NCBI lineage: Eukaryota > Metazoa > Arthropoda > Insecta > Lepidoptera > Crambidae > Heortia > Heortia vitessoides. The sequence goes on from JACJUM010002929.1 coordinate 17,130,010, forward strand.
TCTAAAGTGTAAAAGAAGGAACATGTGAAAAGTGTGGGAGAGCGACTGCTACTCACGTTTTAAATAAAACTAAAATAAAATAAATCAGTTTCGGCTAGTTAACAAAACGGCTGGATAGATAATTACACATTTCCACTAGAACCCATGCAACAATTGTAAATACGACGATTTTTATACGACTATATGATTGAAAGAATCATAACAAGATTTCGCTTAAGTATAAGTCCTTGGAAGTAATAATATGCCAAGTAAGTATGTTCCAAATAAGAAAATGTAATTTAAATCAAGTTCCACATAGACAAAATAAGTACTTCAACAACTCTGAATTATATAGATCCAAAAAAATGCTCCAGACAAAGTAGTTTCGAGTCAAGGAAAAAAGCCGAACTTTATTTCTCCTCCTCAGACCAATAAAAGGCGTATAAATCCTACGTTTCCTTACTAAAATTCTTGGAAACAGTTGTAAAAGCTTGAATGTAGTTTACCCACCAAATAAATTTCTTTCTGCTGAAACTACTTCTGGTAGGTAACAATACTCAAAAGAATTTTAATTTTATCTGTTACTAGCTTTCTTTTTGCCATTTCAACTGGAAACTTCACACCATTGCAATTATTTTGGAATCAAAAATATTCTACATATACTTTAATTATACATTTTTTTTTTGTTAAATTATCAGTATAAATTTTTTTCGTTCTGTGTTTGCGTGATAAAGTATCAAACATCCGTTCAACATCACAAACAAACAACTTTTAGCACTTGTGTTACAAAAATCAGGTACGTAGTATCCACCTCGTGAATTAACATATTTTAAGTATTTAACTATTTAAGTTGCTTTTAAACATAATATTTGTTGAAAAATATTCAGGATCACACACAACCACACACTTAAAAAATATATCAACTTATGAAATGAGCATGATTCCAAAATCATACCACTTTCACTTATAATCCCTACTAATATTATAAATGTGAAAGTAGTTTCTGCCTGTCTGTTACACTTTCCCGCTTTAACCATTGAACCGATTTTAATGAAATTTGGCACAGACAATCTTTAGACCCTGGGAAAGAACATATGCTATTTTTTAGTTCGAAAAAAGGGTTGTGAGGGGTCAAAAGGGGGGATGAAAAGTTGTATGGAAGTATCGCTATTTTTGGAGCTAGAAACTTATTTTTTATTGCCATTGATTTGATATAAATAAACATAACATTCAAAGTTTATATAAGTTAAGGTTAAGAGGTATCATACCCAAAAAAAAAACAATTCCACACGTACAAAGTTGCGGGCACAGCTAGTCTTAAATGTTTCCGTAAAAGATAAAGTTTTTCAAGCAAGAAGATCTCATTTGATTACTGTAAAAGCTTTCAGAATCTGATTGACAGTACTTAGATTATTGCAACCTTGACTATATCCCTTGATCTATACGGCACATCGTAAGGCGAACGTAAAACTATCGCGAGAGATAAGGCAAATGGAATCTAGGGAAAAACAGGAATATAAGGTAGCTTATTTCTAGGTAGTCGTGAGGTACCGGCAGAGTAGAGCAGCACCTGATACAGAACTTTGTATCAGATGTCGTAAGAAGCGTCTATGGTACCAAAACTAATAGATGGTGGTATATCCATCCGAGTTAATACAGCTCAAATGCGCAGGGCGGGGATAGGCAGTAGCATTCCAATCGTAAAAGCTGCGCTCTACGATTGCCAATACGTGTAGCCAGCGCGGCAATTAATTATTTTTTGGGTGGCCTACATCTAACAGTGGACTTCAAATAATGTTTGTCTTTATATTTCTGTCTGTCTTATATATCTTTATAGAACTAACCATTTCTTATTTATTGCATAGTTTTACATGTCAGCCTTTTTTTTATTTCCACCATGTACATGTGTATGTGTATGTAGCAAGCAACATATAATTTTGTTTTAAATTTCTCATATTGATTAAATAATAAAAATTCAATTGCAGATTAATTCAAGTGTCACGACGGAATACTTAATGATTATCATTTCAGCTGTTGAAAGTCTTTTCTAAAACAAAGCCTCCTCAAAAAAGGGGGAATCATGCCCATAATTAACACGCAAGCGTCTTGGCAAACAGAGTATAGCTCCTTCAACGAGGATGGTGCTACCCATCCCCGCAATGTGCATTTGAGCTACATTGTTTCGGATGAATATACCGCCATCTGTCGGTTCTGGTACCTTAAAAGTACCGCGTCTTGCGACAACTAGTTTTTAGACCCAATTAATTTAATTATCAAAATCTCAACCCTGGACTTGTAACAAGATATTTAACATAAACCAGTCCATAAACATCTTTATTAACATATAACCCTACTTTCACCACACTGACATTCACGAGGCAATATCTCGACCTTCCATCACGTCGTAAAAGGGAGAGGCGAAAAAACTAAAGTATCCCAAATCTCGAGAATCGGGGATCCGTACATCAAGTGCAGATGTTATCGGAGACTGGAATAATACACCCATGAGCGATTTCCTTAATTTCGTGAGGCGAATCAGGGATCGATCCGCCCCGATCGCAAGTTACCGATAACGTTTATGGCCTGCTGGACCTGGGGATAGTGTGTGTGGGTTTATGGAACTGTCGACTTGACGGCCTTGAGCTTTAACGATTCTTTTTAATATGCAGTGGATTAAGTAAAAGTATATTGCCTTTTGATCTTTTTATTTAAATATTTCGTGTTATGGTTCGGGGTGAATTTTTAAGCTACTGAAATGATTTAAATGAACTTTGTCTAACTTGATATATAAGATAGTTTATGGTCTCAATATTTGTTTCATGACTAACATATAAGTAAAGTTGAGACAAAACATTGTCTGTCGGGCTAGCTACTTTACATAAAATAAATGATGTCACGTAGTTTGTCTGGGATAAAAATCTAAAGCGCTGAGCCGATTTCAAATAGTTTTTACTTACTGTGCACAGTTTAAACTTGATTGATGGGGTAATTATATTTTAATGTATACTATTGATTTATTCGCAATATTTTGTTTAACGATATATATATTTTTTATTTATTTAACTTCTTATGAATCGATGCATATTTCGAAGACTTATTGCCAACTATAAGTATTTATACAGGCTATCCATTTAATTAGAAATTCAAATACTTTAGTGAACTTTATAAAAAATAGATATTCTTATATTGTAACAAATTGTATAGTAAATTGGATTATATAATTTAAATATACAGTTAAGATAATACAATATCTGTTAGATTAGCTAGTAATAAAATAAAAATAAAAAATACCTCACAACATCTCAGACATTGACATGATTCTTTGATAAATTGCTTAAGTAGCTGTGTTACGAACAACACAGAAATCACAAATATACTACTTGAATACATATATTTAACACTATATAAACATTTGTCCTGGGTGAGGATAAACCCACGAGTTTTGGCGGACAAGACAGGATCCGTCCAGAAACATAATATAGCTATATAAATTTAGGATGTCTGCGCTTAATTAAATAATAATACTTTATTTAATGTGATTACAGTTGCCAGATCAGGGTTTCTTATGAGATTCTATTATTGGGACATTACATATTTTGTTGCATACCGATTTCGTTATAGACGCAAGAACGAGGTTAGAACCCTTACGGTGAAAGGGACCAACTAGACAAAAATAAATTACTATGCACCCCGACGGATCCGACACTAAACACCTAATATAAAGTTACTGGGTAATGTTTCATAATATCTTCAAGTCATAAGGTTGACAACGTGCCAGTAATATTTTTGTGATATTACAAGCGCGTATAGGCTGCGGTGACGCTTACTATCACGAAGATAATAAATTTGGATTATTATTTCGGAGCCAGCTCAAGGTAAGAGATGTTATATGAATTTATTGTCAAAATAATAAACAATAACAATTATATATTTTGTACCCTGTCCCTCTTCCTAGGATCCCCACAAACAAGCCGGGTCCTTCTCCTGGTCACGAGCGCGGTGTCCGCTCGGATGTCAATTGGCTACGAGGTCGCGAAGAGGATGAGGTCGCGGCACATTGCTCTTGTTCCACCTGATAAATGCCGAACTAACTGGTCATTATCATGGTCGATCTAGACTGCTTCAGGCTTATTTTAATGGTATGTTTATTTGTCTATAGATACTTTGCGCCACTTTTGAAGTATATTGCTCATGGGGTTGAGTAGAGCTTGCTATATAATATTTATTGTTAAACTTGCTGTGCCAGCAACTTTGTCAGCGTGCAGTAGTTTCTTTGGGCACTATACTTTTTTAGTTTACTTATATAAATTTTAAATGTAGCATTTATTTATATATACAAATCAATAGCCTTTTAATCCCCCTTGATCTCATGCAACTCTTATGTCGAAAAAAGTAACCTATGTCCTTTTTAAGGCTTTAGACTATCTGTGTCTAAAGTTTCATGCAGATCGGTTCAGTAGTTTAGGCGAGATTGCGTAACAGACGGACAGACAGAGTAACTTTCGGATTTTTAATATAAGTAAGGATTTGTTTAGACATGCTGAAAGGATTGATGAAAGTAGAAAGACTGCAGAATTACACAGAGCGGCAGTATTATTTTTTCTTTTTTTTCATCCTGCTACTTAGCAATCTGTTTAATTTATAAATAATAGTCTAATATCAGTCTTTGATTATTGAAGTGTCTTGAGTAGGAACGAAAAAGCAGTAATCCAGTTTGCATTCTTTGTTATCTCATTCGTTGACTTGACTCCGAGATAAGTAGCTTGAAGCACTTGTGTTGCAAATATCAGATAATAGAGCAATCACAAACATAATACTTCAATACAGACACAGGATAAACACAAACATTCATTATATAAATGTTTGTCCTGGTTGGGGATCGAACCCAGGACGTTTGGCGTACAAGATAGGATCATTGCCATCTTCACCATCGGGCCGTTTAGATGAGTTCGATCTATTAGCATTGACTTTGCAATGCGAGTGACCATAACATATAGCTGCTTCTTTAAATTTTTATTGTCATCATACATTCAGGGCAAGATCTAGGCGTATCCAAAAATTTTTATTTTTCAAACATAATTACAAAACTATCCTTTTAATTACTTCTATAATATCAAATAAAATGATACACTAAAACAAACCAATATTCAGACATTATAATTTATAATATATATTTGCATATTTTTCCTGCGCATATTTTGAAACACATAGCGTAATGTATACAGAATTAATCATTAAGCATAATTTTGATTTCCATTATTTATATTAGAGTAATAACCAGGTTACTTAATTTATGCGCATAAATGATAATTTTTGGATAATTTAACATAGTATTTGTTAAAATTATTTAATGTGTAAAAATTTTAAAAAATATTTACTAGAAAAATATCAATTTTTGTTTAGTGACAGGCGGAACTCGAACTTGCATCTTTTCTATACCAGTCTGCACCACCGTTGTGCTACCGAACCTTAGCGGATATGTTGAATATTTCTTAGTGAACTTTTAGTACTGTGATGTTAGCGCCATTTCTTCAATGTTGTACTCTAATAAATAACAAACCAGCACTCATATGTCAAACTTTTACAAGTTTGAAGCAAAAATAAAATAAAGAAAACATCGTTATTTAATTACTTTGAATAGGTTTTTGCATAGAAAATTCTAGATTATATATAAGATGATATTTACGAGAGAAAAAAATCTTATTGTTATTATATTTCACAACTTTTTACAGACAATCTTTAACGATTCACGCTGTTATATTGTGGAATTCACTAAACCCAAAAATATGATGTGTGCAGTACCAGTGTTAATTTAAAAAGTTGGTGAAGGAACATTACCTCATAACTATTCCTTGGTTTGTCTATGGTATTATCAAGAGATCCCTCTTTGCTATAAGGCTACCCATTCATTATATCAGCCATTGGAAGCCGGAAGGTACTATTCTACTCTGCCAGTATCCCACGGCTTTGTAGCATTACACTGACTAATTTTTAAATCGGAAGTCATTTTATTTTAACTATTTGACTGGCGTATAATTAAGATTATTATGATTATTAATGTTAATAAATACGACAGGTAAGCTGAAGAATAAATAAACTAGCAGATAAGAAAATAATGCAGATAAAAGAAAAAAATGGAAGAAAGCATCTTGTGTAACAAATTTTCCGGGTTTGTCCGAATTAATATTTATCCGCATAAATTGATCTATTACATATTTACCTTTGACGGACCTGATGGGACAGATAGTAGTGATACTATATTGTTTGCTTATGGTTGTGGGTTCATTCCCCACGCATGACGAATATTAATATAATGAATTTTTATATTTTATCTGTGTATTTAAGTATTATATAAATAATTTCCATATTGTCAGATGTCTGTAATACAAGTGTTTTAAGAAACTCATCAAAGAGTCAGGTCAATGTATGTGTTGCGAGAATTTATATTTGGCATAAATTATTTCTTATTAAAACATGTTTATTAAAACCATACCCTATATCATTTTACAGTATTTATTTGTCTGACATTTAGGTCACAATATAAAAGTATGAAATACAAAGTTACCAAACAAAATTAAATAAAGCTCGCACACGGGAAATCAACGTTCAAAGCGGCTGGCCCGCAGAAGGGAAATTTAAAATTTTCGCAAACGAATTTCCATCTTTGGTGATATTAAATGGTGCAAATGTTCGGAGTACAAAATGAAATAAAGCATCTGTGCTGTTTTTTGAATTTGCCGTGTAAAATGTAAAATATATAATCAAAATATTTCCTAGTTAAAATTCTTTTGTAAGAATCGTCTCAATAAATTTTTAACCGAATTTACAAAATTTTTTAGCCAGTTCATATCGTAAAAACACTCTCATTTGCTTGGCATTTAATAAATTAATGTAATTTTCATAGAAGTATATTCACGTGTCATTGAAACAGTTAATTAATTTAATGATTCCTGCATTTTGCACAAAATAAATGGCTTTGTGCCCTTCTTTTCCATATTAACTTTAACGGTGTTAAATTTTACTTTAATCCGTCTCACGTAGTTTCTGTAAAAACATAATCCCGTCACATATTAATATATTAAAATTAACTTATCAGACATTTTAAGTCCACTGATGAACATAAGCCTTAATTGCCGCGCTAGGTAGGCGTGTTGGCAATCGCAGACAGCTACCTTCACGACAGAGATGCTGCTGCCCTTCCCAGCATTCGAGCTAAATTGTTTCGGGTGGATATACCGCCACCTGATGGTTCCGGTACCTTCATTGCCCCTTACGACACCTGGATACTAATCTGCCGGTACCTTACGGCTTACTTTGCCGTTAACTTACGGCTTAATCATCACCATCATAATATCAACTATAGAATATCGACTGTTGTAAAAAAGCCTCCTTTAATTTGAAATATGAGCCCTACTTCATTATTTTAAATCAGTTGTAAGGTCAGTTCTAATTAGCATTGTGAAGGCGTAGTCATTGCTCGTTATTTCCCACAGCCAATGTTTAAACAATAGTTTTTATTAGACTGTTCATTCAGCTGAACTTAAAGGCAATTACATATGTTACGTTAATAAAAAACACAAAATATCGTCTGCATTGGAACATTAGTCTTACCTATGTCTGCCGTGTGTTCCGGTGAAAAAGAGTAAAATTAGAAGATAATGTTACATAATATATTTCAAGTTGCAAGGTCAGCAATGCGAGATCGCTTTGTCATATTCTATGAGCGTTTATGTTGCTGTGACGCTTTCTATAGCTAAAATACTTAAGAGTATTTTTCATAGTTCACAAAAATTAAGTTCCTACTAGACTGAAATGTGTTAATTATATTTAATTGAAGTTGTAAAGATAAGATACGACCGTGTTTTAAGCCGTTAAAAGTGTTAATGGAGCCTTACATGCTTTTATGGGTAGTCAAAATGTGTCAAAAAGGTCATGATAGGCTATTCTTAGAGGTATGTTTGTTCCAACACTAACATATAATATTAGGTATGGCAGAAGAAGCACGCAAGTAGAATACATTTTGTTGACATGACAGCACTTCATAGTATGTATGGTGTGAACTTGAGATATAGATGAAATAATAGTGTGATAAGAGGTTGATGTGGTGAAAAAGACGATCTTGGGACCACAAAAGTAGAGTAAAGAATGATGAGATGGTTTGGACATGTAGAAAGAATGGATGAAAGTAGAATGACTGCACAAATATATAATGAATGCACAAAGCGGAAGTGAATGGAAAAGTTGGTATAGAATGATCTAGGCGAACATATATTAACCAAGCAGAAGAAGTATTAAAGAAGGGCTATGTATGAAAGCACTAATGCGAGTAAGAGAAGCGAGAGAGGTATGCCAAGTTCGTAACAAGTGGAGATCCGTAGTCTCTGCCTACTCCGATGGGACACACGCGTGTTGTATGTAAAAGTAGTATTATTATGAGCAAACGCGTAAATATCCTCAGTTTTAAGATACAAGTTATTTTTTTTTATTCAACAATTTATCCGTTGTTCTGACTCTGAGATAAGTTGCTTTAGATATGCATTTATTTATGGATACCAGATAATAGAGGAACTCACAGATATAAAACTGAAATGCATATTTAACGCCAACACTGAACAAACGCAAATATCTCTATATAATAGTTGGTCCCGGTTTGAAATAGAACCCTTTGTTCACAAAATACTACTATCACCATATATACCATCTACGTCATTGGGCCTGTCAAAATTCACATGGCTTCCACATTTTTTTCACGTTTGCCTGCCTCATTGAATGCCATAAAATCTAGCCATAACTCTTGAGTATTAAAACCTAATTATAACCACAGTAATGCAGCTTACCCTATAAGAAATCGCAGATGCAACCCAATCTCGTAGGGTAGTCGACCAATCGCGGCTAAGTTCCGATGGGCGAGGCTGGGCGGTGTTGGGTTACATGCAGATGTCACCCGGCCTGTGTCCTGGAATACGAGCGACCGTTCAACTCCTGTTTTTTTGCTTATTTTGTTGAGTTAAAGCTTATAGACGCGGCGTTGCCGGATGTCAGCCGTTTGTGATTATTATAACATTGGAGGATCAATCATTTACTTTATGACGGGCCCAATGGCGCAGATGGTAGTGATCCTGTCTTGTGCACCAGGGGTCGTGGGTTTGATTCCCATCTAGAGCAAATATTTATATGATGATATTTGTGTTTGCTCTGTGTATGGGTATAAAAATATATGTATTTAAGTAGTATATTTGTGATTCCTCTGTTGTCTGGCATTCGTAACACAAGTGCTTTAAGCGACTTACCACGGAGTCAGGTCAATGTATGAGATGTTGTGGAAATTATTATTATTATTAAACATTTGAGTGACAATATTAATTATTATTTATGTAATAACCTATTTGGTTTGCCAAAGATCTTGGATTCAATCCCCACCCAGAGAAAATATTTATTTAAAGCACATTTGTATTTGTACTGTGTCTGAGCGTTATTTATATATATCTAAGTGTTATATTAATAATTCGTCTATAGTCTGATATCTATAACAAGTGTTTTAAGCTTCTAATCATGAAGTCAATGTACTAATCATGGAGAAAGTGTATATATTTAATTTAATTTTAACATGTTGCGTATACACAAACATTATACTGATAAGATGTGTCCACTTTGAAGTAAAATAAATGGCACCAAAGACCTCCACGTGTTGATCTCGGCTTGATACAAGCCTCAAAAGACCATGTCCTCCTGAGCCCTAGATCGTAAAATGCACTAACATAATAATAAAGCGACTAAGGGAAGCAACAGAGGTATGCCAAGATCGTAGCAATTGGAGATCCATAGTATCTGCCTATCCTGATGGGATACAGGTGTGGTGTATGTATGTAACAATCAAATTGGGTGTCCCACTTCGTGAGCTGTCAAATGTAAAAGACTTGAGACAGTTTTAGTGGCAGACGTCAATAGTCTCAACTCATAGGAAACATCTCAACTCTATATCTCGGCTTTATTTTTTTTGTTCTCCATAATCTGTAATAGCTCTTGCATCTCCCAGGTGCCGCCTCTCGGTAAATTCTCTATATTCTTTCAAAGATGGCATGCAATAGACGTAATAAACAAACAATAAAATCTTTTACACTTTATAATATTAGTAAAGATTCACATGCAGCGTTAATAGAGCTGTTAGTGTCAAATATTTTATTTTAATTGGCATATTATAGGCACTTTTCGTCAAAAAATATTTTTTCCATAGATTTACTTTTTCAATATTATTTAAATAACGAATGACCTTGACAACCTTATGTAGTTATAATTTAAACAAAAAACATAGGTCATCGACTGGCCTACTTTAAAACTAGTCGCCGGCACCAGACGGGTTTAAACATTAATGTTTTTTGAAGGTTAATTACGCGAGTCAACAATAAAGAACTTGCAAAAGGAGGTATTTTGCCCATAACTTCTGAACTGGGCAATCGCAGAGACATTCGCGACGGTAACGCTGCTCTTCCCGCCCCGTTGCATTTCAGCTGATTTAGTTTATATTTCGGACCTCAGTCACCTCTAACGACACCTGATACAAGGGTACTTTTCTACTGTGCAGGTACCTAACGCTAAATTATAATTACTACTATTGATACGCATTGTAGAACGCCATTCTACTTTTAACTTAAGTTAAGGATGATATTTGTCTTTTTGCTTATATGCTTTTGACTATATACTTATTTTTGAAATTTACATACATATGGTTGCAAGTACGGGAAAGGATAGGCCAATCTAGTTCCTATTATAAAAATATTATTGTTCATTAATTGACTTTAAAATATTTGCAAGTGCCTGTAATTGGTCTACTTGAATAGAGTATGTTTTAAATTTGATTCGCTACCATTTATCCTGAAAACAAAACGTAAATCTGTCACGTTTTTAGTAAAATATATTTTTAATACTACAAAAAATCTATGAATGTAAAACCTAATCTTATCTGAATATACGAAAATTAACTTCTGAGACAATGTTCGTGAAATTTCTCGTAGGACTTACAGTACCCTTCATTCCTAAAAGAGTACTGTTTCCATGAAACTCTTACCGAGTTAAACTTAAAAATACCGAGGTCGTGGATTCGATCCCTACGTAGGACAAACATTCATATCATAATATTTGTATTTGTTCTGTGTCTGGGTGTTGAATAATATGTTTAAATAGTATATTTGTGATTCCTCTGTTGTCTAATGTTTGTAACACAAGTGATTTAAGTGACTTATCACGTAGTTACGATAATGTATCAGTCATGTTGTAGCAATTTATTTTATTACTTACTGGCCCGTTAGCACAGATGGTAGTGATCTTATCTTGTGCGCCAAGGGTCGTAGGTTCGATTCTCATCCAGGATAAATGTTTATATGATAATATTTGTACTTTTTCTGTATCTGGGTGTTAAATATATGTATTTAGGTAGTATATTTGTGATTCCTCTGTTATCTGTAATACAAGTGCTCTAAGCGACTTATCACGTAGTCAGGTCAATGTATGAGTTGTTTTGGGTCTTATTACTGAAAAATATTAATGTATTTTTGGGAAGAATTTGGTTTTAAATTAATGAAACTGTTATTTATTTCTTCATTATCTTAATATAATTAAGGATACCGAAAAGCAAGCTAATAAATCGAAATTTCCTTTAGATCATGGCGTTATCTATTCCGTTCCCCCTTTAAGGGAAACCGCGAAATGTCACACAATAGCATAGTCATTTTGCTTAATCTACGATACAATCTTAAAGCAATTTGAATACAAAATGACAATATATCACAGTTAACAAATAAAGGGCATTGTTTGGTTCTTGCAATAAATTATTTTTCAATCGAATCTAACAACCTATATCTTTATAATTATGTAAAAAACGAAAACTGACTGACTGACAGACATTTGTTATATATGTATGGCGAGGCCTAACCTACAAGGGTTAGTAACATAAAATTTTGCACATGAGTCCCTTTTATAACGCAGGGAACCACAATGAAAGGATTCTTGTTATTTCCCCACCTAAGGGGGTAAAACTGTGGTGCAAAGTCAGTATGAAACTTTATTGTGTTGCAAGTACTTCATTAATACTCAAGTTTTCAAAAAACATACATCAAGGGGTGCAAAATTAGTATGAAATTTCTACAACTTAGCTCGGGTGAAACCGCGGTGCGCTGCTAGTACTTACGAACGTGAATGTAATCAAACAACAATAATTATTGTAATTGCAACAATAATTAATTTGTTTCTCCAAGTCGCTTTCAAGCTTAATGTTAACATAAATCTCGCACAAAAATGTTAACGACAATTAACTATAATAAAAAATGACAACAAAACAAGGACACATAAATATCAATAATAGTTTTATCTTATACAATAATTGATGAAAAATCGTGTAAGATATGTATAAAAAAATGTCAAAGATAACATAAATGTTCTATGTCAAAACAAAAAGCTTATGCCTTACCATAACAAAAGTATCTATTAATAAAAATTATCAATAACAATATGTTATGTATAGTAGGGAAACGGAAGATACAGCAAATTACCCATACCTAAACCAAATAATCGTTAAATCGTTAATAGATAATTCGTGAATTGATCTTACAACCTTCGAATCTCAACGTCCGTATCCACCGCGTTTTGTTGGCCGTCGAAAAATTAGAAGTCGTGTTTCATGTCTTATCTAAATTTCTTCCAAGAAACTTGGTGACTAAATTCAAATTGACCGCTTCGTTTACGCTATAAAATAACTGTCACTGTCGACCTCGCCAGTTTGCAGGGCGCATACATTTCGACGCTATCTAAATAGCTTTTAATAGCTATTTAAATGCAGAAATCAGAGATTCAACAACGATATCACCATGGCTCACTAATTTGATGTGCTTAAATCGATTCAACTAACGGTTATGTGTGCACATTAGTTTTAAACTGTTCCGTAGCAACTTTGAGTGGTTTGTTCGGTCAAAAATTTAAGTACCTTCAAAAATTGTCATGAGGAAGACCTCCTACAAAGGTTTTTGCTATAACCTTAACACAGCATTGCGAAAACAGAAGTGTTCGCAATTCTTTCATGTTTACTGTCTTATACTAAATATAGACCTCATACAAAGGTTGTCTGCATTGGTACCTCACCGTCATCTATTTGTATCGCGAAATAGCAGTTTTCGCATTGCTGTGTTTCGGTCTGGAGGGTGAGAGAGGCAGTAAAATGATAGCCGATGTAGTCGTAAGGTTCTCGAATGATGACCACGTACCGACAAGCGTAGCGTAGGGCGTCCACCTGCAAGATAGACAGACAATCTGACTAAAGCCGCAAGATCGCGCTGGACACAGGGCGCGTTCAACCGTTCTTATTGGTGATCACTGATATGATGATGGGGATGATGATGAGGTTAATAATTGATATATTATTAGTAAGAAAAAAATATATTTTAATTTTTTTTTAAGGCGAATAACATGTTCGCTGACAGCTTTAACGAATTATGTTGCAAACCCCTTTTATATTCGTATCATAGTGACATTTTTTTTACATTTTGACATCTTATTAACTGAAATAATACATTTTCCTTTGGCATATATATCTCGTAAAGGTTGCATTGTGCAAACTTCAAGTGGAGGCAGTAGTCTAAGCTTCGGTTTTAGGAAGAAATAAATGAACGGGTCGAACTGGGAACGTCAAAGTGAATGCACGTTGGTGCAGAATTTTCCACGTTTCGCAAAGCAATCTATTTATATTGTGTTGATGTTTTTGATTTCATTTAAGAAAATTAATAAATCTATTTATACGATATTTTAGTAATTTAATAAAGGTTTTATTTCACCGCGATCTAGCCTAATCGACCCTCTGTCAAATAATTTATTTAATAAAATATTTTTATGTGACTAGCATTCTAACATTTTGGTTTTTACTAAAAGACTATTCTATAAAAATATAAGTTTTAATATAATCTGAAAGGGTTCATATCAGATGTTTAGTATTCAATTTGAATTTACCCTAAAATAGGCACAGGAAATTAGGCGAGGGCCCCGCTTTTGTACAGCCGACGTAAATTTTGATACTATCAAAACAGCATAGCGGCAATTTAGATCCGCGGGCGACTGTAGCGCTGCGGATCTCTAATTTGATGGGTCACCCAAATTTCTGTGTAAACGACAATGGAATTTGTGTGCGGCTCTTATCATCAGGTAATAAGAGCTATATTGCATTGAACGAAAATTTTTAATAAATAATCCTTATCTAATTACGAGGTAATATTAATAAACTAGTTGTTGTCTGCAGTTTTCTTTGAGTTACTCGTTTTCAGGTTGAAAAAAATGAGGCTTCGTCTTCTATGTTCTCCCATCATATTTTAATATTAGTCAGGATTAAAAAAAAATAATAAAGTCAAATAAGAAAACACTATGATATTGATTTTCAAATGAAATGACTCTGTACCAAACAAATTCAGATAAATAAAGTCGATAAAAAAGTCGTATAATATGAATTATAAATGAAGAGCGATTACAATTAAACGGGTATTTCACCAATTAAAATTTTCACTCTATCTCTAACAACGTGGGCCATGTCCAAGTGATAGAAGCAGAAATAATAATTGATAGTTCAAATAACCGTTTAAGACAGAACTTGTAAGAAGTTATTATTTTTAAATAATTTGGGGATATTTGCCCATATTATCATAGTGGGCAGGTATGGTGGCAAATGAAGTCCGTAATTTTTTTTATAAGACCAGGTTGAGAAACATGCCAATACAGTCCGCGTGATATTAAGTGTCATTGCGGACTTTAGAAGCTCGTAATATCACAAGTACATTACTAACGCGTTACCAACCTTGGGTTTGAAGATATGCCACATAACGCTGTAATTTTGCTGCCTTTCTAACCGTTTAGACAGAAATACAGCAATGCATACTGCTATTTGGCGGAAGAAATAAGTGAGAGTAAGGTACCAATGCAGACGACCTTTTGTGTGACGTCTAGCTTATGCAATGATGCTGCAGTCCCTCTTTTATCGAATTTTTAATATAGGCTATGCTGTGATAGCGTACCTGAATTCAAATCGTTTCAGAATGTACTATATGGTGTTATTTACTGTGTGCTTTATAAGTGCTCAGTATAATCCTTAAGAAATATTAATGGAACTATGAGACTTGAAATTTAATTAACTCCTTAATAAAACGCCATATTCCCGTGACGTAATAAAATCTAGGTGCAGGTGTTTCCAAACTCGGTGCAGGCTTACAGTGCAGTTAGTTACATTCGTGTGGATGAAATATAAATTAAGCAAATGTAGAATTGTGGGTATTATATTTCATTATGAAATTCCGCTTATTTTAACATTTGCATTCGTCAAATTAATTTAATTCCCACAACATCTTATACATTGACCTGACTCCGTGTTAAGTCGCTTCAAGAACTTGCGTAACAGACGCCAGACTACAGAGGAATCACAAATATACTTCTTAAATACAGACACAGAACAAACATAAATATCATCATACCAATATTTTTTCTGGGTGGGAATCGAACCCACGACCGGTCACAAGATAGGATCCCTAACATGTGTGCCTTCAGGCCGAACAAATGTAATTAACAAGCAATTGCAGTGTATCATTAAAAAGATTATTGAACTCTCTTTGATCGGTTAGAATATGAAATCGTTATTTAGACAGACTTTTAAATTTATATTAGTAAAGATTGCTAGTGTGTTTATTCAGAATTAGCTACCAGCAGTAAATATATAATATAAATTATATAATAATATAATATATATTATATATAATATAATAATAAATTGCCACTATATCTCATACATTGACCTGATTCCGTGATAAGTCGCGTAAAGCACATGTGTTACGCACATTAGGCAACAGACATATACTACTCAAAAACATATACTTAGCACTCAGGCAAAGAACAAACATAAAAATCCTAAATTTATTTTTCCTGGTTGGAGATCGAACGCGCGACCTTTGGCGCACAAGACAGGACTATCATCAGCGCCATTGGGCCTGTTTGTGTAATTTATTTTTGGATGGGGTGGTGAAAAAGTCGAGCAAATAAATATTTAAAAAAATAATTAAAATCGCACTTACTTATCACTATTTTAGCAAATCGCAAATCGCAGTTACTTGCCACTATTTATCGTTAATATTAGATAGCAGTTTACTGACTTACATTTTAATAAGCTGTCAAAAGTAACGCTTCTTGACACATTGAGCACATTCAAACGGATACCACCAGAGATGGTAAAGGAGCTGGTAGAAACTACTTATATTAATACTAAAAACTACGTATTTAATTATTTAATGTTTTTCGTGATTGCCATAGCGATCACAGTGGTTCTGAAGCGATGTTTCTCTCAGATAGCCATGAGGTTACTCACATACTATTTAAATTATTGGGTACAATCAGTGCTAGACCTAAAAATTGCATGCAGTAAACACTAATGAACTTGAATACATTGACTAGACCTCACACAAAGGTCGTTTGTGTTGGTACCTCTTTCTCAATTATTAGTTTAAAAGGTGAGAGAGGCAGGGTTGGAAAGTTTCTATGGAAAATAATTAAAAGTGCTTCAGTTTAAATTTTAAGTAGGTATAGTACAAAAAAATAATCTTCACAAAAATATAAAAACATGAATAATCAAAGTTATTTTTATTTTATACTAACCCGACACAAAATTTAGGGACTATTTTGTGATTTAATTTTTTTGGGAAATACTAGTGCTAAGTCGAAACCACTTAAACACTAGTAATTAATATGTTTATGTCACTACCTACTAATGTACTGGTTATTTATACACTCATTTGCAAAAAAAAAACGGGCACATAAGCAATGAACCATTTCAAATGTTACTATTGGTTTGTTTTATAATTGTAGGTAGTTTTACTTTAACAAATTTGGTAAATTAATAAGCAAACAATCGTTTTCGTCAATATTATCATAAAGTTTTGATAAAATTTACGGGTTTTAATGCTAAAGTTCACTAGTAGTGCATCTGCTCGTGAAGTAAAAGTTAACAAAGATTTTAGTTTGATTTTCTGTTTGCATAGTTCCGGTTTAAAAGGTGAGAGAGGCAGTCAAATAGTATATAGTATATAGTAGTATATAGTAGTCAAGTCACTAGATAATATGACATAATATCTTTAAGTCACTATAGATGTTACATCTACAACGTTATAAATATTACAAGTTTTTTTATCGGCATCGGTGACGCTTGCTATCAAGCGGGCTGTATGCTTGTTTGTCGATCTAATCTTATGAAAGAATAGCTTTATTCATCTTAATATTATTAAAACCTCTAAAAAGTGTTATCAATGTTTAAATAACTTGGATAGAATCTATATTTCTTAAAATTGCTTTTATTTCTTAAAATTTTGGTATTTATATCAAGTCAGTAACAGACGTTATCCTGTCTTAATTATACATATAGTATTGTATAGCGAGGTACCGGCAGAGTAGAACAGTACCTCCCCCTGTACTAGGAGTCGTAAGAGGAGACTAAGATATCAGAACGGACAGATGGCGGTATATCCATCCGCAATAGTGTATCTCAAATTATCGGGGATGAGCAGCAGCATCCCCGTCGCAAAAGTTGCGCGACGCCTTGCCATGACCTATTTATCACGAAAATATTGCAACTATAAAATGAGATATAAACTATCCTATCTCTCAATTTGGATCAAACTGTGAACAATGTATTGATACCTACAGTATCAAGACTAAAAACGGTTTTTATATTAATTAACACAGAAATGTTATATAATCCACATTTTATAGGTGTTAAAAAGTAGTTTTATGGTTTTTATAACATTGTCTTCCGGGAGATAGTAAACTTAGCTGTTGGTGTAATTAAACTGGACTACAACGATAACACTTAGCAACAAAGAATATAGTACTCCCAATAAGCAATGAACTTAAAAAAAATCGGATGAATGAATAATTGATATGAAAGATCGCTTTGATATTCACAAAGGAACTGTCTACACACACCTTTATGCGAACGATTGAATGGATTCGCAGCACTCCTCGCGTCGTCAGTCTCAATAAAATGATATTACGCTTCCAAGAATTATGTAGACAAGGATATACGAGTAGAGTATAGGACGCTGAGCAATTTTGATAATTCGTTATGATAAATATTCAAAGGTGCCCTCTCATTTATTTTGAATGTGTCATTAATTGTAGAAATGTAACACGATTAATATTTTGGCAGCTTAGGAAATGGAAATGGAGAGCTTTTTTGTTATATTGTTTGTTCTATTGATTATAATATATCAAGGCAAGTTTAAGAGCTACGCTTTTCAGCTTATTTTAAAACCTAAATTCTCCCGAAATTTCGACACCAACATATTCAAATAATTTACATCGCCGACAATTTGTACATGAGCTTAAGAAATATTCTATGCACGTTTGCTAACTCGCGTAGCATCATTCACACGAAAATTCTGGACGTAAATATGACAAGCGCTTTTAGCAAGCGTCTAAAAAGATCTCGTTTGAGTAAAATGAAAAAAGTTTACAGAAGTTATATTTGTTTAGTCCTTGTTGGGGATGTTTTAATTGGATTGCAAGATCCTTGTCAGATGATATAATTGGTACCTTCCATTTTGTTTCTGACGACGTAATCATTAACAACTTGTCAATGGCTTCGGACGTCGACGAAATGCTTAAATCAATAAAGTTTTCCTCATTATTTATTTAAATACTAAACCTTGCAGTCCTTGTGGTTTGCACATTCCGTACCTTAATTACTCTGAAAGGTTTTATCCATAGAAATAATAATATGCTGAGTTATATTTAAAATGATATTTACCTGAAAAAATACCTAACTTCTCAGGACTCAAATCTGCATCTTTCCCATACCGGTATTATTACTTGCCTTGCTGGTTACTATCAATAATATTGTTAAAAAAAGAAATTCCCGCTGTCATTTAGACACATGCACTATCATGACTGCTAATGGTAGAAACGTGAGGACGCAGATTAAGAAAGGATTTAAAGAAAAATAACCCCAAATGGGATTAGATAGGGGTTGCAAGTTTGTATGCAAAAATTTTTGACGTGACAACGTCTTATAAATTGGTTTGCCGGGTGACACTTCAAGAAGCTGCGTTACGCTCCGCTCACGTTATGCGCTCACAATGAGAGCGAATGAGAGGCACGCGTCCCTCTCACTCGCTCTCATTGTGACGTGTGTTACGCAAATGTATTGCAAGTTATTGTATGTATATTTGTATATAAATACGTATGTATGTGTAAAGGTAAAAATAAAATTTTGTTAATATGAAATTCAGTGCGAGATTCTTTGTATAAATTAATGTTTAAAATATAATTCTTTGTATAAATAAATGTTTTAAATTGTTATTATTATTTCATCCTTATTCTTACTATACGAATGAATATTCACATTAAAATTATTTTACCACTCAAAGTCGTTGTCACGTAAAACTTTCGCCCGTATACCGACTTTACAGGCAATCAATTTTTTTTCAATTCAAAATCTTTTTTAATTCATAACAACGATTTTGAATAAACATGGATTCCATGCTCTTTAAAACATTTGATTAAATACGTGTTGGTTCGTTTATTGGAGTTTACCACCTAAATGTTTTAAACATATTTGTAAAGTATCTATGAAAAACAATTAAAAGTGCTTAAAATTTGCGTAAATTAATATTTTAAGTATAGTACAAAAATATAATCTTCACAAAACCATAAAAATATTAATAAATAACCAAAGTTTATTTTTATTTTTTACTAACCTGACAAAAAATAGCGACTTGGTAGTGATAAATTTTTTTGGGAAAGTCAAAACCACTAGTAATTGATATGTTTATGTAACTACCTACTACTGAACTGGTTATTTATAATTTGACCGTTTACAACCGTGAACGAATTTGATAACAAAACAGACAGAAACAGACTAATAAAACAAAGTGTATCACTGAATATAGTTTATCGTAGATATCTTTGTAAACCAATACAAAGTGTTTTTATTCAAGTATGGATTTATAAGAAAAATATAAAATATGATTAAAAGGCAATACTACAGTCATTGATGGGAAACCCAATAATCAGGTATCATCAAGTGAAACGACCACAAATGATAGGGTAATAAAATCGACGAATGTCAACATTTGCCGACCAAAGTTATGGCGCTCGAGCGATTTAACAAATAAGTCTGCTTGGTGTCGCTGGCATTTATTACTACTGTTGATATTTTTGCTTCATACTGTCCTTTATTGATTTCATATTTGACTTTATGTGCACCTGCCTTGCGTAATATGAGTAAACTTGTGACAATACAATTTTTTGATTCCTTGTTAATCACTAGCAGTGTCCCGCAATCTCAACCGCGTCATTTGTAGAAGTATAAAGTACTATATATCTATATATCAGTACCAAAAGCTATTTATCTATGACTAATGGTCTTAGTCATATAGATAATGAGTTTAAATTGAATAATGGTTTTTATTTATTTATGCATCACAAAATCTTAACTTACTTTACGGATTTTTAACTTTATTAATTTTTTTACGGATTACATAGACTTTAAAAGGATAAAGATTTTAAGGTTTTCAAGAATAACTGTACCCGACAACTGTGGGCTTTTGAATAGTTATTAGTTGTTCCAGCTGCACCTGTCTCACAATCTTCGAAATTCAGCATTCTTATTTAAGTTACTTCAAACAAATTTATTTTGTTTATCATCTGCAGATTTTCAGTCTTTTTTTGCCTTAGTGTCAACGAACAGGCACATGGCCAGCTTACCGCAACATATAGATCTCGTCCTGCCAACTATGTAACTTAAAGACGTTATGTCACATACCCGGTCGTTTCACTGCCTTTCTCACCTATTAAACTAAACCACAACAACGCGACATATGTTTAGCGATAAAAAAAGATGAGAGTGTAACCAATGTAGGTGAACTATGTATGAGATCTTATCATCATTATACCATTGAAAATCTGCTGGACCTGGCTGGATAAACCTCTTCAAGAAAGGAAGTTTTTTGCCCATAAATGCCGCGCTGGGCAACGTGCTGGAAATTACAGAGCTACCCATACCCGCCATGTGCATTTGAGCAGCACTATCTCGGATGGCTATACTGCCATCTGTCGGCTCTGGTACCTTAGTCGCCTCATACGACACCTGGTGCAGTGAGAGGTACTATTCTACTTTGTTCGTACCTCACGGCAAGATCTGAGGTATGAGGTCTACTTCTTTTCATATCATCATTTCATTTCAATTTACTTTGACCTTTTACACTTTCCGGCGCTCTCTTCTGATCCGTTCACCTTTGCTATTCCTATCCTAAAGTGAGCCATCAGTGTAAAACCCAAAGCTAACTTTAAAAAGTATCCCTAAAAACCCGGGTAGACTCGGTGGCGTCGCGCAGGCATCGTTCAGCATACTAAGCACCGTCTCGGCCCCAAGATATGCATCTTCAGATGACATCGTCGGGCCACAAATTCTTGTCTACACGCAAACTGAATATTCAATTTATTTAAAAGCGCCGAGAAAATGTTGACGAGTATGGTAATGACAAAAGTTTCATTAAGGTTCGATCATAAGCTAGGCAAATCATTGCACAGCGAAACTCGTGGTTCCTTCTTTTTTATGTTCTAAGGTTCTATAGCCTTCATCGTAAGTATTGCTCTCTTCTATAAGTAATGCTAAAAGGAGTTTATTTTAACGATTTTATTGATTATTGCCATTCATAATCATCGTTACAGTCATTGGAGGTCTACTGCTAGACATAGGCCTTCCCAAGGGGGAATTTTTCAATAATTGCCCCGCTGAGCAAGAGTGTTGGCCATTGCAGAGCGCAACTTTCGCGACGGGTATGATGCTGCCAATCTCCACCCAGTACATTTGATCTGGTACCTTAGTATCTTACAGCACCTGGTACAAAGGGAGGTACTTTTCTTCTACTACTATTATTATTCTACTATACATTCGCGGACTTAATAAAATTATTAGTTCAATAGGTAGAACCCTAGAAAAGTTCCTGTTGGACAAAATAAATAGTGACGATTTTTCAAATATTATCCCTTAAGGGGGTAAAAGGGGAGTGCAGAGTAAGAAGGAAAGTTCTACAATTAAACGCGAGAGAAACTGCAGGCACTACTAGTAGTACATATATAAGCTGAAAAATATATACATGCAGAAATATTTATTTGGCATGTCTGTTTGTAACATGTTCATACTGTAATTTGTAAAAAAATTGTTAAAATTCGTCAATAACTACGAATAAACCCAGAACTATGTCCGCATAATATTCACCTTTATGGCGTTCTACGGGAACTAGAAACCATGACCGAGTGTCTCATTGATAAACATATTTTCACATAGATATAAGTATAAATAAACACCATTTGCTAGCTAACCACGGTAGTTAATGACAAATTACCCCTTTCTTCGGAATTAAATACGAAATAAAAAAAAAATTGAAAAATATAAATATTAAACTTGAACTAAGTTAAGATGAAGTCCTCGTTTATAAAATATTCTTTGTATAATTCTCTCACGGGACATTAAACATTTAAAGAAACTGCCGGATGTATTACAAAAATCGTGAGTCGCTTCACTTGTGAGTTATCGGTCGTCATTTAGCGGACAACTTAATATGGAATTACGGACCCTACGGTTGGAGGCCAGAGGAGCAGAACACAGCGGGGAATCAATCACACGGCCGTTCCTTAAGTTTACATCTGCAGGAGACGCAAGTCTTTGCTAACACTAATAATAATAAGAAATGTACATCTGGGGTACAAATAAATACATGTATAATAAATAAATTCTCACAACTTCATCTTATCATTATACTTTTAAAAGTCCACTGCTAGACATATGCCTCTCCAAGAAAGGAAATTTTTTGCCCATAGTTGCCGCGTTGGACAAGCGCATTGGCAATCGCAGAGCGCTGCTTTCGCGACGGGGATGCTGCTGCCTATCCCCGCCCTGTCAGCTGCACTATTTCCGATGGAAATACGCTATCTATTGGTTATGGTATCTTAGTCGTCTCTTATAATACCTGGTGCAGTGGAAGGTACTATTCAACTCCGCCGGTACCTTACTCAAGTAGCTTAAATCACTTGTGATACAGATATCACACAAGAATGATATTTTTTTTTTATATTTAACTAAGTCTACAAACAAGTCGAAAGCGTGATAGTATAATGCATACGATTTTTTGTAACGTACCTCATATATGTCAAATAAATAAAAAAAAACAATTCTCCCAATATTTCATACATTGACTGACTCCGAGTGAAATCGCTTAAAACACTTTTGTTACAGACATCAGACAGCAGAAGAATTTCAAATACAATACCTACTTAAATACATCTATAACATCCAGACACATACCGAACACAAAAAGTGGGGATCGAATCTACATAATGCATAAGATAGGAAACTATTCGTAAGTTTTCCTATCTTAAGCTTCATCAGGTTAAATTGTTTCACAATTGATTTATATTAGACAGCAGACACAACTGAACTGAATAATGACGGCAGTTATGTCAAATACTTTAGTCAGAAGTCTGTAGAACTTAAGTAACTGTTAACATATTTTTAATATATCTACCCAAAGGTTGCTTGGAAAGCTTTGGGTGGATATATATAGATGAAGAAGTCATATTAATGCAGTTATGTACACATGTGTGTACTATTATTATTTACAAAAAGAAAATAAGGTAAATTAAATAATAAAACTATGTATGTACGTCTATAGGGCAGTTAGGTATGTACAATTATTATTGATAAAATGAAAATTAAATAATATTTCTTAAAATGTATATATAACAATAAACCTACATACGAGTAAATTTATAAATAAACTTAAATTTTATTTATATATATGATTCTAAAACAAAATTTTCTCTACGTATGTACGTCTATAGGGCAGTTAAGTCTGTATGTACAATTATTATTGATAAAATGAAAATTAAATAATAAAATTCTTAAAATATGTCTATAACAATAAATCTACATACCAGTAAATTTAAATATATATATATTTGCAAATTATTTCTACTACAACCGATTCCGCTTTTGAAAAACTAATACAATAATTTTCGTCACAATATTGACAACTCCTATTTTACCTTCCACCACACTGTCGGTGCTGTGATAGACAGGATGGACACATAATTTTGATGTCCGCCAAAACAAAAGACTTCCAATCGCACCATATAAACGCACCTCACTGACAGATTAATCTAACCCCGCTGATATTTTACCCGTCAGAGGGATAATTACTCGAGTCAATGTTGGGCTTTTAGCGACAATCAATCAACCAGCTGGTCGCGTAATTTGATACACATCGGAATGTGGACGCAAATAAAATCACTTAGCCGTCGAGTGGCGCCCTACTGCGAGTACGCGCTACGGGTTACACTGAGGCAAAGTGCTGCGAGATGCGCTGATTCTGCTAGAATAATGGGATCTATTTTGGAGTTGGTGTTTTTATTTCCCTAACACGATACTTTTAATGATGTACTCACATATCCGGTTGCTAACCCAACTAAAAGCGCTCAAGATATTTACTGTCATGGCAGACGAGGTGACAATAAGGTGTGAATGACAAGAATATTAAAGTTTAAATAAAACAATTTACTCAGTTTTTTATGATAAAGTGAATTTTGATTGCATTAATAGAATTACATCGATGTTAAATGTGTATTTACTTTTGTATATTTTTTGGACGTGAGGTACCGGCAGAGTAGAATAGTACCTCCACCTGTACCAAATGTGACAGGTACCAGAACCGACAGATAGCGATGTGTCCACCCGAAACAGTGTAGCTGCGCTCTTTGACTGCTAACACGAACTTGACTTTCAATTCTACTGGACTTCCAGTAGCTGTAATGAGGATAATAACTTTTTTTAAAATTTAAATGTTTTTTTAATTAAAAATTTTCAGAATTGCCCTAATCGTTAGGACACAGACATTCACAAGCTAACCCTAAGCTTTACATTCATCTATACCTTAACCTTGGTAAATTGAGCAATGGCGCGTCAGGAATCGTTTTTTATCCAAGAAATAAGAATACAATATACCAAGTAAAAAATCCCATACAAAGAGCCCCGTTTTCACGGGTATTTTCAATTGTGCAGCGAAAATTCGCGAGAATAATAGGGCGTGAAATTGTTCCGGGATAGAAGAATTTGTTTGTGGAACTCGGTTTTAGTGCGAAATTTAGTGTCGGCCTTTTATACCTCCACTGTGATTTGGCACCAGTTATTTGACACCCTTTCCTACCTCTCGCCGAGTACTTAAAGCATTTTAACGGAAACGATGCGATGTTCTATTGAATAGGCTGGTCCTATTTTGTTTTCATTCCCTTATTTGTTTGGATAGTGGTATACCGATGGGTAGAATAGTATAGCTCTCTGTACCAGGCGTCACAACGACAGACGACAGAGAAACCAGAATCAACAGACCGCCGTATATCTACCAAAATCATCATATCAACCATTAAAAACTCTCTTCTGCCCTTGTAAAGGAAAGGGTAAATTTGCCCATAATTACCGCGCTGGACAATCGCAGAGCGCAGCTTTCCCCACGAAAATGCTGCTGCCCAACCCCGCCCTGGGAATTTGAGCCATTCTGTTTTGGATGGACATACCGCCGCATCTTAAAATACCCGGTAAAAGGATATATAATATTCTAATCATCCGGTACAGTATCAGTGTTATTTAAATTTAGCAAAACGGAGATGGGCTAACACGCCTGCCCAGCACGGGCACACCAGCCACAATTATGGGCAAAAATCTCCATTTCTTGGTAAGTAAAGTCTGTATCCAACCGTAAATGTGTATCATCATGACATGATGATGATGTCCACGATCGCCTCAAATTGCCATTTTGTGTACTATTTTCTGATAAATAACACCAACCTTTAACCATGTGTCAAATATTAAACAGCAAACTATTAACAAATTAGTAATAACTACAACACATAAGTTACATGCATTTTAAATATTAATAATATGTATTTATTAAAATTTTTCAGTACAAGAAACATAATCAAATGTTTTCAAATGTGTTGTTTATAAAATTCTCTAGTAGTTACGAAGTGATCCTATCTTGCGCGCCGAAGATTGTGGGCTTAATCCGCACTCACGACAAACTATTTTCATCGTTATAGCCATGGGAAGCCCACAGCTGGATATAGGCCTTCTTATGCTTAGGTGTCACTTTCATGACGTTAATACTTATATGATGATAAGTATTTGCATTTGCCGTGGGGTGCCGGCAGAGTAGAATAGTACCTCCCTCTGTGCCAGGTCTCGTAAGAGCGACTAACTATAGACGCCTCTTGGGTTCTGGTATCTACCAGAACCAACAGATGGCGGTATATCCTTCCAAGAAGCTGTAGCTATAATATATAGGGAAGGTATGGGCAGCAGCATCTCCATTGTATAAGTTGCGCTCTACGATTGCCAACACCCTTACTCATCGTGGCAGTTATGGACAAAATTCTCTTCTCCATTTCCTGGTCAGTCCAGTGGACCTCCAATGGTTATAATGATGATGATGATGTATTTAATAATTATTTTTGTGATTGCACGGGTCAGTGATGTCTGTAAGTCAGGTCAATGTATTAGTTGCGATGCGAAGTAAAAAAATAATAATGTTGTAGTTAAAACCTTATTTCATCCAGCTTGTATGGACAGAACTTTATTTCATCATTATCAATCAAGCAAACTGGGTCAGCTCACTTTTTATATCTTACCATTTAATGGTTGGTAAGTCTTGACGAGGCTTGAAAGACATTTCGTCGTATCGTGTTGTTTTAAAAGCATCTACGCGATATTCGGGGTGTGAAAAAGGGTGTTTGTACATTCAAACTAGCATTTGGTTGAATTTGACTGCGGATTGCCTCGTCTGTATGTTATAGCCGTATTTCTCATAGAAAGCGTGTGATAGTCGTGTCGTTTATTCATTTTAGACACCCTAGTCTCTTATTTTATAGTATCGGGACATTGACAATGTCGAGGAAGGTAAAATTGAAGCTGTCAATATTTATTGGTGGCTATATTAGGGTTGTATTAGGGTAAATTTGCATTATATATATAAATCTCTCACACAATATGTTTAGATAATTAACACGTTCATAAAATAGATTTATGTAAAAAAATAACAATTTATTTTATTTATTAACGTTTATCAATTTTGTATATATATTGTCTGCACCACTATATATATATATTTCTGTTTTGTGTAATGGTTGACTGGGAGATAATGCCATCTGGTATTAAGTCCGTCATTTGTACATTTTGTGCAATAAAGTTAAATAAATAAAAAAAATAAATATATATACAAAAATATTGTTAAACTGCGAATGTATATACATTTTCCTGTTATTGGATATATTCATTTAGTTGGAATTAAAGTTATCATTGTTCATTTATGCCAATCTCAAACCAACAAAAAATAGCAATGAATTTATGAATGAACATTACTAATTGTTGAGTTCGAAATTGGTTGAGATGTTTTGCCAGATGCAGAATTTGACATTAAAATAACATATAAATGTTGAGGCTTAAGTACGTATCAGCAACATATCTCAAAAATTGGTTGATGGCGGTATATCCAACCGAAGCAGTGTGGATCAAATGCTACAGGGCGAGGATGGGCAGCAGCAATCCCATTGCGAATCTATGCTCTGCGATTTCAGCCACACTTTTCTAGTGCGGCAATTATGGGGAAATTATTCCTTTATAGTTCGCCTATATAAAGAAGTGGACATGCCCCCCCCCCCCCCTAAAAAGGGCCCCCAATTAATAAAAAGCTCCCAAACTTTATTGCGCCGCTTTATTCAAAACCCGTGAAGGCTAGAATATAATATAATACAGAATTGCTAGCATCTACAATAAACTTTATTCCGATATTGATATTGATAGCAAAGGATTATTTTTGAATAAAATTAAAACAATTTTAACGTTTACAAATATGTGGTTTGACATTATTATTTAAAAGGTCAAGTTCTAGCTATTATGTTATTGTTACGAATTGGGCCCAATCAACATTGATCTTAATATAGTCTATCGATAACTTAATTTAAAGTTGGCTGTTGATATTTGTTTTACAATAAAATAAAATAGAATAAACATATTCTCGGAATACGGATGCATCTTTATAAAACAAATAGGTGTAGCTCTTTCAGAGCAAAGTGGGCTATACATCGTTCCCACAGTACACACGCTTATTGAATAAGCAAGAGGGATTTTATTCTTAGCGACTTGTGTTAGTGGTGACGTGGAATGAAGATTTGGTATTTGGATGGTATAAAACTTGAATGTTGCTGAGCCGCATTTTATATATATGACAATCTTAGTTTGGGTTTAAGAAGACAATCAGTTTAACCTCTGACTAACAATAACCGATAATCTTTTTGTTTTTGCCTGTTTTACTGATATATTATAAACATAGCATTGTTTACGATAAAGACGATTTGCCTATTCTATTTATATGTTACT
Organism: Heortia vitessoides; assembly: GCA_020976665.1. Classification (NCBI taxonomy): domain Eukaryota; kingdom Metazoa; phylum Arthropoda; class Insecta; order Lepidoptera; family Crambidae; genus Heortia; species Heortia vitessoides. The sequence continues at coordinate 17,158,484 of JACJUM010002929.1, forward strand.
TTACATAAAAGTTGTTTTTAATGATAATTGATAATAGTAATATTAAAAAGAATACGTATTGTCACATAATATTTGGTGTATCACCTGGGTTGTAGAGGTCAGTGCCCTCCTTAAATAAACTAAACTTGCAAATGTTATATTAACAATATAAGAAATAAATGTTTTCTTACTGATTACATAAGTATATGTAAATTTGAGTGTCTAATCGTACAATATAGACTCAGGTTTTACTCAGCCCCCTTGTATATTAATAAGCTTTTTAACAACTTTTTTTTATTTTTAATAACTATTAAAAATCATTTTTTTATTTATTTTGTTTTAAAGATACTTAGAGAGTTATGTATGCTACCCTTTTGCGAAAGCAGGGGACAATTTTGATAGTATATAAACGCTTACAATAGTTAGTTTATTTCAGTATTTTTATACGGGGTTATTATATGTTACTTAATTATGTATGGAGGTTATATATATATATGTCTTACTGTCAGAACTTCACACCTATCTATTTGGGAATATGTAAGGGCTGAAGGTCATAACTTTAAAGCTATAGTTAGAATCATATATGTAGTAGATTAATTAAGCTACTTTCTAGCAATTATAAATACATATTTTAAAGTTTTATAAACATATTTATAAATTATTTAAATAGCTTACATTTTCAAGTATACATAAAAAATGACGGGCCCAATGGCGCAAATGGGAGTGAACCTATGTTATGCACCGAAGGTCGTGGGTTGGATGCCCACTTAGGACAAATATTTATATGACGATATTTGTGTTTGTTCTGTCTGGGTGTTGAATATATTTATTAAAGTATCATATTTGTGATTAATCTGTCGTCTGATGTCCGTAATAATATTGCATTATGTGATCGATATCTCGAGATATCTTGGAGTCAGGTCAATTTATGAGATGTGTGAATTCATCATCATAGTTGCCGTAAAACATCCACTGGTCTCTCTCCGGAGATAGGCCTCCTCATAAAATCAGTATATACCTATAATTATTGCGCTGGGCACGTGTGGCGATAGTCGTAGTGGGTAGCTTCGCCTACGCTACCAATCCTCCACCAGGCCCCTTGTCTTCTTCTGGAAAGTGGTTCATAGTATTTGTTTATAGTAATTAATTATAGTTTTTGTTGGAAATGTATTATTTACAAATGGTAACATCAAATAAGCAGCCTAGTGGCATCTATGGTTATATATCATATTTGTGGTTAACCTGTATGTTTATAAAATGTGGGTATAATAAAAAACAGTTCATTATCAGCTTTCACAGAAGTACGTTGTTTTAATATTTTTAAATAAACCTTTTCATCAGCTTCTAATTTTATTTTATGCTTGGCTTCGAAATGAATTTTCAAAATACGTACTATATTTTAGACTAAACTCAAAAAAAGAGTCATCAAAAACCTTCTCATAAAGTCAATATTACGTCATCCCACTCACCTGCAACGGGATTTGTTCCCTAATTTATTCTTGTCGTGCAAGACATAGTTTTAAATGCATTGCGACAGTTTTTTATCAAGTTAATAACCGAATATGTATTCAAGTGTAGTGCTTAGCTTTACTTTGGATTACCATAATGAATTATCAATCGTACTAAAGAAAAATAGACTTTATTTGACCTAGCATACAGAGGCAGTGAAACGAATTAGTACCGTGTATAAAAGAATGGTCCCACGAACAAGTGGCGCCGTGCAGCGACGCTCAGTAGAAACTAAAACAGAGTTCCTTGCCCTTATTATTATCTCATAAATGATTCAGTTCTTTAAATTTTTTTTTATTACCGACTCTCTTCACGACTATAAAAATCTAAACTATTTTTTATGAAGGTTTGCTATTCTTAAGTAATTTAACAGAAAGAAAACCATATTCTGCTATGTTCATACTGGCTAATTTTATTACAAGACGCTATCTTTTGGTCAATTGAAATAAATATCGAGTTATTTTTGTAACTAAAAAACAAGCTATTATAATTAAATGCAACTTTGTAACAGTAGTAAACGCGTCTTCAGTTATATAATTCTAAAAGAGTTACTTCAATCATTATTTGGTTTTGCTGACTTTCTATATAGTCTCAATAATACAAAGGAAGTCCACACATTACATACATATAAAATATTTCTTTTTTGTTGACAAATGAATTTAAATTGGAAATTTATTTACTTTTAAAAAATAATGTACGCTACAATTTAATAGAATTTCGAAACTTAACCGATAAAACAACATCACTTGTAATACAAAAACAAAACGCTTCATACTCAACATCGGGACCACTTGTCAAACCCACGTTTTGCAAAATTATAATTCAATTGCGCCTTGAAAGAAATCCACTGAGATTCAAATCGACAGGCATTAAGTGAGACGTCCGATTATCATCTGAGTGTCTCTCGGACAATGTGAGACAACCCGCTGAAGTTTGAAGTCCAACTTGCATGCTGCCACAGGAATGCGACTTCGGTCCAATTGTTGTATTGCATTTTTTTTATAATCGACAAGCATTCTGTAGCACTAGGCTTCATACGAATTCTTTGCGGAAGATATAATTCTTTTATTTTTGATAAAATAATTTATAGAAATGGCCGAGTTAAATCCCAAAAAACAAACACTAAATTATTTTATTGTATTTATTACTTATCGTATTTTTCTTGCTTTACTTCCTAAGATATTAATTTAAATTATATGCTGAGGTATTTGTTATTTTCTAGTAAATATTACCTTTACTTTTTATCGGCTTCAAAACGTGGCTTACTTCAATATTTTTCGACGTTTCGTTATTATGCAAGCCCAAACTTTATTTCTAAATTTTGTATATTTGCGTTCCTATTTATGCTTTTCTCTAGGTATTTTAGACATTTATTTGTGTAAGATTAGAATAATTCTAGATCAGTTTCTGGTGGAATCATATCAAAACTTTAAAGCGTAAACTTTAAAAGCTTATCAATACCGTTATCCATGCAAGTGCTTACCAGAATGGAGCGGAAACGTGATGGCGCTATTCTTTGAAATGACAATATGCCTAGATGGAGCTATTAGATTGTGAAATAGAGGCCAGGCAGGTATAGCACAGGACTCCTACCCACAAGGTGGACATAGGGTTTGACTACATCACTATAAAGCTGTGAGGTACCAGCAAAGTAGAATAGTACGTCCCTCTGTACCAGGGTGTCGTAAGAGGTAACTAAGGTACCAGAACCGATTGATGGCGGTATATCCGCCATCAATCGGTCATGACGATTTTGTCGACTCTTCCTTAACCCGGGAAACACATGTTAATGAAACAGCAGAAAGTTTACTGGAACGCTTCTTGCTCTCTATCGATTTAAACATTTATTTTCTACCAAACTAAAACCCTTCTTATTCAATTCTTGGTTTTACCCATAATTGACTATGGTGACGTGTGCTGCACTAATATCTCTCAAGAACTCTTCAATAAATTGGATAATCTATTAAACAACTGCCTTCGTTTCATTTACGGTTTGCGTAAATACGATCATCATTTGCCGTTACCGTACTCTTCCTGGCTAGCTTCCTATTCGTGAACATCTCAAAATTCGAGTTCAAACTATATCATTTTCAATACTTTTTGACCCGTACGCAAAAACTTACTTAAAGGACAGATTCCAATTCTTATCTTCCTCTCACGAACATAATCTCCGTTCTTCCAATACTGTCTCGTTTTAACTTCTTTTCATCAATCTAGTTTTTTGACAAACTCTTTTACAATGACAGCTATACTCCGTGTTACGGACGCTAGACAACAGAGGAATCACAATTATACTTCTTAATACACTTACGCCCAGACACAGAACAAACATAGATATCATCATATAAATATTTGCTCTGGGTGGGAATCGAACCCACGACTCTTGGCGCACAAGATGAGATCAATTCATCTATGCCATCGGACCTGTCAATCTTTAGTATCCTTTATTTGGTAAGTAGTTTAAACGCATTAACCTTAAAATTTTCATTGACTGCACAGTACAATCTTTAAATCTCCGCTATACTTACAGGAATTCTATCTGAATTCTGACTAATCAGTTTCCGCTATTTTTCCTGTTTACTTCAGTTATTGTTCACTTGTTGACCTGTTGTAGGACGTTCTTATCAAAATTTAATTAATAATAAATAAGAAACATACGTCGTACAAATGAACGCCACCATTATATAGTAGTAGTATTCTGAAGCCCAACATGTCTATGTTTATGTATATATTTATGGCTTTATACTGGCAGACTAGAATTGTACCTCCTACTGTACTAGGTATCGTAAGAGACGATTGAGGTACCAAACCGATAGATGGCGGAATTTTCAACCGAAACAGTTTAGCTTAAATGCAACAGGGCGGGAATGGGCAGCTGCTTTCCCATCACAGGCACCCGCAGAGTAGAATAGAAGTAGTAACTCCCACTGCACCAGGTGTCATAAGACGTCGAAGATACCAAAACCGACAGATAGCGGTATATCCATTCGAACAGTGCAGTTTAAATGCTCAGGGTAGAGATGGGCAGTAGAATTCCAATTGTGAAATCTGCGCATTGCGATTGCCAACACGCTTACCCAGCGCGGCAATTATAGGCAAATTTCCACTTCATTGGGAGTCCAGGAGTGGATGTTTTACAGTTACTATAATGGTGATGATAATAATTTGTTTTTATTAATAAGTCGACAAATGGGCGTACCGGGCGTAGTAAGTGCTATCGTAGGCTGTAGACGTTTCTTCTAGCACATCGCTAACCTTGCAACTTGTGGCTATTATACCAAAAAAACATAAGTTGAAAAAAGGGGCCAAGGTCAAATGCATGGTTGTTGACTTTTTCAACAAGTTCTGTAGATAATCTTAGAATTAATTTATAAGAGCACATATTGCTCATAAAAACTAAGACAAGTCAAATCTAGAGCTTCAATGTATTCTAAGTTATAAGTTTAAATTAACTATAACAATACAAATTTCTCATTCAATTCCCCCCCCCCATGTTTCTACAAAAACACGAAATGTATATATTGCCGTGGGTCAAAGAGGTAATTGAGGTATTGTAACTTTATCGAAAATTAAAAATGGCGGTATTTGATCGGTATAAAAAGCGTAGCTCAAATGCTACCGGGTAGTGATGGACTGCAGCATTTCCGTCGTGACGCTACGCTCGGAGATTGCCACCACGTCTATGCAGTGCACCAATTTTTAGTAACATTTTATGTGGTTGGTTTGATGATGATAAATAGAATAGTACTAATAATAAAAGTATTATTCCGCTATCCATTCCGTACCGCTACAAAACAATTATATAATGAAATATTTATTTTTAATCTTAATCAAATCTACACATATAACACATGCATTTTGATAAAAAAGATCTTATCTAATGACTAGTTAGAAAGTTAATAAACATAATTTGCGAAAACAAAATAAACTAAAATTAATTATCCAAGAACGAATTACGTTAAAAAGACCATATTATTTGAAGAAGTAAAGCTATACAATAACTTACTAGAATGCATATAAGAATGTAAAACCGTAGAAAGTTTTAAAAGCAAACTAAAGATCTACATAACATCGAGCTCCGACGACTAACCAATAAATATTGTACAAACCAATATTTTATCTCATTTTATGTGAAACGTAAATTTCTTATGAGAATAAATTCTTTAAACCTATGATGAATATAATAAATTAGTTTATTTATACCATCAGTAAATGAAATATTATATAATCTACAATTACATAGTACTGATACATAATACTGATACATAATATGTAAAAAAGCTGGGTTACACTACAATGAATCTGGGTCAAAATTCTACTGCACACTCCTACTATAGTTAATTAATTATAAATGTCCGTAACTCAAGTGCTTTAAGCGATTTATCACGGTATCAGGTCTATGTATAAGATGTCGTGGTAATTTTTTTTCATAATGTCAATAAATAAAAAAGAAGATTTATAAATAAATAAATTTATACAGCATGTAGCTGGACCTGACTCCGATATACATTTGTGTTAAGGAAATCAGACAACAGATGTATCACAAATATAATACTTAAATATATATTTATCACTTTAACAAAATATAAATTTGTACTGAGTGGGGGTGAAATAGGATCACTACCATCTGCGTTATATGGCTAGTAACATTCTCAAGCCGCAGAGTAAGTAAAGGTATAGTAATATACTTTTAATAACACGAACGCCTATACGGACCCCGTTACATTTACCACCGTGATCTACTGGCAGAGTAGAGTACCTACCTCTATACCAGGTATTGTAAGAAGCAATTTAGGTACCCTAACCAACAAATGGCTTTATATACATCAGAAACAATGCAGGTGACTGGGCGGACATTCCTTTCGCAAATGTTGCAATCTGCAATTGCCAACACACTTGCCCAGCTTGGCAATTATGGGCAAATTTCCTATTTCTTCCTTCCTTCCAAAGGCTGATATGATTACGCTTACCATCACACAACTCATATATCTAATTATGATAATAGTTCGTAAAAAAAAGAGACGTGAGATTTTGTTGGGGAAGTCATGATGATTCGTTCGATGTATTTTCGACCAAATTCGTAGACCGTAGTGGCAATTTATAAAGACAGCCGGGTAATACCCCAAAGATTGCTTGTGTGGAATCTGCGAATGTCGTCACTGAGATAAAGATGAAACTATATAAGCAGTTGCGTTCACATTGATTCATAGTTATTTAAAAAGTCGTTTGTAGTATTAATACGTATTTACAAGTATATCCTTAAAACAATGTATTGTATCAATACTTGGTTGTGCTTACTTTTTCTTATCGGTGCTAGAATAAACGGTGAGTGTTATTGATTATTATTGTATTATTTATTTATTTAGTATTAGAGCTATATATATCGCAGTCCTGGATGAAAACTGAAACAACTCAAAATAATATCATGATCAGCATATCATCAGTAAGACATCAACTACTGGACATAGGTCTCTCCAAGTGAAATCCAATAGGACCGGTCGTATGCGGCTTGCGTCTAGCGCAATCCTGTTATTTGAATCGTATCGACTGTCCATCTTGTGGGTGGACGTCCTACGTTTCGTTTGCTGTTACGTGATCTAAAATGAACCAGAACCTTACGACTCCATCGTATATCGGTTCTGCGTGCTAAGTTCTCTGCCTACTGCCACTTCAACTTGCTAATCCGCTGGGATATATCGGTAACTTTGGTTCTATTACGGTTATCTTCATTCTTGATTCGATCACGCAAAGAGACTTCGATTGCATTACCTTCTCCATAACTAATCGGGCAATTTTTAGCTGGGTAAAAAAGGCAAAGGCCAAAATTATAACGCCAATGTTTCTGTTATAAAATCTGAACAAATAAATTTCTTCCAAAAGAGAAAGTGCGCGGATCGTTGAGAGTACACGCGATCATATACGCTAATTTCGAAAGGTCTACATAAATTGCAGTTTTCAGTTGTTGCAGTCTCCATCTAGAGATGCGATATATTTAATTTAGAAAAACAAATAAATAAGATCGGAAAGGGTTTTAGGAAGATGTTACTTGCTTAAAAACACCGTTGTTGCACCTATTTATCCAAATACATCAATATTTTTATCTCACAAAATTTAACGCTTTCTTAGGCATAGATGTGCTGTAGTTTTTGATAGTGTAAAAGAATGACATGGTTTTAAATACAAGTATTTCAGAGATCAAAAACAGCTTACATAATTTGATTTATAAGTTAACAATACTTCAATGTAAATTGACTTTGTATAGGGTAAGATTTGCAATTAATATACTTCGAGTAATCTTATCTTAGACTTAACAATAGTAACAAAGGTCAACAGCAGTCCACAACAACAAATCTACATGAGATTAACTTATTTATTTACCTAACTATTAATAAACGTCACATTTTTTTCCTATTAGTACCGAAAAATAAACTAATACTAAATATATATAATATTTATTAATTGGTATTATACAATGACTCGTCATATCGATTACGAAAAAATATGAGTATTTATAAAACCATATTATTGCATCACGCAGAAAGTAGTGAATTAATTTTCATAAATAATTTTTATGAAAATGTTTGTACGTAGGAATAACGTAACAGTCGTATTGTATAGTTGTAAATATTTATATTAATAGTACCTCCCCCTGAACCAGGTGTCGTAAAAGGCGACTGAGGTACCGGAATCGATAGATAGCGGTATATCCATACGAAACAGTGTAAAACCCACCCATAATTGAGGATGGACAGCATCATTTCTATCTCAAAACTTCGCTTAGCGATTGTAATCGTGCTTGCATAGCGTAGCTAATATGGGCCAAATTGTACTTTTCTTGGGGAGACCCGTACTCAAATTCCAAAATAGGCGCTCTGCAACAGCTACTTTGTTTGTTTGTTGTATTTTTACACTTAGTAAAAACGTTTTAAAACAAGTAATAAATTATAAATTTTTCTTATATAAGTATCCTAAGCAACATATACTTGATATATAATATTGTTCATAGATGTGTCCTGCCAAACACTGCGCGAGAAGTACAACTATGATGAAGCCACGAACGTTTGGTTCAAACTTCACGAAATACCGGCAAACTTCACTGATGCATTTCTACGCTGTAAAGCTGAAGGTAAATGGTTCAGTCCACATATATCTATATGATAGAACCTTATACTTACTGAGTATGTAATATTATAAGCCGCTATATATCCACTGCTGAATATAGAGCCTCTTAGAGTTTTAAATAGTCGTATCCATCCAAAAATGTTCTGGAACAAAAACAAAAGTCAACTGTCTTTATGTTTTCAGGTGCAATGCTAGCGTCACCAACAACTGAGGTGTTTACTGAGAGCATGAAGTCAATAATTTCAAAGAAAACCTCGGCTTGTGCAATATATACTGGAATACATGCAATGTTCTCCAAAGGTGATTTCTCTTCAGCTGAAGGTAATTATTTCGGATAAGTTTAATAATACAATATCACTATCAACCATAATTTAAGCAAATATGATTTGTGCTGGATCCTCCTATTTAAAGTCAAGTCTTTATTAAAAAAAACCCTATCATTGGCACTTTCAAATCGTCAAAACAACAAAAATTTAATCTATGAGTATAGATTTGCTAATTTCAATTTCACACAAATGACCAATGACCAATGAACCTATGGTACCTGAATATAAGTATAACCTGAATATGGTGTTATAAGAGTCATTTAAATAAATATTTTATTATGTATCCTACCTTAATACTAGTCGGCATCAGACGAGTCTTATAACTAGGTGTATAGCAGTTTTAATACGCAAACCACCAGAAAAGAACTTAAAAGAACAAAATTATTTTGGTTATAGACTGAAATCTGATAAGCTAGGACTAAGTGATCTGATTCCAATTTACTCAATATAAAATGTTCCCGATTAACAATACGTGCAATGTTATATTATAATAGAATTATAATAACGTTCAGTGAAACTTGTATTTCCCGTTATCGTGGGAAAAGTAAAGCGTAAAAGAAGCCTAAGTTATCTCTTTTAACTTCAGTTGTCTACATGTGAAAGTTCCGTTAAAATCAATCTAGCTGTTTTAAAGTTTACATAAAACAAATAAAAAGACTGAGTGACAATTTTTTTAGAGACGTCGATTTTGTTTTTATGTATAGATAAATATTAACTCCTTATTAATTTTTATTTTATATATCACGCCTGTTTCCAATCGGGGCAGGCGGAGACTATGGATCTCCATTTGTTACGATCTTGGCATACTTCTCGTGTCCCCATACCCGCAATAGTCCTTACATACACGCTCGTTTATTCTTAGTACTTCTGACCTGGCCCCCTTTTAGTACCTTTTCTACCCGGTTTACATCCGCAGTCATTCTACTTTCATCTATCCTTTTCACATGACCAAATCATCTCAACATTCCTTTCTCTATTGTTGTCACATCATATTTTAATCTACATCTATCTCTTATCACACTGTTCTTGAATCTATCGTATAAATGTAATATATATGTATATTTTTGAAAATACCAAAAACAAAATAATTTTGTTAATAATGTGTACGTTTAGGGATTCCTCTATCGGCGATTCCAGTATCATGGGCAACTGGTGCACCGGACAATTATGAGAATAGCGAAGATTGCCTCGTGATGTTGCCAAGTGGACAACTAGATGATGTGAAGTGCAATGATACATACCCCTACTTGTGCTACAAGGAGAAACATGATATAGAGAATACTGACTGTGAAACTGATGATAAAGGTAAGTATCTTGTGATTGATTTTGTTTTACGGGCGTAAAACAAATGAAACGTTAGTCTATTTAAGTTTAAGAAGTTTTAGTAGTTTTATTATTCATAATTTTACATTTGGTAATATTGAAAAATGTTCATAATTCTTAAAAAATTATAATATTTTAACAATAAAAGAACGAGTTTATTTTGTGGGGCCAGAAAGCATTTTAGGTTGAGAACTATCATTTATGTGACGAAAACTAAGAGTTAATTATTTATTTAAGTATTATAATTGTTGCCTTTGTTACTGGCAGAGTAGCATAGTACGTCCCTCTCTCCTCGGGTATCATAAGAGGCGACTAAGGTACCGAAACCGACAGATGTCGGTATATCTATCCAAATCAATGTATCTCAAATGCACAAAGCGGGGGTGAGCTGCAGCAATTATATCGCAACAGCTGCGCTCTGCAGTTGCCAACACGCTTGCCCGGCGCGGCAATTATGGGCAAATTCTTCTTTTCTTGGGTAGGGCTATGACTAACTGTGGACTTTCAATATCTGATATAATAATGTTCTTATCTCGGATTCAGGATGAAATGTAAGATTTAATCTGAGATTAAAATATTTATTTTGGACAGTGTTTTAGAATCCTCTATTTTTATTACAGCTTACACCCTCGAACTTCGCACCGGCAGATGCTATAAGTTCCATAATATTGGACAAAATTGGGTTCGAGCATACATGACCTGCCATGCTGAGGGAGGTTACTTGGCCATACCTAACAGTATCATTGAGGTCAACGTACTTAAGGAACTTTTTGCCAAATATCCAGAATCAGCTATTTTTGCTGATCTTAAGTACGTGGTCAGCTTGGGTTTCCATGACCAGTTTCAAGAAAACTCGTGGTTCACTATTAAAGGTAAGCTTAGTAATAATAACCCCTTTTATACTAATGACCCCGATTTATACTAAAACAAAAATTTGTGGCCCGATGTGGCCCGATGGCACAGATCGTAATGATCCTGCCATGTGCGCCAAAGGCCGTGGGTTCAATCCCTACTCAGGACAAATTTTATGGTTTATTTGTGTTTATTCTGTGTCTGGGTGTTAAATATATGTATTTAAGAAGTATATTTGTGATTCCTCTATTGTCTGCTGTTTACAACAAGTGCTATAAGCGACTTATCATGGAATCAGATTAATGAATGAGATGTTGTGGGACTTAATTTATTTTATTATTTTATTGTATATTTGGTGTACGAATTTTGATATAGCATTTGATATATAACATCCCTGGGTAGGTAAAGTTATTTACAATCATCATCATTATAGACAAAGGCCTCCCAAGTGACCCCAAAAGGACCAGTTGTAAGGGGCATGAGTCCAGCGTGATCCTGCGGTTTTAGTCTGATCGTCTGTATATCTTGTGATTGGACGCCATATTTTGCGCTTGCCGGCATGTTCCCTCAGTTCCAGCTGTTGGCTTTTTGTTATGATCAACATGTTTCGCTGCCTTGTCAAGTCATTGCTGGTTACGCACATTGATCGTATTTTCGACTTAAGACACAGATATATCGGACAATCGCGGACAATGATATGCGATTTCTAAGCTACTTCAGTATAAAATTGCGTAGTGCAAGTGAGTCTGTCTAAGAGATATTTTCATTCATTTTGTTTTCAGGTCAAACATTACAAGAGGCTGGATATTCGCAGTTTAACGATGCACAACCAGACAATTCCAATAAATACGACGGAGGTTCAAACTGTGGTGCGATGTTCCGCAATGGTCGATATGACGACATGTGGTGTTTCAGTGTAACCCTTCCATTTATTTGTGAAAAGAATGTAGCTCGATTTCCAAATAATTAAGCAACTACCAAATATGTATTCCAAGAAATAAAAATATTAAAAGTAAGTGTGTATTTTAATTTTAGTATTGCATTCGAACATTAGTATTTCAACCGAAATGTTGAAAAAAATATGTAACAAAATAAACCGGTTAATTTTTTTTATATATATTTTATAGGTTTAGAACTTAAGTTAAAGAAGGAGGTTACTCTTTTTTCTAATATAGCTCCATTCTTAAATTTTATGTTATAAGTCAATATATACTAGCACAAATAGGGCACCTACACCATCGATACGCTTTTTTGGCTGGACAAAAGTCTCGGTTGACTGATCCCTTTCTGTAGACTTACTATCCAGTTATTTCGGCTAAGTAACCGATGTATGTACGCTTCATTCCTATGAAGTATCCTACAATGCTAGTTAAATATTCAAGACTTGTCTCTGCGCAATGGCCCAACATATTGTTGTCTATAAGGGTCAGTCTGTAATCCCCTAGCTCGGGATGTTTGAAAAGAAAACTAAGGTGCTGAGACGGTAGGAGATACTCTTGTGTCATTAGAGGAGAAATTAAAGAAACCACAGTTTTAAATTAAATAAACATTTTATTATGTTCATAATGTGAAGTAATGAAGTAACTTACTACATATTTATAACAGGTATAACCTAATAAGCAAATGATGAAAGTAACCTAACACAGATAATTTAATTAGGTCCACCTTAAACTAGTGAAACCGCATCTCGGTGCAGATCGATTAGCGGTCATGGCAGCTTTATTTCGTTTGCTTCTAAATACGTACATGTTTACATCAGGTAGACCTCTTACAAAGGTCGTCTGCATTGGTACCTCATTATCACCTATTTCTACCTGCCAAATTGCAGTTTCAGTATTCCTATATTCCGGTTTGAAGGATGATAGAGGCAGTGAAATTACTGGATAAATGTGACATAGATTCTCAATTCACGGCCTTGGTGACACGCTAGTAATATCTTTGTGATGACACGAGCGTCAATAAGTTGCGCTCACGTCAACATCAAGCGTACCGTATATTTTTTTACTGACTTTATAATATAAAAATAATGATTTGAGTCTCTTAGTAAAAACGAGCAAAACGTTCACGGCGTAAGGTCCAAATGTTACCTGCTCATCGTGAATGACACCCAAAATAGTTTTTGTTCTTATATTCTTGAGCTAAAATTAGTTCTTTGGATAATAATTTGTTATATTTGGTTTTATCCCTTATATTATTCTCTAAGTTATTATAATCAAAGGAAAAAAAGGAACCATATTTATTATTCATTTTTTATTAGAATTAACATTGATTGTACGATTAAATGCTTCGTTTAGTACGCGATCTCAGTCAATAGTCCGGAGGATAGTTTACTTGACTATTTTCAATGCTCTCTACATAGTCTAGAGCGTAAAATTGTATTCATTATACAAGCAAGTCACCATTTAAACCAAAGATCTCTTCATCATAGGTTATATTTTTTCATTACTTGTTTTTTATAGGGAAATTTGAATGATGAATTTGAATAAATACTGTTTATGTAACAGATGTAACAGCAATGACAGTCCTACTGTTTATTGGCACAGGATATTGGGAGCAAGTAGTTTCGCCCCCCAATGAGGCTAGAGCTTTTGATATTTAAGTGGATGCACAGTTGGTAACTCTAATGCTTTCCTGGAATTATTTTATTAATTTAAAAGTATCTTCATAAGACAATTAATTAGGATATTGCTTAAAAGATAAATGCTTAATATAATAATATTATATATATTTATGTATATAATAGAAAATTGTTCTACCAGTCTTGAAGATACATTCCTCCAACATGCGTCATACATAAAGTTGTTCAGCTGATCCGTCATATATTAAAAAATGGCGGTAGTGTGACGAGCTCGTATATAAAGCGCCGTCTAAACATTTTACCTTATAATTATATCTTATCACATACCAATATATACATCATTGTAGTAAAAGTTGTGAACGCTGTACTGTCACAATGGATAGAAAAACAATGAATAGAGTGACCACTCTGAAAGCGTTAGTGGTGATGTGTGTTTTTTTTGGAAGTAAGTGGTTCAAATTTATTTATAAAGATTAAATTAATTCCTATATCATATCTACTTCTACACATTTAGTTATAAGGCTGATTAGTTCTTTTAATGAATAATTAAAACAATATAACTAATTTTACGGTTGATTGAATTTGCTTGAAAATATTGCTTTATATTGGACTATTATTGTGCTCTTTTTGAATTTAACCAAATGTGTGATTTTTTACCGATTTGTGTATAAACAAAAATTTTACGTCTTTTGGCTGTCATGATAAAGCAGGTTATAATTATACCATTAGCATGTTATTTTCCTCACATCTGCGAGAGGAAAAGAGACAACACTTGCATATAATATAAACGTAGTTCTGTAAACTAATAGTGTAATCATCCATAATTTTAAAGACTTAATTTGCAAAACAAATGAGAGCAGAAAATAAAAAAAATATAAAGTTGTAAGATAGTTAATGGTGATAAGTATTTTAAAAAATTATGATAAAAGAACGTAGATTTTAGTTTTGTTTTAACACCTATGTGTTCCCTGGCTATATTAGAGTATTGAATGCACACAGTAAAATATTATCATTTTGTGACCAGTAAAATTGATGCCAGAGATTAATAACTCAACTGGTTTTGATGTGGTTAGTTCAACGATCATTAACAGCATGCATGCTACATGGACCAAGGTATTTACATTCCTTTTGAAGCACGAAATCATTTTCATGGCAAACATGTAAGTTATTTAGCACACCATATTTATCATTTTTATAAAGCATTTTTAAATCAAATCAAATAAAAATTATTTTTTATTCGAATAGGAAAATTAAAAGCACTTTCAAATCGTCAAAAGTGATCAAATATTGTTGTACGTATTGATAATTATCAATCTAAAATAAACTTTAACAAATTCGATAGAAAAGAAGTTGTTAAAAAATTGTAGTTATTAAAAATGTATCATCTACTTGCAGATTCTGAGTGAGTAGTGATGAGAAAATAACCCATTGCATTTGAATTAAGTGTTATTTATTTATAATAGGATTTAATTTATTCATAATTAATTTTTACATTCTCATTTTTTTTAATAACCGTTTAACACTCCTTTATATTTACCTTTTGTAGTTTACTATATATTATTGTTTCAGTTACTGGTGTCTTAAATCTGTGTGCAACCTAATGCCAGCTTGAAATATCTTCTCCGGAATGATTTCTCCATTCAATTTATTGATTTTTTCAATTCTAAATAAATGGTACGTGAATATTGAACCCCTGAAATTATCAACTCAATCAAAATCAATTTTTAAAGCAATGGTATAAAGATTTCGTGCTTCAGGTCACTTGGCTATTCGTGAAAATAAATCAAAAACAGACGAACTCTGATACTAGGATTGCTTATAACTACTCAGTGAGAAGATATTTAAATAATATTAATTTCTCTGAAGGTGTTGGCAGTTTGACTCAACGGGAAAAATATACCTTGGACGAAGGAACGGGTATCTGGTTCAAATATCATCAAATCCCCGCCGTCTACACTGACGCATTCGTACGTTGTAAGTCCGAAGGTAAGTTTTAATGTTATATATTTACTGTATACCAAACAAAAATAAAAAATTGAATTAAAATCCATTTCACAAGTTTATCTAATACGTAGACCTCTTACAAAATTCGTGTGCATTGATACTTCACTCTCACTTACTTCTATCAAAAAGCAGTGTTCGAATTGCTTTGAAATTACTGGGTAAATGTAACATTGTATCTTCAGTTTACAAGGTTGGTGACACCCTAGTGATATCTTTGTGATGACACGTGTAACTATAGGTTGCGATCACGTTTACCATTAAGTGGACGGTATGCTTATTTGCAGACTTAATATAAAAAAGAGACAGTCCATAATTTTAAAAATACATCCTACATAGTCAGTGATATATATATCTGAGTCCTGTCGGAAGACCAGCGCTTCAGCGGCATCCAACGCCGCTATAGCTTATGCTGAGGCACCTAATTGACCGTCATTATTGTATTAATTTTTTGTAATGTTTTCATTTATTTATTTTGTGACGTCATTAAATGTTTTCTTTCTTTCTTAATCACTTCATATATTTTAATTTCGTTCGGGTATAAATTTAAAACATTAATAATAATAATATACTCTTTATTATACACCAATGAAAACAACACAAGAACATCATAAAAACATGTATTAGTAGGTAAAAGAGGCGACCTTATCGCTAAATGCAATTTCTTACAGGCAAGCTTTAGATAGAAATAATGTTAAAGCTGGTGGAAGTTTAAGGTACATTTAGTACATACATACATAATAATAAACATACATATATACATATAATACACATACATTCACTTACTTCACTTTAGTGAAGTGTGAGAAAATAAAATATATATAACATTATTACAATTTTACAGGAGCAATGCTAGCATCACCATGGAATGAAGAATTCACAAGAATCATGACTTCGATAGTCTCGAAAAAGAGACTGTGCGGATCGTGTGCAATATTTACGGGGATAAATTCATTTTTTTCGAAGGGAAACTTTTTTACAGCTGAAGGTAAATACTTTAACATTTCGTAAGAGTCACTTCTTCAAGTATTATGCTATTGTAATGGAATATGCCGTCAGGTACTGACAGAGTAGAATAGTACCTTCCCCTGTACCAGGTGTCGTAAGAGGTGGATAAGAGGACAGATGGCGGTATATCCTTCCGAAACAGCGTAGCTCAATGCACAGGGCGGGGATGGGCAGCGATATCCTTGTTGCAAAGCTATGCTCTGCGATTGCAACCACGCCGAGCGAGACCTATATCTAGTAGTGGACGTTCCGTAGCTGGACAATGGACTCAAAAGGTTCCAAGTATGAGTAAATGCTTAAGGAACATGCAAAAACTAAGACGTTAATAAATGAACTCCATGAATAAATTTGGTCATAATTAATCAATTCATTCAATAACGATATGAATTTAGGGCAGAATCAATAAATTCAACACTTTTAATTAATCAAGTTGAATAACAAAATGTTTGCCTACATCGCAGGTTATCCACTCTCAGCACTCCCAGTGACATGGGCTCCAGGTTCACCTGACAACTTCGAGAACAGCGAAGACTGCCTCGTTATGCTGCCAAACGGGGATCTGGATGATAGGAAATGCAATAATACCTACTCGTATATATGTCACAAGAACAGCACGAAAAATTTGACGAATCCCATCTGTGGGAATAATGATCCAGGTAAAATTCAGGTTGAAAAAATTATCAAACGACGATTGCATATTATAACAGGTACTGCTGGGTACCGGCAGATTAAAGAAGAATCTCTGCGAATAAATTTCTAGAACAGACAGATGATGGTATACCGAAATAGCGTAGCTCAAATGCAGTAATGGACAGCAGCAATCCCACATTTGAGCTTTGCTCTGAAGTTGCCACCACGCTTGCTAAGAGCAGTAATAAATAAGATTTCCCTTTTTTAGGGAGCATTTTATTTAACTATAGATCCTCTTTGGTTGCTATAGTGATAAGCTTTTGAACCCCAAAGTAATTGAATATAGAAAAAAAACACAGTAGGTTAATATTTTTTCTCTTGAAATACAGTAATTAATAAAACACTTACTGTTATAATAGAGAAATCTTAAAAGATAAAAGGAAAAATCTTACTTAGCAATGCATTTTATTCTATTTTGATGTTTGAGTGGGAAAGCGCTGTGACTTTAGGACCTGTTATATTTTTACTATTTTGTAATCACTGAGGTTCTCTATTCTACATCAGATATTTTATATTGCAGCGTATGCCCTCGACGCTCGCTCAGGAAGCTGCTATAAGTTCCATAATGTAGGACTGAATTGGTTTCATGCGCATGCTGAGTGCGTATCAGAGGGGGGCTATCTAGCTATACCTAACAGTCCTACTGAGGCAAACATTCTCCGGGAAATATTTTCAAAATATCCAGATTCGAATATTTTTTCGTCCGCTAAAGCTGTTATTGCTTTGGGATTTCATGACCAGTTCCAGCAAGGGTTTTGGCTGACTCTTGAAGGTTATTTTCTATTTTTTGTTTCTTGCCAGTAGTTTTAAGTAAATTTTAGTTATAAGAATTGAGTAGATATTGAAAATAACACGAATATAAACTCATTAAAGGTCATAAAAAAGCCTTTGCTATCACAAGGTAGCGAAAACACTTTATATAAGATAAATTTACTGTAGCATCATTTTGTTATATACAAGGCGTTAATAATTGAAAACATATTCTTGCTAATTTTAGTCTGCCCATTAAATTTAGAATTATTCGTTTCGCAGGGCAAACTTTAGTAGAAGCGGGTTACGCCGAATTCGACAATGGTCAACCAGATAACGACCGAAGGTACGATGGCGGCTCTCGGTGTGGTGCAATGTTCCGCAATGGGCGACTGGACGACATCTGGTGCAAAAGCGTCACTGTACCATTCGTTTGTGAAAAAGATCCTAGCTTCATATTTAACTAGCCCGATTGTAATGTGATTATTACCTATCACCGTTCTTACACATTTGAAATTAAATAATCGTAAATAAAATTGTTTTGTTTTCTGTCAAAATTTTGCTTCAATACTTTCTGTCAGTTTTGTTACTAATAAAATAAGTAAGTTGAAATGGCAATGGGTACTACAAATGACGAGGGACATTACACAGAACTAATGACTGATAGCCTTTTATATCACGGTCTAAAAGGTGGCCACTTTTAGAAATAATTTCAGTACTATTATATTAGTTTGTAATATCTTAAGTATATGTGTTTCTTCAGATGAAATAACAAAAATGGAGTGAGCAATTTCTTTAATTTTTTTAACTTTATTATCAATCGGATCAAATGTCTTGTAAAATTGTATGATGTTAAATTTGCAAGTGTTACTATTAATTGAAACAACTTGTTGAAAACAATATGTAATCTTCAGCTAAGATGATAATGAATTGATAAATAAAAATTAAACTTTAAAGTATAAATATTGAATCCCTAAACATTTTCATCAAATTCATATTTTAAACCCTAACATTTGTGACATTCGTCATCACAAGTCAAGGCTCTACGTACTAATACCCAAAAAAAGTATAGTAAGACGCCTTTTGTACTCTTAATTTTATTAAAAGCCTCTTTTTTTTCTTATTTATACTTATAATTAAAAGACCGCATTCCATTCCGCTGACTGACGAGACCAGTCATGTTAGGAGTCCAGCTCTTGCCATAATTTTCAAAATGGCGGACGGATCTAATAATATAAATGGGTGCGTTTCAATCTGAGACCAGTATTACTTTGAAAAGCTATGAGTAAAGTAATTTTAGTATTTCTTATTACGATTAGGACCTCAAAGCTATTTGCCAAACTATAATAATGTATAGTACAAAGTGTCTTGTGATTTTAATCAGCTTTATAATAAATGGTAAGTCCTAAAAAAACCATTCAAACCCAACCAAAAACACGGTACTTCGCTTTATTTATTCGTCCTAACAAATTAAATACGAGTATACACGGATTCATTCATTATACAGGTTCAAACATTTATTTGTAAACATGTTGACTATGTGATGTTATATCAGAAAAGGATGTACTTCTGACTTCACATGTTAAACTGAACCAATTGGTGTTAGTCAGTTACTAATTCGTTTATAGAATAAGAAATAATATTAAATTTGACTGGTTACTATACGGCATGCCTTTTCGAATGTGAGCATTAATGTGCCACATAGTATTAGAAAATATAAAAACAAGATAATTTGATGATAAATTGATAGGCCCGATGATGCATATGGTAATCCTATCTTGTGCGCCAAAGGGTATGGGTTCGATCCCCACCCAGAACAAATATTTATATAATGGTGTTTGTTCTAAATATATATATATTTCAGTAGTATATTTATGATTCCTCCGTTGTCTGGCGTCCGTAACACAAGTAGTTTTAGTGACTTACCACAGAGTCAAGTCTTTCATTCTAATTACTAATTAAATACTTAGATACAACTTAGATACATATAAATAACACCCAGATACAGAGCAAATACGAATATTCATTATATTTGACGGACGTGATGGTGTAGATGCTAGTGATCCTATCTTGTACCTTATCTAAAAATGTATATGATGTTATATGTGTTGTGTGTGAGTCCTGTGTGTTAAATATATGTATATAAGTAGTATATTTGTGATTTCTCTATTGTCTAACACCCATACTAGAATTTCTTTAACCGACTTACCACGGAGTCAGGTCAATGTATAAGATGTTGTGGGTATTTATCAAATAAATATTTCCAATGGGTGGGGATTGAATCCATGACATTTTGCGCACGAGATAGGATTATCTACCATCTGCGCAACTGGGCCTGTCGAAATATATGTATAAATAACTTGATAACTATACACATATATTCGTCAATACAACCAGGCACTTTATGATGGAAAAATGTGAATGAGAGAAAGTTTATGTACTACACGGAAGTGCCTGATTTATTTGCTTTCTACTTGTGTCAATTACCAGTTTGACATATCCAGATGTATAAATGTTTGATGGAACCGGATTATTTACTTATATTAAATATTATCTTCTTAATCTTCACGTATTTGATACAGTACGTCATACAAACTCGTGGCATACAAACTTTGAGATTTAGAATATGTTTAGGTCGTGTTTGGCAAACTGAACTCCTCCGGTCCGGTTTGCTCATCTCCTCATTGTTTTTCCTTATAATCGATGTATGCTCGTGCCTGCTCGCCGTCAAGGTGACATTCGAACGTTTTTTGATAACGCAAGTTTGTTGCAGGAAATATTTACTGACTAACTGTGAAAACATTTTTGTATTTGTTAATTGGGCTGATATAAATTAATTCTATACGAGCATTCAAAAATTAAAATTATATTACACAGGATCTACAAATGATCTTTGACGATCTGATACGATCTGTTAATTCGTTAATGCAATTCCAGATTATCGATATATCATTATAATTATATTTCTAAAAAGGTAATTCAAAAGTATTTATAATGGATTCATATTTTTATAATGAATTCATTGATGAAATATTTTCTTTGTCTCTACTTTTTAACGGGACTTGAACCCTCACCGTTCTCATTTACGACGATTGAATCATCAATCATGCTACCTTAGTGAAAACATTAATGTCATTTTAGTAATATATTTATCTCTAGAGTAGAAGATCCTGTTTTTAAATAAATACGCCTTTGTATGTACTTCCAAAGTGAGAGCCAAATAAATATTTTAAAATGCACGCAAATAATATCAGATATATCTTGTAGAGAATTGTAAACCCATTCTAAAAAAAATATATTCGAACGAGTATAACTTCAAGATGTTCCCGTTGGTGCTAAGTCAGGATCAGATAATGACATCCCGAGAAAATTAAGGACAGTACTTAAATTGTATCGGAACTTACTATGTGTATAGCTATTTTATAAATGTAATTAAGTATTTGTCTCTAGTACTTAAACCGGTATTCTTTTGTTGATCGTTTTTATTGTAACTATTTAATTATCGTCATTATCTGAGATTATACTATTCTACACTAAAAAGGATTCATAAAAAATATACTAGGTATATTTACATAAACTTTTGTGCGGAACTTAATTGCCAGTAAAATATTTTTAAATTATCCGTATAGATTTTTTATAGAATAGATTGTATATATAGATAGATTGTATACTATAGAAAAAAAATACTTTTCTCAGCCTTCAGATTTGACTCAAACCTGTATCTTTTCAATGCCGGATTCCTGCTCTACCATTGCTCTACTGAGACCTTATTAGATTCGTTTCGATAGATAATTTGTCTAGGTGTTCTTTTTATGCCAAGAAATCAGCGCCATTTCTTCGATGTGGTTAACTACTAACGTACAAATGTCAAACTTTTACAAATTTGAAGTTATCTATTAAGAAGAAACAGTAACTTGATGACTTCAGTAATTCAGCATTATGCATAAAACCTTTTACGTATTTCCGTAAAGATGTGTTCGGAGACTACTTATTTATTCCGATAAGATAATAACTGAAGGTAATATCTGATTGAGGCATTAAAAATAATATTACATCTTTATTACACACAGATGTATCCAGTCTTCTGCAACGAAACATTTACAACATAGATAAAGCGACGGGATTCGGATTTAAATATCATGAAATACCAGCAAACTTTACTGACGCTTTTCTACGTTGCAAAGCTGAAGGTAAATATTACGTAGCGATTTTTTTATATTCACAACAAAACACTTTTTCAGTAAAAAGTAACTTATAATAAATAACTGATAAGTTAGTACTTTATTTTCACCTATTTTATACTGTCTAACAGTAGTGTTTGCATTACTGTGATCCGATACGAAGAGTGAGAGAGACAATGTAATGGGTAATATGGCATAATATCTTCAAGTCTTAAGGTTGGGAACATGCTGGTGATATCATTGTAAGATTACAAGTCGTAAGAGGCGGCTAAGGTACCATCACTGACAAATGGTGGTATATCCATCTGAATCAAAATAGCTCCAATGCACAGGGTGGGGAAGGGCAGCAGCATCCCCACCACAAAAGCTGCGTTCTGCGATTGCACACACGCTGCTCAGTGTCGCAATTATGGGCAAAATTACCCCTTCCTTGGGTAGTTCTATGTTCAGCAGTAGACGTCCAATGGCTATGATAATGATTTCAGATTAAGTATATAATTCCTCCTAAATTATCAGGATAAAAGTTATTATGTTTTCCAGGGGGACTATTAGCATCACCATACAACGAGTTATTTACTCAAACCATGATATCAATAGTTACAAAGAAAAAATTATGCGTATCATGTGCCATATTCACAGGAATACACGCTCTATTTTCAAAGGAAGATTTTCTAACTGCAGAAGGTAAGTGACATTTACATGAGGTAGATCTGACAAAAAAGGTCGTCTACTTTGGTACCTCACTCTCACCTATTTCTACCGCCAAATAGCAGTGGTTACATTATTATAGTCTCCTTACCTCTGTCTCAAGGGTGAGAGAAGCAGTGAATTTACTAGGTAATGTGGCATAATATCCTTAAGCCACAAGGTCGACAACGCGTTAGTGATGTCCTTGTATTATTACGAGCGTCTACATGCTGCAATGATATTTCTTATCACGCGAACTTGTACGCTTGATTGTCGAACAGGTCTTATAAAAAAATAAATTGAAATTTATCGCTGTAGCAGTCACGTTATTTAACACAAGAACACAGTTGGAATAGACTATATTCTTTTGATCTTATAAGACGCAACTGTACTTTCAATTTACACCTTTTTTTTGTCTTAGAAAGTGAAGATCGCTGTCTTCGGCAAACGCTTTTACCCATTAGTCTCGCAATGATGTACAATTTGGCTGATGATGCACTGGCCACGCCAGCATCTCTGTTTGATGATTGCTTTTAAAGGTGCTTTTGAGTTATAACTGACCTCCTTTATAACTGCACGTGAATAGAGGCAAGGCAATTGAAAAATCATATGGATAATTGTTTTTGGTAACAGACAAAAAGTTTTTAATAATAATTGAAACCAGCTTGCCTTAACTTTTTTTAATTGTACACAACATCCTGCACTGACAGATCTGATTCGGATAGTCGATATTCGGAAGTCACCGACAGTGTGCATTTGGAGTCCTTCTGTTACGGATATCAAACATAGATATAACCCGGACATTAAAAAGACACGATCATATAAATATCTGTTTTGGGTTGAGTTCAAAACACGGCACACAAATGGAAATACCACCTGTGAAACATTTAATGAAAAAGATTACAGAAATATTGAAATAGTAAATACTAAGGGTGTAATTAAAATTGTATTAAATTTGATATAGTAGTTAGATTCGCTAAAGATTATGCCACAATGATGCACGATCGATTAAAAATACATGAAACCTTTTTATAATTAAATTGGCGTTATTATAATATCATTAAATGATGCACTTGTGTATTCAGGTAGAAGTAGTGTTATTCCCAATTGTGGAAGTTGTCCTACAGACAATCTATTTTCAGAGTAACTTGTGATTACAAATATATTACAAGTAACATTGAAAATAATTTCATAGTTATTTTAAATTACTGCGTTCTCTCCTAAGGTTATCCCTTATCAGCAATACCTGTGACGTGGGCACCGGGTGCTCCAGACAACTTCGAGAACAACGAAGACTGCATCGTGATGTGGCCAAACGGAGATTTGGACGACAAAGGATGTAAAAACACATACCCCTACATTTGCTACAAGGCCATGAAAGATGGATTGGCTAATCCTGTTTGTGGGAATAATGATAAAGGTGATAATTTTCTTGTATAACTCGTAACTGAGATTACACTAGTCTTTATTTCCCGTATATACTCTGGATGCTACAGGTTTAAATCAGATTGTCTATCTATAAAATGTAAAGGAGAAGCTGACATATAACGCATGTCCCAAATTATATGGTTAGAAACTTGAAGTTTTGCAGAAGAGTACATATTATAACTTTGAAATTATTTTTTATAAATACATTCCCTAAAGGTGTAAGACAGTTACAAAGTTACTATGATACTTTGCTGTTTTTGAATGTATTAGAATAAGATTAAGTAAAGAATAATATTTTTTGGAAAATCATCCCTTAAGGGGGTAAAGGGGGGTGCAAAGTTAGTATGAAAGTTCTCTGATTTTCTAAGTTATTTCAATACAATCTGTATATTTAAAAGGATAAACTGAATGACTGACTGACTAGCATATCAGCACAATGCCTAGACTAGAATAAATAAAACATAACCGTATCGTAAAGCTATACAACATCTCGCTAGGACCAATAACAGCAGGGCGTACAGGATACAGTTTGTTTTACAACTTAACGTAACAGAAACCGCGGGGCGAAGATATATAACATAACAATACAGATGAACAATAAAGATGTTAAAATGTTTTTGATATAAAGAAAGGATAGATGAAAGTAGAATGACTGCACAAATATATAGAGCGTAAATGCATAGAAGAGTTGGTAGAATAATTCATGTCATTCATGTCAGAAGTACCAAGAATAAATGTTTGAAAGGACTAATGCGAATAACGGAAGCAAGAGAGGTATGCCAAGATCATGATCTTAGTACACCGATAAGATATAGGCAAGATGTATTTATAAATATCTGTAAACAAAATTTCTATATTACAATAAAAAATTACGTGTCATGGTGTTTGTCCGGGATTAATTTCTGAGCTACTAAACAATAATATGAAGGATCGGATAATGTATATATTAGTTTGTAGACGATATTTATATGTTGATAATATTTTAATCTATTTTGATAATAGTTTATATTTTTTAATAAAAAATGAGGGTATGCAGGAAATAAAAACACGACATCATCAAGCTAGTATATAGATATGTTCTTAAACAGGAAACATAAATAGTCTACATTTCTAAAAATGATTTCTTAATACAGAAAAAACCATCCTTTGAATCCTATCATATATAAGCTATTATCTTGGGCGGCAAACGGCAATTATCAAGTTTAAAAAATGTACCAGTAATTATTTTAATAACGAAGGGAGTATCCTACAGCACATGCGTTAAGAATCTTGGCCTATTTATCCACTCTTCCTTAACCTGGGGTTTTCTTTCTACCAAAACCAAAACCCTTGTTATTTAATCCTTGGTTTTACCCATAATTTACTATGGTGACGTGTGTTACACTAATATCTCTCAAGAACTCCTTATTAAATTTGATGATCTATTAGACAATTCATTTTCGGTAAAAAAATTCATCATATTTCCCATTACCATTCTTTTCATGGCTTGCTTCCTATTCGTGAACGTCGCAAAATTAGAGCTCTAACCATATTATTTTTAATACTTTTTGATCCGTTCGCAACTTACTTAAAGGACAGGTTCCAATTCCTATCATCCTCTCACGAACGTAATCTCCATTCTTCCAATACTCTCTTGCTCTTAACTCCTTCTCATCAATCTAGTTTCTTGACAAACTGTTTTACAGTGATAGCTATACGACTCTGGAATAAGCTACCGTTTAATATTAAGCAATCCCCAAACAAATTTATACTGAAACGCTTACTCCGTACTTTATTTACTGATGCTGCTTCTGTTTGCACCACTATACAAATTTTTTTCTGTTTCGTGTAGTGGTTGACTAGGAGATAATGCCAACTGGCATTAAGTCCGCCATTTGTACATTTTGTAATATTTTGTACAATAAATCTCAATAAATAAATATATCAGTCTTGTTTAGTACATCTTTTTACACGATTCCAAATGGAATTTTGTTAAGTTACTATTATTCTAAGTCACTTTGTCCTTTTTGTTGAAATATTGCTAGTCTTTATAAATTTTTGATCATCTATTGTTTCGTTCTTTGCAGCTTATGCTCTCGATGCGCGCACGGGTCATTGCTACAAGTTCCACAACATAGGGAAGAATTGGCACCAAGCACATATGACCTGTGTTGCTGAAGGAGGGTACTTAGCTATACCAAACAGCCCCGTTGAGGCAAACATGCTTAAAGAGATGTTTGCCAGATATCCAGACTCGAAACTCTTCGCTTCCTCAAAGAACGCTATTGGATTGGGATTCCATAACAATTTTCAGAAGACATGGTTGACTGTCAAGGGTAAAACGAACAAATTTGTGTTCAGAATTTCCTAACAAATTAGCTGAAAATGAAGTTATCAAAAATTTTACGAAAAGAATACATACCGTCTTTAAGTTAGAAAGTAAAAGTAAATATCAACAACATATTATACATTGACCTGATTCCGTGATAAGTCGTATAAAACAATTATGATACGGTTATCAGACAATAGAGGAATCACAAATATACTGCTTAAATTCATATACTTAACACACAGTCACAGGACAAACATAATTTGCAGGGTAGTACATGAGTATTTTTCCGCTTACAAAAAAACAAAAAATAAATGGTTGTTCGACAAACAAACATACGAAGCGCATGATTGTAAGCGTCACCGCAGCCTATAGACGTTACCAGCTTTGTGTTTTAAGATATTTTGTTACATTACTACCTGCCTACCTACCTAATTTTCTCGTCCTTCAAACCAGAACAAAGCATTAGAAGATGTGAGTGATGGACCAATGCAGGCAGGGTAGACCTTTTACTTGAGGAAGGCCTCTTATAAAAGAAGTGTGCATTGGTACATTAGAACAACTTCCGGTTTGAGTGGTGAGAGGCAGGTAAATTACGGTGTAAGGTTGATAACGTGGTAGTGGTATTCTTATGATATCACAAACTTTTATAGGCTGCGGTGACGATTACTACCACGCTGGATGTATGCTCGTTTGTCGACCTAGTCCAATAAAAAATAAAATTAACTCATAGGGTCACACATTTACATCTATTATCTTGGAACCACCCACTCTTCCCTCATCGTCAGTTGCGGAGACCAGGTTTCTTAACAAGACATAAAATTTTCATGATGTCACCTTTTAAACATTTTAAGATACTGTGAATGTGAAATGTTTTATTGTACTTTAACATAATTACAGGTCAAACATTGGAAGAAGCAGGATATGCCGAATTTGACGGAGGCCAGCCAGATAACTCCGACGCGTACGACGGAGGCTCCCACTGCGGCGCGATGTTCCGCAACGGTCAACTTGATGACATGTGGTGCTATAGCGTCACCTTCCCATTCATTTGTGAAAAGGAACCCGGCTTTATATTTAACTGATTTACAAACAAACAAATATAATAATAAATAATAATCATAAGTTAATATACATATAATTCTCTTGTTTTATTAATAAGAGTGTATTAATTATTCTAAAAATAATAAATGTATATTAAATAGATAGACCTCAAATTACTATTAGTTTGGGCACGATGGCACAGATGGCGGCGATGCTATCTTATACGCCAAGGGGGGGTCGTGGGTTTGAGCCCACCCAGAGCAATATTTATAAGTTGAATAATTCTGTATGGTCTGTGTTTGAGTATATGTTATATGTTTATTAAGTATTACATTTGTAACTAGATGTTTTCTGACGTATGAACCACAAATACTTTCAATAACTTATCTTGGAGTCAGCTGAATATATGAGACATGAGAAATTACTATAATAGGTGATTTCTATTTCACAAAAATATAAAAATTGATTTCACTAAAATAGAACTACTTACTAAAATATATGGTTCCCTATTACGATAAGAAAAATTAACTTGTTTCAAGGTTTAGTCGGGACGTGAACCCGCATCTTTCTTATGCCGCGGGGCAGTACTACCATTATGCTATCGAAATGGCATAAAAGTCCCCCCGCAAAACCTTAGCAATGATCGTAGTGTTGTGCTGAGAAATCTTCATTCAATTCTTCAATGTTGTAGGTGATTACATACAAACAAGTTTCAAGCAATCGATTAAGAAGTAATATTTACAATTACGTTAATGGTTTTATGAATAGAAAAATGCTTAATTCTGTTTTAACGTAAAAACCTTTAATGTCATTTAGAGTTTTCCTTATATATATAAATAATATATATATATATACATATACATATAAAATGACACCTTAACCATTACCTTAACCAACCAATGATACCGATTAATTTTACACCATATTTGAGCTAATTTTGCATTTGGTAGTAAATATTATCAATGTATTACATTTGTAATTCATCTTTTGTCTGATATCCATAACACAAGCACTTTCAACTACTTATCTCGGAGTCAAGCCAACGTAAGACAGGTTTTATCAATATTATTATTATTCTCTTTAATAATATTATATATACTATGTATATTTTTAAAGAAAGTTCTTTGATTGATTTAGTTACTGAATAAATTAAAAATAAGTGTACTAGATTTTAAATACGTAGAACGCTAGATAAATAGAGAATGCTCGACTTATTGTTTCATTAAGACCAAAACCTGGTGCGGCAATGTCTCATAATAAAATAAGTATAGCAACGAGTAGTCGTCAAGTAGAATTCAGAAGATTTATTTTTTGTAAAATTTCATTTAAAAATCCTGTTAGTAATTAGTAGCAATGACCGATAATGATGTGAAGCGGTTTAACAAACCCGCCATATTTTTCAAAATGGCGGACGACAGGCGGGATTATATAAATAGCAGCGTCCTTGCCCAAGTGAATTATTATTTTTTAACTTATTGGTTTATTGTGCACCTTTGAGGTTAAATTGTGATCTTCCTCGCTTGGTGTGTGAAAGTGCAACATGATGGAATCCTTGAAGTGTTTGGTGTTTTTTATTTGTGTTATACTTCGTGGTAAGTATTTGCCATCCCTCTGGAATTAATTGTTATAATAATTCAGTTAATTTGGATTTATGCTTAGTTAATTAAGGCTGTAGCTCCTTGTTTTTTTTTGTTTAAGTAAACCTAGTTTTAAATTGTAATAAGAATAATTTCGATATTTCTATTTACATAACCTGTAATAAAGAATGAATTTTTAAAGCCATACACTTTAAAAGTTTATCACTGTATATTGTAACATAGCTTAATGAGTATTAATAGAATATAAAAATGTTCTAAGCCAAGTCAATTTCGTTTTTTTCTAGTAAACATGTTTTAATTAGACATAAGCTTGAGTATAAAAAATGATTTCGTTACAGTAAATAAAGTGGCGTGACGTGAAACTCTACATACCAGTTGCTCACGTTTATGGCTTATATACTTTGTATTCACATTGCCAACTTGATTCTTGATTGTTTTTCCTCGTGCTTATTTATTTTCGGTTATTAACCTTAGAACAAGTCAGTCTACATCGATAATATTTGCACAAGAAATCGATTGGTTGCGGATATTAATTTCGAACTTTGATCTTGCCAGCAATTTGGTTCGTGTGGGTTAGGAAAATTAATGGAAGATATATTAACAACAATTAATGTATTGAAAACAGATGTGTCGTGTCTTACGGAGATCGACAAATATCAGTTTGACGAAGGATCGAAAGTCTGGTTCAAATATCACGATATTCCAGCAAACTTTAGTGATGCCTTTCTACATTGTAAAGCTGAAGGTAATTGTTTAATTTTAACTATACATTATATTTAATTAAAGTAATTTGTTCGTCATTTCGGAGTAGTATTATGAGAAGTGGACGCGTAAATTTTATAATATATATTATTTTCATTATTAACTCAGAAATGTATATTGTGAGCAATTTAAATATTTGAAAAAGGAAAGACATGGATTTGACAGTATAAATAACTGACGAATAGAAAAATATAAACTTTAATAACCCGCGCTAAAACTAAATATTGTTATGGATGTAAGTATTTATGTTTTTTTTTTCTTAATTCTAAATTTGACAACGATAATAGAGGAGATTACTACATTAATCTAGATAATGGACATATACCTACCCTACTCTAATAGTAATGGACGTGTATACGTCAAAAAAATATACAAAAGAATAAAAAGTAAATAATATATGTAATTTTAGGAGGTTTACTCGCTTCACCATCAAGTGATATAATGGCTAAAAGTATGATGGCACTGCTTTCCACAAAGAATGCGTGCGTGGCATGTTTAGTCTACACTGGAATAAGTTCGATATTTTCAAAAGGAGATTACGTAACAGCAGAAGGTAAGCGTTTTAAAAATATTTCATTAAACCACAACGGTTGTGGTATCCCACAACACCCACCATTATAGTACTCATTATCTTTAACTGTATTGTCCCTCATCATTTCATGATTCCTGAATTCCAACAAACTGATTTTCGTTATTGAAATTCCTCTCTCTCGCAACCTCTCTTGTTGATTGGTATATTTCAGTTTTACATAAAACTAATATTATTATATAAATTTAAAGTTATATATTCTCTTTGTAAAAATTTATACAAATCAGTAATAAGCTTTCCAGCTAAAGCCCCGAATACAATATTGCAAAATATTAGGTCATTTCTGACTGCAGAATTTTTAGTTTTTTTCTAATTTATTTAATTCTATTTTACGCATTTATTAATTACAGTTATTTTTACATGTTTACTACACAAAATGTTTAAATGATGTTATATATAATGTTAAAAATAACAAGGTTCAAGTTTAAAGCAAATTTTTTTGAAGTTGTCGAGATACAATTGAGCTAAAAGTTATGTTTTTTGACCGCATAGGTATTCCGCTCTCTGCAATAGCAATATCATGGGCACCAGGTGCACCAGATAATAAAGAAAACAATGAGGACTGCCTCGTGATGCTACCGAATGGAAAATTGGATGACGTAAATTGCAAAGATATCTTCCCTTACATATGTTATAAAGCGATGGACGAAGCTCTTGCGAATCCTGCTTGTGGGACAAACGATCAAGGTAATAACACTGTTCAGGTGTTTGAAGAAAATTTGAGTTTAATATATAGACATTTAAGTTTGGACATAATAACATAATCCCATTAACGAGGTAATTAATTATTGTCGCTATCGACATTGATGTTATCATCATCATCATGACAATCGTAAACCATATCCGCGCTGGAAAAGCGTGGAAGCAATCGCTGAGCATAGCTTGTATCGGAATGTTGCTGCCTATCCCCCTCTATTGCATTTGAGCTTCACTGTTTTATGTGGATATACCGCTTTCTGTCGGTTCCGGTACTTCAATTATCTCTAACGTCTGCTGATACAGTACAAATAGGCTATCGAAACAAATTACGTAAATTTTAGCGATAATAGATATGATCAATGTGTGTGGTTTGCCAAAGACTTACGGTACTAAGACTTGGCCGCTAACTGTGAGTTTTATAAAAAGGCAAGCTCACTCAGCGAGCGATGGGAAGAGTTATGTTTGGGGTTTCGTTACGCGAGCGAATCAGAAATGAGCTTACCGAATCGCTAAGCTGAAGAGGCAGTTGGTGGGGCACATGAACTGGTGACAAATGGGGGAGAAATTTTCTCGAGTGGTGGCGACGCACTGGAAAGCGCAGCATAGGACGATCCTCTGCCAGGTGGATGGACGACCTAGTGCAGATTTCAGGAAGTCGTTAGTTCTAGGTGGCACGCTGTGGCGTAAACTTAGTAAGGTCTATGTCCAGCATTAAACGTCTGTGAGCTCATATGACTGACATTGTGATATTTTTTATTTACTTATATTTATTAACTTTGTGTGTGTTGTACACCTTTAAGATGACTTAGATTTTTCTTGTTATTATTGTTGATGTTACATAATGTGACATAAGATATACTTATGGTGATATCATCTTATCAGCCATAAAAAGTCAACGGTTGAACATATGCCGTACCTCAATCGTCTCTTACGACACCTGGTTCAGAGGAAGGAACTGTTCTACTTTTTCGGTACCTTACAGTCTACGTATAAAGTATTTTTTTTAAATTGCAGCGTATGTTCTCGATGCCCGCACCGGTAGTTGCTACAAGTTTCACAACATAGGGCAGAATTGGATTCGTGCACACATGACATGTATAGCCGAGGGGGCTTATCTAGCCATACCAAACAGTGTCACAGAGATCAACGTACTTAGGGAGTTGTTCACGAAAAACCCTGATGTGAACATATTTGCTTCCTTCAAGAGCGTCATCGGCTTAGGTTTCCACGACCAGTTTCAGAGTAAAGTTTGGATGACGATCAAAGGTAAGCTACAGTTTTTGTTTGTTCTCAAATATAACACCAATGCATTGGTTGCATTATATACACATAATACGGGCCCAATGGCGTATTTGGTTGTGTCCCTATTTTGTAAGCAAAGGGTCGTAGATACGATCCTTACCTAGGACAAACATTTCAACAAGATTACAGCAGCCATAAAATATCCACTGCTAGATATAGGCCTCCCGAAGATAGAGGGTATTTGCCTATGTTTGCCTTGCTGGCAAGCGTGATGGCAATCGCAGAGCGTACCTCCACAATGAGAATGCTAATTCCTATTTGCGTCCTGTTGTATTTGAGTTACACTGCTTTGTATGGATATACCGCCATCTATCGGTTCCAGTACCTCAGTCGTCTCTAACGACACCCGGTCCAGGGGTAATAACTATTCTACTCTGCCGGTACCATACGGCCCTTTAATTTTTGTGATGAAATTGTAAACATGTGTTTATGTATCTGGGTATTATATTATTTATTAATTTTTTTATTGAGTATTATATTTGTACCTAAATCTTCTATTGTTCTAGAGATAGATTTTTTTTAAGTTAACATGAAATTGGGTGCATTTATTTACGTTACAGCTTCCGAACACGGTTTTGCCTACGTGGATATCGGTTATCGCGACCAAAAGTTTATCTATCCCTATGACTTAAAGTCTATGCCAATGTATGTCCAGCGGCTCTTATTCGCTCGGTGTTCCAGGATAAGTTTCTTTTATTTTACAGCTAAATGAAAACGGACGCGTGTAGTAAACATGCACCGTTTTAATTTTAATAGTAGCACTTAAGACCTACTTAACTAATGTGTTTTAATAGCAGGCAATTAGTGTTTTATTCGTTCCCAATAATTCGTCTTTATTAGAGCTATCAAGACAAATTATTGTAATCGTATAGTAAATTTCATAGAAAACTAAATTTTAGAATAATTTATAAATATACGAAAGAATACAATTATGGGGATGTTTCTCCGAGAACCGGAAAACACTTGTTTTTTTTATTTGTATATCCGGTATGAGACCGGATAATGAATTTCATAGGAAATTAAGGAGATTATATTTTTCTCTGATTGAAAATATCAGATTATCTTTATCTCTCTATTTTGTAGCCTTAAAAAATGAATTCTATGAAACCATGAAATACGTAACCAATTAAATTTTAAGAGCATGAAACATAAGTTTTATTAAAATCATTGCATATTTAAAGATTTTCCCATAAAAACTTGCAACACTAGAGGTAGACCTCTAACAAAGGTCGCGTGCATTGGTACCTAACTCACCTATTTCAACCGCTAAATATCAGTCTTTGTATTGCTGTGTTCTGGTTTGAACGGTTAGAAAGACAGTGAAACTGATGGGTAAATATGACATTGTATCTTCAGTTTACAGGGTTGGCGACACATTAGTGATATCTTTGTAATGACACGAGTGTCTATAGGCTGCGGTCACGTTTAGCATCAAGCTGATCGTATGCTTATTTGCTAACTTTATAACGAAAACAAAATATTTTCACCTCTTAACCATTAAAAAGCTATAAAACGTACGTCCAACGTGTCAAAAAATGACACGTTTTTACCATTAGCGGTTTAATGCCTCTATATGTCAATAGGTACTTCTCAGTTTATATTTATAAAGATCACTGTTCTTCATAAAAACTGCCATCATATTTCGAAATATATATATATATATATATATATATATATATATATATATATATATATCAAAAATATATATTTATATAACATGTGTAGTACAGCACATTGGTATAATGAAAATATTATTAATCTATCAAATACATTAACAATTTAGCACAGTAGGTCAGACATTAAGACTAAATAAATTTACACAGCATCCCAAACATTGACCTGACTATGATATAAGTATTAAAGCACTTGTGTAACGAACATCAGACAACAAAAAAATCACAAATATAACACTTGTATAAAAATTTATCACATTAATATTTGTCCTGGTTGGAGAGGAGAAACTTTATTGAATAATTAGGAAAATATATGTATTTCTTTTGTTTTTCTTGTAGGTCAAACATTAAAAGAAGCGGGTTACTCGGACTTCAGTGACGGACAACCGGACAACTCTAAGAATTTCGACAACGGAGAGCACTGTGGTTCAATGTTCCGAAACGGTGGACTCAATGACGTTTGGTGCTATAGCGTCACCATCCCATTTGTCTGCGAAAAGGATCCGGGTTTTGTACATAATTAGCAAATTCGTACATATGTGGCTATGTACTCACATCATATAATCATTTGACCCCACCCTCATCTTAACTTTATGATACGTATAAATTAATATGACGCTAATAATAGTCTATCACACAATAAAATATATTTAAAAAAAATCGTTTTTTATTTTGTGATTTGAATTTTTATTTGTTTCAACAAATGAAAAATGTTTTACATTTCCTTATACAAACTTTATTTATATTATGTACATTGAATGTATGTTATATTATGTACAAACCAATATTAATTCATTCACTCTTTCCATCCAAAGGTTATTAGGAAGAAATTACTATTTGCGACATAGTACTTCATGATTATTGTATTTTTACATATATTTTATTGTTAGTGTACAATAAAGAATTTGTTATCATTTTAGTCCGGAAATTATCAAAGGTTCCTGGAGGTAAAGATAAATTATAAATAAATCTGAGAGTAATTTGAATGATGTACACAATTTTCTGCATATAGTTGTGACAAAAAAGATTGGAAACTCATATTAATCTCGTTTCTTTGTAAAAGTATATTTTAGGATATAACTGCTGGAGGTAAGCCTCCATAAGGGGGAATTATACCCACAACTGCCGCGCTTGGCAGGTGTGGTAGCTTTAGCAGAGCGTAGCTTCGTGACAAATTAAACCAAATCAAACACACAAAAATGTAATCAGCTTATAGTCTAAGTACCGTTTATACTTTCATATGCCTTTTTAAAAGTTGTTATTTTGGTATTCAAAACTGACACTTTAAACTTATAAGTAGACGTAGAAAAAGAATCGTTCCTGTCTGCAACTCAGACATAACACGATGGTAGGCAGAATTGATAAATTTACTTAGTTGTTTTTGAAATATAAACAAACATACACCCATAATTTCTTACCAACTTTCATATTCATTATTTGAGTAGGATGCTTCATAATTGTTTTCTGTTATTCTGATACCATGTACGAAAATTTGATTGTATGCTAATAATTTGGTAATACAGGCGGTTTTTTTTCACATCAGACAATGGCTATCAAGTTGTTTTTAAGTATTAAATTTATTAAATGTTTAACAGGTAATATCAAAATATTTGTTGCTCTTTCCTGTTATGCCTCAAACCTGATTGGAATTTAGTATTTTCGGACAATCATTTATTAGAGGTAATAACCTGTATCTAAAATAAAAACGTGAGAAATAGAGTTGACTCCATATAAAAGCCGAATTCATGTAAGTTTCATCATTTTAAACAATACTTTTTGCTTTACATAAATAAAATTTTACTATTTATAATGTGTCAAAGAAAAATCCAAGGTGGTAAAATTTACTACGTTGCTGTTGTGTGGATTTGTCTCGTTATAAGAAGTAAGTATCCTCATCATCATTATACCATCCGTTTAAAGTCCACTGCTGGACTTTGGATAGGCCTCGAAGTTTTTTCCCATATTGGCCGCGCTAAGCAATCACAGAGTGCAGTTTTCGCATTGGGGTTGCTGCTGCCCATCCCCGCTCTGTGCTTTTGAGCTCGGATAGTAGGTAATCCCGCCATCTGTCGGTTCTGGTACCTTAGTCGCCTCTTACGACACCTAGTACAGAGGAAGAAACTATTGCCGGCAAGAAATAAGAATATTCCAGAGGTTTTCTAATAATTATAAAAATGTAAGTAATAACTTAGTGAGATTGTAAACGTCACCAAACGGATCGAATTAATTTAAGCTAACATAAAAGCCTGACTTCGATGTATTGTGTTATTTTTATTATTTACTTAATGTTTTTTTTTGTTTAACAAAGAGTAAATTATTTTTATTTCAAAAGCATTTACAACCTATTTTACGGTGGCGTTCCATAATCGAACTTTATAATATTAATTAAGTAAGAGTGCCCCGCGGTTTCAGTTGCGTAGTTGCTATGAGAATTTGGGGAAAATATGAGGAATGTTACTTGTTAATAATGTTTATATTCACATTATTACAATGGCATATTCTTATTATGAAGTTTTTCAGAACCCTATTAATTTTGAAGATAAAAGTAGTAGCAATTAATTCCTATAATATGAGCTATCTCTCAGTGAAAT
This sequence comes from Heortia vitessoides, assembly GCA_020976665.1. Taxonomy (NCBI): domain Eukaryota; kingdom Metazoa; phylum Arthropoda; class Insecta; order Lepidoptera; family Crambidae; genus Heortia; species Heortia vitessoides. The sequence goes on from JACJUM010002929.1 coordinate 17,195,484, forward strand.
TCCTGTTTAAATTAGTCTAGCAAAAAAACCTTGTATTTTATGTAAATACCGTATATATGTTCATATGCATTTAGTGTAAAGCCGTTAGTTTGGAATTACAATGGGACTCTTCAAATATATTTATATGTATATATTGTATTAACATAATGTGTTTTATCAGGATATGGTTGGTAAATGCACGTTTTTACATGCATGCGTCATTTATAATTCAACCTTGAAAACTCTGATACTAATTCGCAATGGTACAACTTTGATAGAATAATTTGAGTTGAAAATGTTTTAAGTTCTAACTACAACAATAACTAATTGAAATTGAATATATGATGAAAAAAAATTTTTTTTTATTGCTTTAATCCTAATAAAGTTGGCACTGTTCTACTCTGCCGGCTCTACGGTGTATCAGCGGTGTAGAATAGTACATCTCTCTGTACCAGGTATCGTAAGAGGCAACTGAGGTACTCGATCCGACAGATAGCGATTCGAAACAGCGCAGCTTAAATACTCCAAAGTGGGGATGGGTAGCAGCATCCTCGTCGTGAAGTTGCGCCCTGCAATTGCCAACACGTATGCCAAGCGTGGCAATTATGGATAAAAAATTCCCTATCCTGAAAAGGTATATGTCCAACTATGGACTTTTTATGGCTGATATGATGATTTGACGAACTTAATGATGCTGATGTTAGTGATTCTGATCTTGTGTACCAAGGATCGTCAATCACCGACCAGCACAAATGTTTATAAGATGATTATTTGTGTTTGTTTCGTGTCTGGTTATTAAATATATAAATTTAAGTATAATAGTGATTCCTCTGTACCCTTACGTCTTACGACATCCGATTTACCTCGGAGTGAGGTGAAATATGTGTTGAATTTATTGAATTTAATTAATACAGTTATTATATCTGTGATATCAAGCTGTTCCCTGTCTCACTCAACTTGACAAATACACCAAGGATGAAGCTACGGGCTTCTGGTTTAAATATCACGAGATACCTCTGAACTTCACCGATGCATTCCTGCGATGTAGGGCTGAAGGTAAATATTTCTACAATATTCTTTTAACGTTTTTTCTATTACTTAATTACCCACAAACGTATATATATATATATATATATTTTTTTTCTCAAATAATTACATATTCTCGTACATACGCGGTTCTCTATAATAATGAAATAAACAACATTTATAGCCTTTACTTCAGTATTTTTACAATTCAATCCAAGTAATCCTAGTGTTGCGAAACATATCACAATTATATTTTTTCATAAAATGTCACAACCGTCAGTCGTGACATTTGTGGCCCTGTCAACAAAATGACAAAGACAAACTTATATAAAATTACTAATTATAAAAATGATCGTAAATCAAGTTTCCTTTACATGTACACATACACACACATATATTTATATATATATTAGAATTAAGCTAATTTATAAATTGTAAAGTTATAAATCATGCATTTTCCTCACAGGACAAGCTTAGAGACTGAGGGCTAGTAATTAAAATACTTTTTGTAGAATTTTAAATGGAAATAAATAAATATTATGAAACTAAACACCTTAAGTTATTTTACACGAGGTAGATCGCATATAAAAGTACACTCACGTATTTCTACCGCTAAATAGCAGTGCTCGCATTGCTATGTTCCGGTTTGAAAAGTGAGGGAGGTAGTGAAATTACTGGCTAATAAGACAAAATGTATGTCAACGCGCTAGTGATATCCTTGTGATAATACGAGCGAAATACGGAACCAATGGATACAATTTTATCACGTACGGGAATAAAGTCGGAGCGGGCCGTAATAAATTAATATATTGAATATTTTATCATAAGAAATTTACTTTAGAAATACTAGCGAAAAGCTCACCCTGACCGTCCATTGTAAAAAAAATCCTTTGATATTTTTCCATGGGAGTGTTAATTTCGTTCTTATAGCTTAAACCTAAAAAAAATATTTTCCAAATCATCATTCATCATCATTAGCCATGACAAGTCTTCTGCTAGACATAGGTCTTTCTAAATGATCTCCAATAGGCCTGTATCCAGCGCGATTCTGTGGATCTAGTCACACCGTTTATTTAAATTGTGGCTGGACGCTCATCCTGCGCTTGCCAGTACGTGGTTTTCCATTCCAGAACCTTACGACTCCATCGGCCATCGATTTTGCGTATCAAGTGCTTGCCCACTGCTATTTCAACATACTAATTCGATGTACTATGCTGGTAACTTTGGGTTGGTTGCAAATCTGCTCAACCTCCTGATTCGATCGCGCAAAGATACTCCGAGCGTTGCCCTCTTCATAACTTGATAAGCTATTTTTAGTTGGGCACTTGACCTTCCCAAATGGTCTACGTTTTGCTGCCATAGCTCATTGCTTGCCATAAACATTGATCATAGACTTTCGACTTGAAACACTGAGAAACGTCGGACGAGATGTTTCGCAGTTTTTCGAACGCTTTTTTTACACATTAAGTTCTAGATCTCAATAATCCCGTAGAAACCTGATCCTATCGATTATAAAAAAAATATCCCATTTGTTGCGGACGATTTCAAGCTATCTTAACAAAAATATGAATAGTTATTACAAGTAATATACAACTTATATATTTTAATTATTATAAACAATATTTTCAGGCGCTACGCTTGCATCGCCATCGAATGAGTCTTTCACAAGAAGTATGATGTTTCTTCTTTCTAAGAAAAACTTGTGCGTATCTTGTGCCATTCATACTGGAATTAATTCGTTTTTTTTCAAAGGAAGTTATTCTACTGTTGAAGGTACACACATATATTTATTCCATGCAATCCACTTATTTGTAATAATCTTAAGTTTTAAGTGTGTATTCCTTCTTTTTATCCGATTTAATTTACTATTTCTGAAGTATATTTAAAAAAAATACACATAAAAAATACTGTAAATGAAAAAGTGTACGAACAAAGTAGAAAATATTTTCTACTTTGTTATATTTTACTTTTCCAATACGAAATAGTAAATAAAAATGGCGATCATATTTCATTTTCTAGCAACTATATCTAAAAGTTGAAAATACTCTGTATTATGAAAGCTTTTCAATTTATCGGTAAAAGTTGGAGTTAGCGTGTTTGTAAACTACTTTTTATATATTAATTGTTGTACGTTATGTAAACATATTGTGTCTAATGTGATATTTTCTTCACGATAAAATTATGTTCGAATAATGCGTTTGATATCCAATCAAAGGTAAAAAAAGTATTTCTATTCATCCATTGGAAGTCCACTGCTGGACAGAGGCTTTAAAGCTTCCCCAAAAAGGGTGAATTTTGCCAACCAACGTTATGCAAACAAAATTTCTAAGTTCAATATTTTTATTTACCGACGTATAATACTTCACACATTTTAGGTATCCTGGTACCTATATCAATCAAATTAAATATGTTAAGAGCCGTGAGGGACCGGCAGAGTAGAATAGTATCGCCCTCTACTAGGAGTCGTAAGAGGCGATTAAGGTACCAGAACAGACAAATGGCGGAATCCATCCGAAACAGTTTAGCTCAAATGCACAGGATGGGAATTACCGGCAGCACCTCCTTCGCAAAAATTATATTATGCAATTGACAACAAAATTCTCTCTTTCTTGGGGAGGCCTAGATCCAGTAGTGGACTTCCAATGTAATGATGATAAAATGTAAAGAGAGTTAAGATTTCTCGATTTTTGCAATGTAATGTCAGGTAATATCTATTTGAATATTTCGCAGGGATTCCCCTCTCAACGATCCCAGTGTCATGGTCACCTGGTTCCCCAGACAACTTTGAGAACAGCGAAAACTGTCTTATTATGTTACCAAACGGGAAATTGGATGACAAAAGATGTCAGGACACATACCCTTATATTTGCTACAAGTCCATGGACAGTGTTTTAGCAAATCCTACTTGTGGGACCCATGATAAAGGTAAAATTTGTGTAGCAAAATAAAAAAGTTATGGGAACCATGCATAACTCTGATTAGTTTTAGAAAGATTAATACTGCTGTGTTTTAATTTAATACAGATGAGTGTTTTAATGAGTTTTGATTTATCTGACACAGATTCTGTATAAATTTTTGTATTTATTATCGTTTATATATTTTTGAATGATAATGACGGTTTCATTTCATTGATTTTTTTCAAATGTCAGATATATTTAATGCTTTTTGACATTTACGCGTTCACTTCTTGTAATCAAACTATTTTTGTATGGCAGCTTTCAAAAGAGGTTTATATCACTTTTACTTTAGTTTCACTAGAAGTTATACAGTTCAAAAGAAGCTCAAGTGGAAATCAAACTATCAGAGATAACATGTCCAATGCTCTACTGCCCCTGAAGACAAATAGTACTGTGAATGAAAATAGATTAAAAATGTGCTTTAAATTTCAGGGTACGCTCTGGATGCTCGTACTGGTAGTTGCTATAAGTTTCACACCTTGGGCCAAAATTGGATGCAGGCAGTCATGACCTGTGAAGCTGAGGGAGGGTATCTCACTATAATTAACAGCGTAATAGAGGCTAACGTACTTAAAGACTTATATGGAAAACATCCCGATACCACAATATTCGCTACTTACAAGAGTGTTATAGGAATTGGTATACACGATCAGTTTCAATACAAATTATGGTTGACTCTTAAAGGTGAGATATAATTATTAGACACACACATATATATATAACAACAAACAAAAGTATGATAATACACTAGGACCAATAATTGCGTATTATAATTAGAATACACCCGTCTGCCGTCTTTCCGGCGGCGTCCAGTCCTCCGATTTTTTTTGGCCCTGCGTTAATATATCAGTTCGCTTCTTTAATTAAAAAACATAAAATTTTCTAACATTTACGCGATCACTAATTATAATTAAACTACTTTTTAACGGCTTTAAAATGCGGTTTATTTAACTATTGCAACCGCAACCGTTCTCAAGATAGACCAAAGATGTTGTGTCAGGAGTTGAGAGTTCAAATGATTACTTCTAAATTTTTGTATTTAATATGGGTTTTTAATTTTATACGTTCTCGTAGTACGTACATGCTACTCCAAGCAGCCGGTGCTGACAATATCTTGTAATCTGGCAGTGCTATGATGTTGGTTCTTGATCAAATGTACGAAAGGATCCTAAGCAGACGGCCTTTTTTCAACCATCACCTATTTTTCAATTGGAGGTTTTTTAAATTTAATGGCCTCACGAAGCATTTATGAAATAAAATAGTAGTTGACAGTAAACCCTCGACAATAATTGAGGTTTGTCAAACAGTAGTCGTTTTGTCTAGTGCATGTTTACAGATTTTTCCTATATTCTATGTTTCACATCGGCTATGAATTTTTAACCCTTGTTTGATATTCCTTTTGGTTTAACTGATGTAAGGGAGACCGTAAAAAGATAAAAGACCGTGTTTTAAAGCCGTTAAAAATTGTTATCTTATTATTTAAAAATATCTTCAAATTATATCATTTTAAAAGATATTTTTTAATAACAAAAGTCAACGAAGATATAAAACTCAAAATTTTAAAATACAGTTTTCAGATTACATCTTTCATTTTTTTATAATATATTTAAAAGGTATTATCACGATTATGGCATTTATAAAGCGTCAGTAATCCTTTCTCCTCCGTCTTAGCCATAAGAAAGGATGGATTCTTACAGGAAGTTCTCTAGTATTTGTAAAATAAAAACATTTGGATGTAAAATATGAATCTAAAAACAAATTTCGCTCAACAGGTCAAACATTAGAAGAGGCAGGCTTTGCAGATTTTCACGATGGTCAACCAGACAACGACAAGACATACGACGGCGGTTCCCACTGTGGCGCCATGTTTCGCAACGGTCGGCTTGATGACATCTACTGCTATAGCGTTACTATGCCATTTGTTTGTGAAAAGGACCCCAACTTTATATATACCTAAAACAGTGATTTGCATTTTTTTGGATACAAAATAATCGAAAAATATTCTAAATGAAACTGCACTCTGTATTTATTTATTAAAATATACCTTTAATTAAAACAGTATACTTTCTTACATTTTCCAAAATGTTAATCTTGTTTCAATGTTTGTCTACAAGGTCCATAAACATTGTTTATTGATTAAAAAAAAGGAAAAAAAGAAGGTAAGTACTATCACTTAACATATTTTTGCATTCACGCGTTTACTATTAATAATTAAGCCAATTCAAAATGCAGTTAAATAAATAGTATATTTAACTTTAAGGCCCTATAAAGTACTTTTTTTTTTTCAATAACTTCAAGTACAAGACCTCTATCAGCCTATACACTGATTGCTTAATAATGATCACGGTAAGCTTGTGTATTTGCTATGACCTACGTTAAAAACAAAATTCCCTCGTACGCTTACACTAAATGAACTTGTAAGCTTAAGCAGAAGATGGTGTGCCATAAGAAAGCATTTGGGTAGAACGCTTAATAAATCTCCGTATCATGAATGTAAATGTTAAAAATTCCTTAATGTATAAAATCATATGTATAATTTATATAAAACAATCATACTGTCATAATACAAATCGTCACCACGAGTATGTTATATTATATATCAAAATGAGTTGCAATAGAATCTCTACTAATATTATAAATGCGAAAGTAACTCTGTCTGTCTGTCTGTCTGTCTGTCTGTCTGTTACGCTTTCCCGGTTAAACCTCTCAACCGATTTTGATGAAATCTGGCATAGACAATCTTTAGACCTTAAGAAAGGACATAGGCTATTTTTGAACTCGAAATAAGGGTTGTAAGGGGTTGCAAGGGGGGATGAAAAGTTGTTTGCATGAATCGCTATTTTTAGAGCTAGAAACTTAAAACTTATTTTTCAGGCCATTGATTCGATATAAATAAACGTGACATTCAAAGTTTATATAATTTGAAGTAAATAGGTATGGTACCCAAAAAACTATTCTACGCGGACGAAGTCGCGGGCACAGCTAGTATGTTATAAGAAATAGACCAAATGGTTTTTGTAATATTGGTGGCAAATTGCTGGCCGGCAGAATAGAATATTACCTTCCTCTGCACCAGGTGACGTAAGTGGCGACTAGGTACCAGAACCAACAGATGGTGGTGTATTCATCCGAGATAGTGTAGGTAAATGCATAAGATGGGTATAGGTATAGGTACATCCCCGTCGCGAAAGCTGCGCTCTGTGATTGCCAACACGTTAACCCAGTGCGGCAATTATGGGCAAAATTCCCCCTTTTTTTGGGGAGGCCTATGTTCAGCAGTGGACTTACAAGGACTGTAATGATGATGAGGATTAATTATATAATATGGCTACATTTGCGCAGTATATTGGAGTATCATTGCCTCGCTGAATAAGCGTGCAAGTATGTTTCCGTCTCGTGGCTGATTAATTTCAGCAAAGTTGTTTAAGATATTAAGTCAACTATTGCTTCCACCTTTATACCTGATATAGAAGAATGTTAGTAATAGAATGGTTTGTTAACCCAGATCCCAGTATAGGTTCAATGAACACTAACCATTTAGTGTTGATGTAACTTTTACCACCACCAGTTTTGCTTGCAGGTTCCTTTCTGGTGGCTCGTGTAATGAACCTGCATTAAATTTAGAACGACCCGTCTGGTGCTGGCAAAATAGTTCAAGGTAGACCTAATTTACAAATGACGGGCCCGATGGCGCAGATGGTAGTGATCCTGTCTTGTGCACCAGGGGTCGTGGGTTCGATTCCCACCCAGAGCAAATATTTATATGATGATATTTGTGTTTGCTCTGTGTATGGGTGTAAAATATATGTATTTAAGTAGTATATTTGTGATTCCTCTGTTGTCTGGCGTCCGTAACACAAGTGCTTTAAGCGACTTACCACGGAGTCAGGTCAATGTATGAGATGTTGTGGGAATTTATTATTATTATTATTATAAATACTATATGATGATGATTTTTATGATCCCATGGGATCATCAGGATATTATGAGTATATTAGAATTGAGTACTTCATAAGTCTGAAATATATCTATTTTCTGATGATTCAAAAGTGCTAGTAATTAGTATAATCTAGATAAATCTATATATATTATAAAAGAAAAAATATATATCAACACAAGGTCTAAACCATAAGGTAAAAAAACCTTTTATAACGTAGGGAAGCACTGAGATCTTTCTTAAAATTCACGTCCTAAAGGAGTAATACGGGGATGCAAAGTTAGTATAAAACTTTGCTGTTTGTTAGTAATTTGAATGAGATTCGAAAATCGGCCCTTATAGGGGTGAATGGTACAAAGTTAGCATAAAGGTTCTAGGTAATAGGTAGTCTTGTTTTGTTAAAATTAACGCGAATAAAACCTCGAGGTGCTGTTAGTAAAGAGTATTTTGAATTTGAGGTATTATTCTTCTCTTCTGGAACTCTGGTACTTGACGGTACAAACTGCAGACAATTAATAATGATTTATATTGGTCTTTTTTGTTATTATTGAATTAAATTTTGAGAGTCCATACGTTTTATTTAATTTTTTCCCTAATGTTTCCTCCTATATTTTGAAGTTAATTGGAAGAAGTTTTAATGTTTAGACCGCAAAAACCTGTATCTGTTTATAAATAAAAGATACCAATTTAGCACTCTTTAATTGCTTTTGCAACATCGACTTACAGAATGACTAACAGAAATACACGTTTAAGATATTTTCCAACGTTTATCCTTACTAATATTATAAACGAGGAAGTTTGTTAATAAATATATTTGTAATTATTTCATATAAGAGTACATGAACAGATCTGGTTCGAATTAGATACAGATTGTAAAATTGATAAATACAAGCATTCCTTTACATTGTGTAGCTGAGGTACTTTTTTTCCCTGGCCAAATAAAAATAGCTGAACTCCTGCACTTGGTCAAGTACACACATATATAATGTATTTAAAATCAGTGCGATACTGCGGTATTTCAATATCATTTGTCTACATTATTTATGTTTGTAAAATAACACTGGCCGATGAAGGGATCCATTCAGTCACTCCGACTTGCTTGTATTCTAACAAATGTATTATAATTTTAAAACCTTAATTATAATTTTATCCTTGATTATAATTTTTCTAAAGTACGTCTCACACAAAGGTCCAAGAGTATCACACACTTATCTTTTTCTACCGCAAAACTATCATGTCCGCATTTCAATGTTCTGGTGTGAAGGCTGAGAGAGACAATAAAATTAATGGGTAATGTGACATATTACCTTCAAGTCAAGTACAAGGTTGGCGATGCGCTTGTAATAATTATTAATAAACCATGACAGTACGAGTGTCCGTGGGTCGCGCTTTCTATCACGGACTCCATGCTTGTTGGTCGACCAATATGTATATAAAAATAATAATCCAAGCTTAAACTTGATTATCTTAATACAAAGGTCCACGTGTATGTTAATGAATATGCATTATTTGTACGAGGTTATCAACAAAACTTGTTCTTTAAATACCACACATACTCTGCGCTCGCTCCAGCAGAGACTACCAGTTTCATAAATTGAGGCTGGATTGGAAAAGCGCAGTCATGACCTGAAGAAAGAGATCTGGTTGCAGAAAGAAGAAGACATAATTCAAAACAAAATCTGAGTTCTAACCTATAGTGTTTTTAAATATTTTGGTATTCGCCAAAACATCAGACTTATTTTACCGCTAAGAACCACCTCATATAAAAAGTCTATGTCAGTGGCAAATATTTATTTTTGATAAACATCTAAGATAATTTTGGATATGTCACACCGTTGACTGGGAATGAATCTCATTTTTAAACAGGAATTATTCACTGTCATTAACTTTTAAAATTGCTAAAAGACGTGCGGGCTCTCGTAAAAAAGGCGAGTATAAAGTTGACCTCGCTTACGTTTGGACGATCTGTACGCGTCCGTTCTTGATCAGGTTGTTTACAATATGAATAACAATAAAATGTTGTGTTGTTTTGTGCTGTCTGTGTGTGTTATATTAAACAGTAAGTATTCTAGTATATTTATACATATACTGCACTATATATAACAGCATACATAGTCTTTATAACTTTGGTTACAGCTGTTTTTTTTTAGTTATAGTATAAGCAAGTTATATCAGGCTTTTTACTCGAAATTGTATTATCTGTCTTAATTGACACAAATTGATCTAAAATAATATTTATCTGCTATTAATAAGACTGAGGAGATCAATATTATTTTCTTTTTGTTTCGCAGGTGTATTCTGTTTGACACAAGTCGACAAATATGAGTTTGACGAGTTCACCGGCCTCTCGTTCAAATACCATGATATACCTCTGAATTTCTCTGATGCTTTTCTACATTGTAAAGCTGAAGGTATAGATTCATTTAGTATGTATGTTTATTGTATTCAACATTTAGCGAAATACGTAAATGTTATTTTATATTATATCAATAAATTCTTGCAACATCTCATACATTAACCTGACTCCGTGGTAAGTTGCTAAAAGCACTTGTGTTATACTACACGCCAGACACCAGAGTAATACACACACATTAATACACAGATACAAATATACTTCATAAATACATATATTTAACATCCAGACACAGAACAAACACAAATATCATCATATAAATATTTGCTCTGGGAGAAAATCAAACCCACGACCCTTAGCGCTTAAGATTACTATTAACTGCGCTATCGGGCCCATCAAAAATTAAAAATAAAAGCAGTATATTCATAAAAAAATTAAATAAAGTATTAAATATACATTTGAAATTTGTTGCGTTTATTCCTTATAAACATGGCCGATACGGTCTGATGAGGAAAGGATATCAAACGGCAATCAAAATGAAAGCGTCTATAAAAGCAAACAGACGGTCTGGACAGAACTGCAAGATCACGATCACGATGCAAAATATGGTCTCACTACGGCAAATAACAAAAAGATGATGATAAGTAGATATTTTTATTTCAAAATATATGCACGTGGTATATGATATAAAGAATTCTATGTATTTCAGGGGGTTTACTAGCGTCGCCAACAAATAAGACATTAACTAGAAGTTTGATGTCAATCGTTTCAAATAAAAACGCATGTGGCTCTTGTCCGGTATTCACAGGAATAAATGCTTTCATATCCAAAGGAGACTACTCGACAGCTGAAGGTAAAGAAAACTGAATAATAAACTACAGCTAAAAATTATACAGGTACAATTGACACTATCTCAGTAAAACTTGTTTTTGTTTATGTACATAATACTATTTTTCTTAGGGATCCCACTCGCAGCAATCGAAGTATCATGGGCACCGGGTGCTCCAGACAACTTCGAGAACAGCGAAGACTGCCTCGTGATGCTGCCGAACGGGAAACTGGACGACAAAAAGTGCAGCGACACATACCCATATATTTGCTACAAAAAAATAGATCAAGTGTTGGCGAATCCCACCTGTGGGACTAATGATAAAGGTAAAACTTTTTAGGCATTTTTTATATTTAAACAAAAATACCCATTCATTTTGCTATGAGGTACCGAGTGAGTAGAATTGTACCTCCCACTGGAGGCGAGAAAGATACCAAAACCAATAGATGATGGCATATCCATCCAAATCAGTGTAGCTCAAATTTATAGGGCGACGATGGGTAGCGGCATTTCCGTTGCGAAAGATACGCTCTGCAATTGCCAATACGCTTGCGCTGCGCGACAATCATAGGAAAAATTACCCCTATCTTGAGGAGATATGTTGAACCTATGTTCAAACAGTATCTGTAACAGTGGGCTATTTAGTACTATATGACTTATTTATTTTTACATATCAACCCATAATTTTTTTTTACTTGAACTATGATATCATAAATTTATTATTATTAATTATCATGCAATTAACAACCAACTTGTTTCTCAAAAATATAATGTTATATATAGTTTTAGTAAATAATATCTAATCAAATTTCAAGTAGGCAAAAGTTATCTTGAAACCAGCAAAGACTGACTAGGGTTCCATCGTAGGACCTTCTCAATAAATAAATTACGGTGTTACTTATTTTATTCACGAAATCAGATTTTTTCATTTATTAAGTAGCTAAATCTCGCGTCGTACCATTAACTGATAACAAACCCAATTATTTTTTTAATATGTAAAACTATTAAAATCTGCCATGTAGCTTTTAACTACCTCTCTCTAAATGGAACATTATTTGTGTAATGTTTAGTGGTCTATATAGGTAAGAATGAGGTAGAAATATCGTTAGCTTTTATTATATACCTATCTCAGCTAAGAAACCGTAACTATTGCATTTTAAAACAGTATTGATATTCCAGAATACACTCTTGATGCCCGCACCGGTAGCTGTTACAAGTTTCACAATATAGGACAGAGTTGGATTCGAGCACACATGACCTGCGAGTCTGAGGGAGGGTATTTGGCTATACCTAATAGTGACACAGAAATCAACGCACTTAGAGACCTTTTTGCTAAATACCCAGACTCTAAGCTCTTCGTCTATGACAAGTCATTTGTGGGATTGGGTTTCCATTCTCTATTCCAGCCTGGCGAGTGGTTGACTCTTAAAGGTAGGTAGTATGATTTTGTGCAAAAACTTAAAAGAAAAAAATGGGTTAAAAATGAATACCAAAACATTAATTTATCCATGAGCCGTGGGATACCGCTGGAAAAGAATAATACCTTACTGACTGTCTAACTGAGGTATTGGAACCAACAAATAGCGGTATATCCACTCGAAGCAGTGTAACTCAAATGTAAAAAGGTGGGGATGAGCAGCAGCATTTTCGTCACGAAGCTATTTCTACGATAATCTTAGAGGGTAGCTTTAGCAATCGAAATACTGCTACCACTCCCTACACTGTTGTATTTAAATTACACCATTTCGAGTGGATATACCGCCATCTGTCGGGTCTGGTACCTCAGTTGACATTTACACTTGGTTCATTCTATTTTGCCGATACTTCGCTTTACAAAAATTCATAACCCATTAAAGTTTATTTCCAGGACAAACTTTACAAGAGGCGGGATACGAAAAATTTAATGACAATCAACCAGACAACGCTAAGCAGTTTGATGGTGGAGAACGATGCGGTTCCATGTACCGTAATGGTGGATTAAATGACGTGTATTGCTATAGTATCACTGTAGCATTTATTTGTGAAAAGGATCCTTCATACATCTACGTATAACATAACGGACTCAGTTGCTATTGGTTTTAAAACAGTCTCGTATCAATGTTCTGTACGACGTAACTCTAGATATAGATGTATTTTACTCTTTTACATTATATTTGTATCGAAATAAAGTCGACACAGTTTTGTCTCATATTTTTTTATTTTAATTAAATAATAATTATATCAAATACTTACTGACTTGACATACAGATGATGCAGTTGCTACATATTTTCGAAACCTGGGAATAATCACTAGATGCTTTAGTCATTTTCTGTGATTAGCCCAATTAGCATTTGATTGTGTGCAAAATAGGACATTATTCTGAAAACTACCAATAACCTGCATTTTTGAAGACCAAACCTAAATACTATTTTATTTAAAGAGAAAGACCCCAAGTATAATTTTTCACTTATTTAATTGCTTCTGCAACGATGTATACATTAAATTTTTATCGTAACATATTAAACATTTATGTTTGCTAATATTTTAATTTTTGCTAATATTTTTAAAATCGACGAATAATAAAACGAAATCAGACTGTTTATTTTAAACTGATCGATCGAAGTTTGCGGCGATTTATCTTCTAAGGATAAAGTACAGGAACCATTATTATATTTTCCATTTATAAAAAATAGGTTATTTACCAAGCTACTTTATATAATACCTACAGTATTTTTCCTTATCCAATCGATCACGTAACTTACGTTGTATATTTAATCTGGATTCATGCATGGAGCATCTTTAATGCTCTTAACGGTATTTTGCAAGACTAAAGAATGTTTGTTTATAATAATGTGAGTACTAAGGTGAATTCATTTATTAATCTATTAAGCGTGATTTATTTATATAACTACTTGGCAGATTTGATTTTAAAACTGAGGTTTTTAACTGTAAGATGTCACATCTTCTGTGCAAAGGCAAGTCGCTATAATTAAACAATTTGTCTTAACATTCATAAATACAAGACTTTTGACTTAGTTTCAATAAAATTCATTCCGGATCTCTCTTGATCTTTTGTTATTCTTTCCCGAAAATAGCTTAAGTTATAGTAGTAGCTAAGTAACGTATATATAGTTATAGCTAAGCTACCATCGGGATCAAATTTGCCCAGGTTTTTCAAAATAAATTGACTGATTTATAATATTTTATTTTATCAGACATAGGACGTATACTACTGGATAAAGGCCCATGCAAGAAATTTTTAATAGGATCAGTTCCTCTCCAGCCTGCGTCCAGTGAAATTCTGCGGTTGTACCAGATCATCTGTATGGATAGATTCCTTCCACACAGGCTATTCTCCATTACAGGCTATCAGTTATATATGCATACCATTATAACTTGAACGTTAGTGTTATAGACATCATACAGAAATATAATACTTTAATAATATAAGACACTAAACAAACATAAATGTTTATCATATATATTGATCCAGCCGTGTGGTGGCAGAGTAGAATAGTACCTCCCCTGTACCAGGTGTCGTAAGAAGCGACTAATATACCAGAACCGACAGATGGCAGTATATCCATTCGATACAGTGTAGCTTAAATACATAGGGCCAGGATGAAGTAATAAAGGGTAAATACTAGAAGTTTTTTTTATCAGCGTTACATAAGTAAGAGCTAATGACGGAGTGATGTAATGAAAGATCTTCTATACAGCACGGTTTTTCATTTTAAATAATCATTTTGACCAGCAGAGTAGAATAGTACTTTCCTCTATACCAGGGGTTGTAAAATGTATTAAAGCAGTAAATCCATCCGAAATAGTGCAGCTCAAATGCACAGAGTGGGGGTGGGAAGCAGCGTTCCTGTCGCGAGAGCTGCGCTCTGACAGGTTTAACTAGTGCGGCAGTTATCTGCATATTTCCTCATTTTTGGAGAAGCGCATGTCCAGTAGTGGACTTCTAATGACTGGAATGATGTTGAAGATTATGTCTTGTCTATGTTTCAGTTTCCACAGCATAACTCAATGTATCTGAGAAACTCAGTACTGTTTCTTCTAACTCTCATAGCATGTCTGTATAACAAAGTGTTTTATTGTGTCAACATTTTAGCGAATTCCTATCCAAATTTTTTATTCACTGCGTTATTTTTGATTGGTTTCCTTGATATATAAATAAATACAATTAGTTTAAATAGCAATACTTTTTGAGCTACTAAATGTATTTTGTTAGACTTCAAGATTGACTGCAAACGAATTCATCGCTCTTAAAAACTTGATATCAACTTATTAACAATTCTGAGATTTTGTTGGTGATGTGTCATTATACCGTTAATTTGTTGCCCATACGTTTAAAATTGCCAAAAACGTGTTGAAACTTTAGTATAAATGTATGAGTTAAAGGTTGAGCTCGCTAACGTATAGACGCAGATCGTCTACGCACATTCGTTCTAGTCGAAATTGTTTACAAAATGAATTACAATACAATTGTCTATTGTTTTGTTGTGTTTGTTAGTGTAATATTGAATAGTAAGTATTGTTTCGTTTTTATTTTTTCTGTGCCATTATCATCCTTATTTTTTCAAAGTTATAATATTAGTTAGAGTAAGGTAGATCTAAATTCAAGATTAATCGTTCATACAACAAAAAATTCTATACTGGGACATGTTTTAAAGGTAATTTTTCTAGAATAATATACAAGAAAACATTATTGTAAAGCGCTAGTCGTAAGACTTATTATTATCATCATATCATAAGACGTCCACTGCTGGACATAGGCTTCCCTAAGCAAAACATTAGTATGCAAATTACATAATTAAGAACTATTTTATCATTAGACTAGAACTGTACTTCAAATAGGTCCTCACTATTTAAAACACAGTTGTTTTTAAACAAACATATAGTTTTGCTATGAGCAATAACGTCTTTCGGTTCACGAAAAATCAAAGACCGTGTTTTTAATCATTTTTTTATTATTAATTTCATAAATGAATTTCAATTTATCTAGTTTTGTGAATCGTCATTACAATCTGGCCACAATTTATAGGGGTGTACATTTCTTGTGTGTGATTGTTAAATTAAAATAAATTATTAATGGTTTTGCAAAGACTAATCCTACTATTTATATATAATTGAATATTAGTATATACTGTTGTACCAGTAGGGAGGTCTGGTGATTTGAAAATTACAAGATTAGTAAGCTAAGCTTAGTTACAGACTCCAGTCTCCACCGCATTTGAAACTTGATTCAATTGTTTCAATATATGTTAAGTTATCGTACATTAGTTCTTAAGTGTAAAGGAGAAAATAAATAATAATTTTTGTAAATGTTAACTAACTTTGGCTTTAAATCATGGACATTAAGCAGAAGGATATAAAAGCGGGCTGCAACTAATTAAATACAGTAAAGAAACCTGTCCCGTATATCATTTTTGATTCAGTCACCGATGAAAATTGAGTTTGTTGATATTTTTAAATTTTTTATCATCATCATAGTAGCCGTAACATGCCTACTGATGGCCATAGGGCTTACCAAAAAAGGGGAAGCTTATAATTGCCGCGCTGTACAAGCGTGATCACATCGCACAGCGTAGCTTTGCGACGGGCTGCTGCATTTGAGCTATACTGTTTCAAATAGAAATACTGCTATTTGTCGGTTCCGGTACCTCCTTCACCTCATACGACATCTGGTCCAAAAGGAGATACTATTCTACTCTGCCGGTACCGCACGGCCAATTTTACTTGTATTGTTAAAATAATATTCAGCATTACTGATATAATTGATTTCAAATAGTTGCCGATATCTCCATCATTTAGACTGATGAGGTTAATATTATTTGTTCTTGTCTCGCAGATGTGTCATCTCTTACAAAATACGACAAATATGAGTTTGACGAAGCCACTGGTCTCTGGTTCAAATATCATGAAATACCTTTGATATTTACTGATGCTTTTTCACATTGTAAGGCGGAAGGTAAGGATTTCCATTAATTTATTTCACAGGCATGAAAGAAACGTAAATAATAAAATCTGTTTCATTATTTCTTTTATTATGCCAGATCAACAAACAAGTATATAGTATGTGCGACAGAAAGCTTTACTGCAGTCTATAGATGCTCGTAATTTCACACGGATATCACGAACGCATTGCCAACTTTGTGGCTTTAGGATATTATGCCATATTACCCAGTCATTTAACTGCCTCTCTCACCCTTCAGACCGAAACACTGCAATGCAAACACTACTATTTGGCGGAAGAAATAGGTAAAATTGAGGTATAAATGCAGATGGCTTTTCTATGAGGTCAATTTTTTTTAAGTATGTATTCTTGTTAGCTTGTTCTTGGAAATAAAAATCTTGAAGGATGGTCAGTAACAAAAGACATCTATTTAAGTGGACAGAGGATCTGAATAAATTGCAGGATTATGCTGGATGCAGAACGTGGACGTCCTACCACAAATAACCTAAAGATGATGTTTAAGAGATATTTTTGCTCAAAGTAAACGCCATGATATAAATGGCTCTATTAATTTCAGGGGGCTTTCTAGCGTCGCCAACAAACGAGCCATTAACTAAAAGTTTGATGTCAATAATGTCAAAAAAAAACGTGTGTGGCTCGTGCCCGGTGTTCACAGGAATTAACGCTTTTCTATCAAAAGGCGACTATTCGACAGCTGAAGGTAAATAAATAATGTAATAACCCATAAGCAAATGTACTGCAAATTGTTTTTTCGTCCACTTCCATAGGATTGTTTATTTATTTGTTCCGAATCTCTACGCTTTCGTTTAAAGGTTAAATCGACATTTTATTTTACCGGACTTGTATTGTATTTATTAATGACAATATTTTAATGAAATTCTTTTTATTGAAGGCAATGTAAATAAATAATACAAGTGCCTCAAGATGTATCCTATTCTTTAGAAATACAAAATAATCTTTCCGTAAGTGGTGTTTCAGATACTGACGTACAAAACTTTTTTTAAATTGGACACTATTTGTTTAAAACAGCAGTAATTTAGCAACAATTTATTTAAAACAGTTGTGCCTATAATTTTAATATTATACACTTTTTAAATAAATGAAGTCTTGTCAAAATTTACTCCTAACAAATCAGATATGATGTTATTTTCCGTAGGGATCCCACTCGCAGCAATCCAAGTGTCATGGGCACCGGGTGCTCCGGACAACTTCGAGAACAGCGAAGACTGTCTCGTGATGCTGCCAAACGGGAAACTGGACGACAAAAGGTGCAACGACACGTACCCATACATTTGCTACAAAACTATGGATCAAGCGCTGGCGAATCCGACTTGTGGGACAAATGATAAAGGTGAAACTTTTTAAACCATTTGCTGTCATACTTGGATTATCATGCTAATTTTATAAAAGTTTGTGAGTGTGGATGTTTGTTGCACGTTTGTTGCAAACACTACTGAATGGATTTTAATATTTCTTTTCAATTATGTAGCTTATACCTTAGAATAATACAATGCAATTACTTTACTAACTACTAATGTAGTTAAATACTACAATTTATAAAGATATTGTGTGAATTGTCCAAAATATGACGATAAGTGTAGTTTCCAATTCACTTAAAGACATTGCAATAGCTACCTTCAGGTCTATGATTAAGGCCCTGCAGTGCATCAATATATGAATGTTTTTTATTGTTAAATATAGAAACTATATTCTTAACGCAAAAATCGAGATCCACGTGAAAGAAGTCGCAGGCGACCGCTAGTGATATCATAAATTAACTATTATGATACTATAGAGTTTACCAAGTCTTATATTGCTTGTAACATAATTTAAATTGTAACACAACAAAGCTAAATAACAATCAAATTAATTTTTTTAGTAGTAATATTTTCTATACTAATATTATAAAGATAAAGGATTTGTTTGGTTGCCAAAAAAAATGCTTAACTACCGTTTAGAATCGAATATATTTTTGTGTGGTATAATCTATCAATCGACAAAGTCTTAAAGCTATCTGATATTAAGTTGCAACCAAAACCAGTACATGAAAAATGATCGTATAATGAGAGCTTTCTTGTGTGCTGCTTGTTTAGGCAAAAATCGTTTGATTAAAATACTAAAAAAATAAATATGAAGGATTTGTTTCTCGTAGACTTCTAAAAAAATCGCGGTCATATGTTAATCCCTTAAAGTTGACCTTTTATAACAATTTTTAAAGTAATCAAAATCTTGGTAAAAAAAATCCTATGACATAACTTCATTTCAATCAATATCTTAGTAATATTATAATTTTGAAATATTTCGCTACAATATAGAGCAAAGCGTGTGAGATAGAGACGTTAGTCGGCGGGCTAATCTAAGCTTGCTAAGGGAAAGACATAGTAATGATTTTAGCTAGTATCTAAACGAATAAACCGCTTTTATGTAAGTTATTGTTATTATAAGCCAATTGAGCTATTTGTGTAATGTTGAAAAGGATGGAACAATTTTGATTCAACTTCTAGTGGGAGGTTAAGCTATGTAACATCACGTTACGACTAGAAAGAGCGAAGCATCAATCAAAGTCAGTATTCTACGTGAACGAAGTCCTGGACCACAGCTAGTTATATATATTATTGTTAGGCGGTATAAATCAAAAGCAGATGGCCTACCTTAGGTTTTATTAAAATTGTATTGTAATTCCAGAATACGCTCTCGATGCTCGCACCGGCAGCTGCTACAAGTTCCACAATGTAGAGCGGAGTTGGGTTCGAGCATATATGATCTGCGAGGCTGAGGGGGGGTACTTGGCTGTACCTAACAGTGTCACTGAAATCAACATATACAAGGAGCTGCTGGCGAAAAACCCAAAATCTGTAAACACCCCCCATAACAGGGATTTTGTGGGATTGGGTTTCCATAGTCTATTCCAAGAAGGCGAATGGTTGACTGTCAAAGGTAGGTGATATTTGGCAAAAACAGAATAGAAAAAACTTAATTTTGCATTAATATTTATTTATTATATATATATAATTATATACATACATATAATTTAACTCGCTTTCATGATAAAGATGCTGCCACCCCGTCCCATTGTTACCTCAGTCACTTCTTACGTCAGCTTACGAATTAAGCATTAAAAATATAATTTGTTTATGTTATTTTCCAGGACAAACAATACAAGAGGCGGGATACGCGATATTTAGTGACAATCAACCAGACAACGCTAAGCAGTTTGACGGTGGAGAACATTGCGGCTCCATGTACCGCAATGGTGGATTAAATGACATATATTGCTATAGTATTATTATAGCATTTATTTGCGAAAAGGACCCTTCATACATCCACGTCTAAGAAACGCATTTCCTAATGGCATACAATTTATTAACCTGTATCGTTTCAATATTGTATAATACGTAAGTCTAGATATAAATTTATTTTACTTTTATAAATAATATTTCTAGTGAAATAAAGTCGTCGTCTCGTTCAGTCGTCTCTTTTAGTTTTGATCAATTCATAATTGCAATTCCGACTTTTAAATATGATACATAATTTAATATAATTAAAGAACATTCGTCATCATCATCTTATCGGCTATTGAAAGTCCCAAAGAATAGGCGATTTTTTTTCCATTATTGCCTCGCTGCGTTACTAATCGAAGATCGCAGCTTTCGTGACGGGGATGCCGCTGCCCATCCCTATCCTGTGCATTTGAGCTACACTGTGTCAGATAGATATACCGCCATCTGTCAGTTCTAGTACCGGTATCGCTACAGGGAACTCTACGCTACAGACACTCGGAAAAGGAAAAGGTACTATTCTATGTTGCTGCAACTACAACTCACATTTAAATAAACAAAAATTAAAAAATATGCATTTTCAATGTAACGCCAATTATTCTGAATTAGCCATCATTTGCTAAAAAGATCACTAATTCAGAATAATGCCATAATTCTGTGGTCACCTATTTACGACAGAGGGAACAGGTGTTATAGGAGGCAAATTTATACATATATCTGAAATAATATAGAAAGCATTTATGTGATATAAAGTAAATACCAGAAAGATCAAAATGAATAAAGATTACTTGTAAAATAACTGGTATAGTTATATGGAATTCGAGAAGTAGTTCAACCGGTACTTCGTCTTCGTAGACTTGAACTTGATCCTTACAATGTTCCACTTTAAAATATTTTAAAGAAGGCATTGGCAGCGTTGCAGGTATCATTAATAAATATGACGGTTAATATACAATTTACACATGGCAGACTTAATGCATAATGACAATATCTATCAGTCAACAATTGGGCACAAAAGAAAATAGATAATACTAAATTATTATTATATATATATATATACACACGTGTTGATATATGTATATACAGCCGTAAGTCCACAACTGGTAATAGGCCTCCACAAGAAAGGAAGAATTGGTCACTATTGCTGCGCTAGCCAAGCGTGTAGGCATTCGCAAGACGTAGCTTTCGCGACGGAGATGCTGCTATCTATCTCGACCCTCTGCATTTGAACTACAATGTTTCGGATGGATCTATCGGGCCTGGCTTAGTCGCCTCTTACGACACTGGTATAGGGGAAGGTTCTATACTACTCTGCCGCTACATCTGGACTCTAATCATTATATGAAGTGACACGTCTGCACGCGGTGTCAGTTAAATATATGAGATAGAGTGTGAATTAAATTTATGAGAAGTAACGTATTGTGTTAATATATACTATTGATGTTTAATGTTGCAAGCAACTAACAACCAATACATTACCATTACCGGCGATTACGTAAGTTAATTACATGGCCAAAATTAATCATTGGTCCATATTCTAATTGATTGGTGTATCCGAGAATATGATATTTAATCTGTTGATAAAATATCGATTGCATGTTTAATAAAGAGGATAAAAGAGCGCGTACAAGCTCATGGTTGATTTTTAAATTAAATAATTACCTATTGATAAATAGAACGGTCATAATCGTTGGTTATTGACCTGTTATACTTTTCAAAATACCGATGGATACCGATGCATATAAATAGCTGCGACAAAAATTGACTCCATTATACTTTGGAAGTCCGTGCATTCACTATTGTACCTAGACTAATAAGACTTGTAATAATCAAAATGTGGGTATATAAAAATTTTTATTGCAAATATAATTTGAACGATTTGTTCGTTATCATGTTCGTCTTGTTTGGCGGTAAGTTCATGTATATTTGGTATTATGGTTTAATATTTTCTGCTCACATATTTTCCTACATTCCATGTTGTCAGGTTTTAATTTTATCAAAAATTTCGTGAAAGACACATTTGAGTTTCAGTTTTATTGCGTCACATCACACTGGCTTGATGCATTTGGAAATGTTCCTTTATTGTGTGCCAAATTCCGTGGGTTCGATCCCCCTCCAAAAATATTTTTATGTTGATAATTATTTGTGTTTGTTCTGCGTCTGGGTATTAAATATGTATTTAAGTATTATACTTGTGATTCCTGTGTTATCTTATGTCCATAACACAAACGCTTCAAGCGATTTACCTCAGTGCTAGGTCAATGTATGAGATGTTGTGTGAATTTATCTGAATTATATATTTTATATAATAGAAAATAATCTATGGTATATGTGGTTATTTCTTAAAAAATATGTTTTTAAACTTTTATCTATTATTCTCGTAACATTGTGTGATATCAGTGAAAATAATAAAAAAATGGTAAAGTAATAATGAACCAATGTTTTATTGCACTTATTTTATTTTACAGCAATGAAAATATATTACAGTTAAATTGTGTAAATTGTCGATTATTTTTTATAGGTAATATTATGTTTTCAATTTCCAAATCTATATATAAAATGAGAAGCTGACTAATTGACTATTTGACATATCAATGCAGTGTCTAGACTATAAGGGGGGAAAACGTAAAATTTTGCATTTATACCTTAGGGGTGCAATGTTAGTATGAAAGTTATTTAACATATCGGATAAAACCGCGGATCGCTACTAATGATAACGATCTCTGCTATAAACAAGCAAAACAATGGCGAAGGTATATAAATTACTTTACTGCGATGTTTGTCCTTACTTGACCGCCGATACATGCACGTACATGACTTTTAAACAAAGCTGACAATCAAGTTTGAACTCCACGCGTAACAGCCTCAATGTGAGGAAAATATCAATATGAACTGGATATTTAAACGAACCAATCAAGTTTTTGTTCGAAGATATGATTATAACTTGTTATATATCATATTAGTATAAAAAGATAATCCTTCAAATACCTCGTGGACCAAACTTTGTTGATTTGTATTTTATTAATTTATTATTTTATTTTATCGTTCCGAATTTGAAGCAGTGATATATTTTTTGTGACAAACAACTGCATAGTGAGTACACCGCGTAGTTTATGTTATATCTATGTTTGTATTGTATGTACTTCTTGAATACGATAATAGCCATATCGAGATATAAATCAGTTTAAATTCGCCGTCTCAAAGTTTGAATATCTTACTTGTTTCATCATTTTTAAATAAATAAAAGAGATGCAGTAATCAGTCTTTGAATTTTTTTTTTCACCAGACAACAGAGACATTATATTATACATATATTACTCAAATGCATTTATATGATAAATATTTGTATTTGTTCTGTGGCTTTTGTGTTAAATATTTAAATATTATGTGTTTTAAAAGTGGGTACTGATAAAGTATTAAAATAGATCCAGGTCAGAAGTAGCAAAAGTAAACGAGCGTGTTTGAGAGAACTATACGAGTAAGGGAAGCGAGTAAGGTATGCCAAAATCGTAACAAGTGGTGATCCAGTCTCTGCTTACCGCGATTGGACACAGGCATTATATATGTAAAGAAATAATATTTCTTTAATTTTGAATTTCGATATGAGATAATCGATATATATATATATAAAAGTGATTGCTCTGTTGTCTGTTGTTACAGCACTGCATTAGTGATGTTAAAACTTAATTTGGAGTCGGGTCAATGAGTGAGCTGTTTCGAATTTTATAATTTTATGTTTTTATTTCCTTCATGCTATGAGGTAAAGCTTTATATACAAAATTGTAACTTTTTTTATTTATTAAGTTACTAGCAGTACCCGCGACTTCGTCCGCGTAGAGTAGTGATTTGGGGCTATAGTAGCCTTTTCCCCGTTTTTGCAACATTTCTCACTGACGCTTAGATCCTATTAATCTCAGTGTAATGTTATATAGTCTAAAACTTTTTTTTTATAAATGTACTATCCAATAAAAATAGAATTATTCAAATCGGACTAGTAGATCCTAAGATTAGCGCGTTTAAACAAACAAACAAACTCTTCCGCTTTATAATATTAGTACAGATTTTGTTTTTATTAAATTAGTTATAGTGGCAAAATATCTGTCATAAGATTATCCATTTATGACAAAGGCCTCCCCAAGAAAGAGGTAATTTTGCCCATAAATGCCGTGCTGGGCAAGCCTGTTGGTAATCGCAGAGCGTAGCTTCGTAACAGGGATGCTGCTGCCCATCCCCATCTTGTTGTTTGAGCTACATTGCTACGGATGGATATACCACCATTTGTCCGTTTTGGTACCTCAATCGTCTCTTACGACACCTGGTACAGGGGAGGTACTATTCTACTTTGCCGGTACCACAAGGCCAATATATGAATATCCATTATCCTTTTCGTAATCTAATATAGTCTTTTGATAATAATATTTTTACAGGAGTTTCATCCCTAACGCAACTGGACAAATATGAATTTGATGAGGCCACCGGTGTTTGGTTTAAGTATCACGAAATACCTTTAAGCTTCTCCGATGCATTTCTTCATTGTAAGGCTGAAGGTAAATATTATTAAACATGTATTTGCAAATTTTATAATACCAGCCATTGGAAGTTCACTGCTGGACGAACGTCTCTCCAAGAAGGTTTTTTTGTCCATAATTGTAGCGCTAGGCAAGCTTGTTGGCAATCGTAGAGCGCAGCTATCGCGACAGGAATGGTGTTGCCCATCCCCACCCTCTGCATTTGAGCTGCACTGTTTCGGATGGATATACCGCTATCTGTCAGTTCTGGTACCTTAGTGACCTCTTAAAATACCTGGTCCAGTGGGAGGTACTATTCTATTATAGCGGTACTTCACGGCACATTTCTAATTTTCTCACCTTATTTAATAACGGTAGACTTACTTATAGTATTAAGTTAAGTGTATAATTAATATTATACTTATCATCACGAGTAGATTTTAACAAGGAAACAGATCTCATATATAATTTTCACTCCAAGGTATCAAACAAAGTCGCTTTCCGCTGTCTGTCCCTATGTATAATTAAAATCTTTGAAACTTGGCAGCGGATTTTGATGAATACTGCAAAGAGATCGTCAGTGAAGTCAGAAACTCAGCATACAGGGCAAAGTACTACCTGTTAGTTGTATATTTCAAGTTGCATCATATCTTGCAAGATTTATTTGGCATTTGGGTCATTATGGAAGTGACGTCCCATATTGATAAATGGGTGGCCACCGATGGAGAAGATGGTAGTCGTTCTATCTTGTGCGCCTATGTTTGTGTATTCAACTTCTACTGTGGACAATTGTTTATATGATTATTTTCATATTTGTTCTGTTTCTGGGTGTTGAATATGTATACAAATATGAAATGAATTTTCTGATGTCCGTTACACAAGTGTTTTAACGGATTTATCTCGGCGTCAGGTCAATGTATATTGTCCTTCGCATACATATGAAGACTGTGATAAATAAATATTATTATTTTAATATTTCAGGGGGCCTGTTAGCATCACCATCAAATGAATCATGGTCGAGAAGTATCGTCTCAATCATTTCAAAGAAAAACGTGTGTGCTTCCTGTGTAGTCTTCACGGGAATAAATGCGTTCATTTCTAAGGGAGACTATTCTACAGCCGAAGGTAATTGTTATGTTTTGAAATTTTATTAATTATTCTGTTTAAACATTTTATAAACAAATGTCTTATGAGCACATTGAGCCTTAATAAAAAATAATGACGACATTTCGATGCCACGATTCTTCCTCAAGGAATGTACAGAACTATAGCCCCACCTAATCATCATTTGTTGATTTATTTTGAAAATCAAGATGTGTTTAAATATTCCACAGGAATCCCATTATCAGCAATCCCAGTGTCATGGGCTCCAGGTTCTCCTGACAACTTCGAGAATAGCGAAGATTGTCTAGTTATTTTGCCAAACGGGAAACTGGATGACAAAAAATGCAATGACACATATCCTTACTTATGCTATAAAACGATGGATCAAGAATTGGCGAATCCAGCTTGTGGAACTAATGACAAAGGTAAATAAGAATATCACTACATATAGACCTCATACAAATGTTGCCCGCATTGTTACTTTATTCTTACTTATTTCTACAGTCAAACAGTTGTACTCACATTGCAGAGTTTTGGTCAGAAAGGTGAAAGAGGCCATGATATTACTATTTACATATATATACATATGTTATTTTTTATGTATATACATATGTAAATAGTACTGTTATATACTGCTATTTTGACGACTGAAGCTAGTAGTAGAATTAGATATAACTGTAAGTTTACAGGAAAGAAATGCAGGTTCTTCTTGCCATAAAGATACATGCGTTTGTGTCATGCAACTGTGTGCTATAATCATGTGTGCAAATAGCTCTCAAATATATATGAGATGAAGCTTGATAGGAAAGCAGTCATTTTAATCAAGCTATATTAAAAGGACTATTTACAAGTACCAAAATCAGTACTAGAGTTATTTTAGGTCTTTATTTTGCAACCGTTTGATTATTGTTACCATTATAAATAAATTTCTTAATGTTGCTTCTTTTTTATTTATCAAGTAAATGTGGTTATTGGCTATAATTTAGTAGTTGTTCGTGTATATAGTAATTAAGTATTAATAAAACATTAATAAAATATAGAAAATTTACGGTACGGTAAGGCCGTGAATTCGCTCTCCAAGAAAAGTAATTATTGATGAATCTATTTCTGTGTTATAATAATCATTACCATATCAGCCATTAAGTTTTCTGTTGGACGTAGGCCTTCCCTAGAATGCGGGAATTTTACCCATAATTGTCGCGCTGGGCAAGCATGTTTACAATCTTAGAGCGCAGTTTTGGCGACATGCATGCTGATGCCTATTCATGTGTATTTAAGCTGCATTGTTTTGGATATATATACCGCCATCAGTTAATCCTAGTACTTAAGTCGCCTCTTACTCTGTCGGTACATCAAATTTTTTTTAAGTTATATATTTGTGATTCTTTAAATGACTTGTCGCATGTTTCTTATCGTTGCAGGGTACGCCTTGGATGCTCGAACTGGTAGCTGCTATAAGTTTCATAACATTGGGCGGAGTTGGGTGCGAGCACACATGACGTGTCAGGCTGAGGGAGGGTACTTGGCTATACCAAACAGTCCAACTGAGGCTAGAGTGCTCGGAGAATTGTATGCAAAATATCCTGACTCATCGATATTTGCTCATGACAAGACGTTGATCGGCTTGGGCTTCCACTCGTTGTACCAACGTGGCGAGTGGATGACTGTTAAAGGTATGTCTTTGGTCCTTGTTACGGCGAAAGTACGATGGTATCATGATCATCATATCAGCCGTAAAATGTCCACTGCTGGCCATAGGCCTCCCTAAAAAAGGAGGGAATTTACCCATAATTGCCGCGCTGGGCTTTATTACGAGCGTTGTGGCTATCGTAGAGGGTAGCTTCGCAACGGGCATTTTTCTCTATAGAATCAGCACAAGTTGTCAGGGAGCAACTTGGTGTTATTTTTATTTATGTCTTTTATTTATTATTTTTTTCGTATTAACAAGATCCGCAAGAATAAAGTAAAGATCGCATGAATAAAGATAGTGTTGGAATAAAATGTCTTGTAATAGTTTTTAGACTGCCTCTTAATTAAGGTATACCTGGATTCTAGGAGACTTTAGGTAGGCAGAGACTATAGATCTCCACTTGTTACGATCTTGGCATACTTATATTGTTAATTATTAATTTACCCTTATTCTGGTTTAAAGGTCAAACAATACACGAAGCAGGGTATGCGGTGTTCAGTGATGGTAAACCAGACAACTCAATGCAATTCGACGGCGGTGAACAATGCGGCTCTATGTATCGCAACGGTGGTTTTAACGATGTCTACTGCTACAGCATCCATATAGCATTCGTGTGTGAAAAGGATCCCGGTTACATACACATCTAATGAACCCAGTTAATACCTATTGTTATGATCTCTTGTTATATCTTTCGTGTCGTGTTGTTTGTCCAGGATGAACTTTTAAACTATTCTATCAATTATAGGATAGTTTATTTATTTGTAACAGCAATATTGTTTTTTGATAAACATATATACCAAAGACAGGATAACGTTCGTCTGGTCAGCTAGTAGATATACAAAATAAACCGCCTAAATTATTAAACTAAAATATTACTTGTTTTATAATAGCTCGTAATTGATATGAACTCTACCGCTAGAAGTTATAAAATCTAACTAAAAAAGGATGAGATCGAAGTATATATAACATGCATATATACATCATGTCTGTGTCCCATCGGGATTAGCAGAGACTATGGATCTCCACTTGTTACTCTTGGCATCTCATGGATCTGGGCATACCACTCTTGCTACCCTTACTCGTATTAGTCCTTTTATACAAATTTGTTTATTTTTAGTACTTTTGACGAGAAGAGCTGTTACTATTTTAATACCTCTTATACCTAGTTAAAAAATTTATTTGAATATTGATTGACCGATTTGACTTATCTCTCCTTAAAGTGTATGTAAAATTACTGTAAAAAAATTGGAGAGGCACAGAATATAAGAAATTATAAAAAACATCCCTCTTAATTTTTTAAATTAAACCATATATTGACATAACTGTCACCCATTTAAAAATTGCACGCTGCAAAAATCTTTTTTCATAATCATATCAGCCATTGGAAATCCACTGCTGGGCATAGGCCTCTCCAAGGAAGGGGGAATTTTGACCATTATTGACGCGCTGAGTGATCGCAATTGCAGAGCGCAGCTTTCGCGACGGGGATGCTGCTGGCTATCCCTGCTCTGTTTCTGGTTCTAGTACCTTAGTCACGCCTGGTACAGGGGTAGGCTCTATTCAACTCTGTCGGTACCTCACGATACTACTCCTTGACATATAAATATACATAGTTAAGATAGATCAGTATCTGTCAGGTCAGCTATATTATTGTATACATAATATTATTAGGTTACAAGGTTGACGATGCGCTATTGTTTTCTTTGTATGCCACAGGCATAGGCTTAATATATGTATAATAATTTATAATTTTAATTTATTTTTTAACTGTTCGTTTAATAGATACACCTTAAAACTACCATCAGCTTATACATTTTTTTCATCTAAAGATTACCTGTAAGAAATTGCTGTTAGCAATAAGACCGCTTCTTGAACTAATCTATGTTTTTGTTATGTTTTTTTATTGTCTTTATTGGTGTACAATAAATAATACAATAAATTATTATTATTATTATAGAACTTGTGATATCACTATACCCGAAAATCCCAAAGATTCAAATCAACAGGCATGAAATGAGGCGCGACCTGGTCCGATTATCATCTTAGTATCCCTTAGTATATAAAGCCTGCTACACTTCAAGGTTTGAAAAAAGATACTGCCACTGGGATGCAATTTCGGTGAAATATTGTTACTGGCCATTACCCAAATTAGTGAACACAATTTAAAAATATATGCTTAAATATATTTTTAAAATCTACTCCGATTTTGAGGTATAAACATAACCTTATGTCGTTATAAGAAAAAATGACCATCTGAGAAGTTATCCTTGAAAGCAACGTACTTTAAATTGGCTTATAGGTAGATTTTGGCATATCCATGTGGTCTGCACTGTATCAATTTCGGCCATTTTGTAAAAATGGCTGTGCTGGACGAGATCATATAAATAGCGGCGTCTGAGGTTTATTTCCATATAATTCCGAAGGCTAGTGTTAAATTCTTGTATCGGTTCCAGTTAAAGTTGTGACTATGTTAATAATACGTGAAAGTAAAAACACTTTGCAACGTTTGATGGTTTTTATATGTGTTATATTTGACAGTGAGTAATTTTATTTATACATCCTAAAAAAATATTGCTTCTTTAATTTTTCGAGGTTATATTTGGTGACATTTAGAAATGCTTGATGGTTCTTGTAATAAAATTAAAAAAACTAATTATTCTCAACAAACCATATTTTTATTGCATTCCATTTCATAAGTTGGCATCGATTGATAATATATAAATAAATAAAACTCCTACTTCAAAACACGTAGCAAAAACAATAATATTCGACGATTCTCAGAATTTTTTTTGCGATAGCTGTTTATAAGTTTATCATCACAAAAAATTATAATACATATACAAGGTGCAACCAAGGTCAGCTCACACATGTCAAATCCTTTACTGACTGTAAGATTTGATATTTATTTTTGTTGTTACCTAGAATATAAGTGCTGTGGATTTTGAATAAATTAAAAAATTATATAATAAGTTATAGGTTATAAGTATGTAGTTGTACACTACATTAATAAAAAACATTTTTTTTTGATATCATATGGATATTCTAAAATATGTCATCTTACTGAGTTAGATTAATCAAAATTTCTACTTATTATATTCTTAGTCCAACTGTAGTTGTTTTACCGTGGAGTTGAGACCTCTTTTATATAGTTTAGACATGTTTGCCTAGGACGTCCTATACCAACTTTTCCATTCACTTCCGCTGTATATATTTCTGCATCCTTTCTACACGTCCAAACCAATTTAACATACCATTTTTTATTGTTGTCACAACATCATCTTTCACATCACATCGATCTCTTAAAAGATAGTTAAATGTGAATATATATATAAAGTAGAAGTTATTATGAAAATTTATCTTGCCGTAACCCGATAGTATGATTAATAACTCATAATTATAATTATTTGGGATATTAAACTCATTATTCTAAATATATTAACTTATTCAAATGAGGTTCAACTTATACAAAAGGTCGTCTACATTGGTGACTCTACTATGACTCTACGGTGACTACCTGACTCTTACTTATTTCTACCGCCAAATAGTTGAGAGAGGCAGTGAAATTACTGGGTAATATCTTCAAATCACAAGGTTGACAATGCGTTAGTGATATCCTTGTGTTATTAATTGTTGGTAGCCTGCTATGATGTTCACTATGACGCGGACAGTATGAAAGATCTAATCTAATGAAATTAAAAAGTAATTTTAAATTTAAATTCGATTTACTTGAAATTTGTTTATAGTAAAACTGAATATTTTAGTTTTGACATATTTTTTTTTATCTGATTTCTTTTTGTTGACATTCTATAAAATATGCAATAATATCTTTCTAGGTTGCTAATTAAAAACCCATTTTAACATTAAATAATAGTAACATAATCATCATTTGTAAATTTTATACCAGGTGTATCTTCTCTCGTTCAACATAACAAATATGAGTTCGACGAGGCTACAGGGGTATGGTTCAATTATCACGAAATACCTTTGAGGTTTACCGACGCTTTTTTACATTGCAAAGCTGAAGGTAAATAACTCATCTTACTTTACTACTTTTAGCTTGAAACGTTATGAAAGTTATTTATATGAGGTGGACCTCATACATAAGTCGTCTGTCTTCGTACAGCCAGATAGCAGTGCTCGATTGCTTTGTTCTTGTTTAAAGGGTGAGAGAGGCAGTAAGGGTAATGTGACATAATATCTTCAAGGCTCGAGGTTAGCAACGCTCTAGTAATATAACGAGCATCTACAGGTTCCCGGGATAACGCGGGCTGGATTTGTAGGTTTGTCGACCTGGTATAAACTAAACATTACTACACTATAACTGGACATTTCTATAAACTATATTAATGTTTAACTACAATTTATAATAACACAAAATTGTCAACATAAAGCACCTAATAGTAGGACTGGTCGTGGGTTCAATGGGTAGTCAGAACAAATATTGAAATGATAAATCATCTTCATACCAGCCATTGGAAGTCCACTGCTGGATATAGGCCTCTCCAAAATAGGAGTCATTTTACCCATTATTGCTACGCTGTGTAAGCGTGATGGCAATCGCAGAGCACAGCTTTCGCGACGCTGGTGCCAATCCCCGCCCTGTGCATTTGAGCTACACTGTTTCGGATGGATATACCGCCATCTGTCGATTCTGGTAACTTAGTCGCCTCTTAGACACTTTTTTACTCTGCCGGTAAATCATAGCAAACTGCCGGCACCTCGTATATTGAAAAATTGTTTCTGTTCTGTGTCTTGGTATTTTTGTATGCATTTTAAATTAATATTTTTGTTTCCTCCAACGTCTGATATATGTTGCATAAGTGCTTTAATTGACATAAAGATTTAATTTTTTTATCTAATATGGGAAGAACTTAATCGTAAAGAAAAAATTTTGACGGGCCCATTGGCGCAGATGGTATTGATCCTATCTTATATGCAACAAGGGTTGTGGATCGATCCCAACCCAGACCAAATATTTAAATGATGATATTTGAGTTTTTACTGTGTCAGGGAGTTTAAAATACTTATTTAAGTATTATATTTGTGATTCCTCTGTTAAGCTAAGTGATTGTCACGGAATTAGGTCATGTATTGAGTTGATATATATATATTTTTATATTTAATGTAAAAAATATAACACCATTGTAAATTTTGTTTTCACAACAAAAAAAGAAATATTTAATTCGATAAATCTATTTCAGGGGCTTTGCTAGCATCACCAACTAACGATGTATTTACCAAAAGCATGATTGCAATACTTGCAACAAAAAACGTGTGTTCATCATGTTTGGTCTACACAGGAATAAATGCATTTATTTCCAAAGGAGACTATTTCACATCTGAAGGTAAAATATTAAGCTCTCCTCATGTCATCATCATCATCATACAAGCCATTGGAAGTCCACTGCTGGATATAGGCCTCTTTAAGAAAGGAGGTTCTTACCCATAATTGCCGCGCTGGGATAGCGTGTCGGCAATCGCAAGATGCCGCTTTTATGACGGGGATGCTGCTGCCCAACCCCGCCCAGTGCATTTGAGCTGCACTGTTTTAGGTGGATATACCATGGATGGTATTAAGTCGCCTCTTACGACCTTACCTAGTGTAATGGAAGGTACTATTCCACTCTGCCGGTAACTCACGACTCCTCAAGTATGTACCTCCGTTAAATTTCTATAAATTAGTATTAGTAAACTATAAATCAGTGTTTTCATCTCGGTCGTGGTTAATGGAGTAACATTCTTTAAATTTATGTATATATATAAATTAGATTATTAAAAATTAAAAATAAGATTTAGAAATTATGGATTATACTATTAAGGTATAAGTATCACTGGTATTTTTTCAAAATTTACGTTCACTTTTAAACAGTCATATTTTTTAGATTTGTTTTCTTTTAATGGCTGAGAGACGTTTAATATCAAATATAGGTCTCCCAAAAATAGTTTAATAGGGTTAATTTACCCAATCAAGGATAATTATACCCTTAACCATCCGGCATTGTGATAATTATAACCGGAGCCTAGCTTTATAACCGGATACTGCTACCCATCTCCGCCATATTATATTTAACTTTCGGAAAGTTAACACCAATCGTCTGATGTTCCGCAGTCGCTTCATACAACACCTGGTGCGGGAAAGGGAGGTACCAATGTATTCTTCCGGTACCCAATAGAGTTGCTTAACCTAGATGTAACACTAATATTTATACTCTACAGGGATCCCACTCACTACAATGCCAATATCTTGGGCACCAGGCGCTCCAGACAATTATGAGAACAGTGAAGACTGCCTCGTGATGCTGCCGAACGGGAAACTGGACGACAAGAGTTGTAACGGCACATACCCATACATTTGCTACAAAACAATGGAAAAGGTTTTGACAAATCCAACTTGTGGGAATAATGATAAAGGTATGAAAACATACGCTGCGAGTAGGTAATTCTAAGCAAAACTTTTAATTATCATCCCAAGTTATTTCAAATTGGATTTTATGTGCTGCCTGCAACGCAATTTCTTTAGTCAGACGGTAAAACTAATTGACCGTCCTAATCCTAGTGAAAGAAGCGCTTTATGTATAACTAGCCGCGCCCCGCGGTCTTACTGGCGCCAAGTTGTAGAACAATCCTAGTATAATTTTACTCTACTCTTATACTAACTTTGCACCCCCTTTTTGCCTCTTTAAGGGATAATTTTCGAAAAAAAATATACACGTATTTTATGACTTGCAATAATTTGTTTAATAATAAATAACAGTACACATTTGTATAACAAGATTTACAGTAAAAAATAAACAATAAATTTCTTTAAAGTTGAATCCGAATTTCAGGGTATAACCTAGATGCTCGCACTGGCAGCTGCTACAAGTTCCACAATGTAGGACGGAGTTGGGTTCGAGCATACATGACCTGCGCAGCCGAGGGAGGATACTTGACCATCCCCAACAGTCTCAAAGAAATAAACGTGTTAAAAGAGTTGTATGGAAAATACACAGACGCTAACCTTTTTGCTTATGATAAGACGCTGGTTGGAGTGGGATTCCATGCTTTATATCAGCAAAGCGAGTGGTTGACTGTTAAAGGTGAGTCTGACTGTCATTTGTCAGCAAAATGTAATAAAACCAATGCCAAAATTTGATACCAACTTTCAACGGTAAACCTTAAAAACAACTAGCAAATGCATGTTGTTCAGAAAGCATATACGTCCGGCCAGATGGCGCATTAGGTTGAGACGCATCTTGCGCGCCAAAGGTCGTGGGTTCGATGACAAATATTACATCATAAATATTTGTATTTGTTCTGTGCCTGGATGTAAATATGTATTGAGTATATTATATTTGTGCTCCCTCTGTCATCTGATATATGTAACGTAGATGCTTTAATCCACTTATCTCGAAATCAGGTATATATATGCGAGATCATGAGTGAATTTATACATTTATTTATGAGTAATTACATATGTCAATTTTAATAGCTGGAATAATTACGTATTTACATTTGTTTATAGGTGAAACACTAGAGGAGGCAGGATACGCAGTATTTAGTAACGGTCAACCAGACAACTCTCAAAAATTCGATGGCGGGGAACGATGCGGCACCATGTATCGTAATGGCGGACTCAATGATGTCTATTGCTACAGTATTACAATGCCTTTTATCTGTGAAAAGGATCCCACGTACATACACATATGAATAAAAAAGCACTATTATTATTTTAAGGCCTAAATAAACTGACTTTGACTGCTTCATAATTTTAGCAATACCTTATCAAGCCATTTGTTTTTCTTTTGATTTTTTTTGACATATATTGTCTGCAAAGCACTTTTATTATGGTCATCTGTTCTGATCTAACTAAATCTTTGATCCCCGGGGTCCCGGGGGTTATAAAAGAGACTGAGGTACCGGAACCGATAGATGACGGTATAGGGCGGAAATGGGCAGCAGCATTCTTGTCGTGAATCTATGCTCTGCAACTGCCTCATCGTCAAATCATCTTACAAAGGTCGTTCACCTATAGCTTCCTTAAAATAATTTACATTTATGTGTCCCGGTTAGAAAGATGAGAGAGGTAGTGAAATTACTGAGTTCACAAGGAAAGCGCCACGCTAGTGATATCCTTGTGATGTTTATAGGCAGCGGACCCGGCTGTTTATTTTCTAACTACAAAATATTAAAAAAAAACATCTACAATCTATTCAGCAGAAATTTTGGGGAAATGTCCTCCTTTTTGGGAGGCCTATGTCCAGCGGTGGACTTATTATGGCTGATATAATGATGGTCGTTATTAAAGAATTTGAATGACTGTCAAATTACTTTCGTTTTATATTTATTATATATTTCTCATCAACAAATTCAATCAGCCGATCAAGATCAAAGTTTTATTCACAATTTTAAGCACATGTTTGACTTGTTCTTGCAAAGTATCGAATAATAAGTGTAGATAATCGGTTTTAATTTCTCAAATACTTGGATTCTTCGATTGGAGAATCAATCCTAAAGCTGGCGGAGTCGTCTCTCTGTGGCAATTCAGTCACTAACATCTTAATAATCCGAAAGATCGTGTCGACGCAGCATGACGCGTCCGCCGTAATTATTTCCAACGCGACAACCCAAAGGTACGTGAGCGTTTTAAATAACAACTCACTCTCCGAATGTGCGAATAAATAACATTTAATTTAGTGTTGGGTGAAAAATTAATTATTATCTTAGCAGATGAGCTCGGCACTTGTTACTTCGGTAACATGAACTCTGTCGGACGAGTGCGCTCTTAAATTAATATTTTATGGTTATGATTGTTGAGTTAAGTTTATGGTCACATAAATTTGCAACGTGTCTTGAGTTATCCTTATCAGTTTTAAATGGAAAATTAATATGTTTATACGGTTACCAGATCAAAAAAGATTTTTATAGCATTAACAGTATTAAATTGTAACCTAAAACGTAATTATAATTGTATTTATTTAACTGAGGTTGTAGATTCGTCGTCGTTGGAAAATTATTAGTATTTGGTTGGTGGTAAAATAAAGCAATAATTGTCAAGATTCAATTTCATTCACACGGTTCTAACACAAGTAATATGACTCTTAACGAAACATAACACCTTGAAACATCAAAGGGTACATCATCTATTCCAAAAGGCATCGATTAATTTTATTTGTGTGGTCCCAAATTTATGTGACGAAGATTTACTTAAAAAGTGACGTTCTCGAGAAGATTATGAGCGCGTCTCAGGTTTTAAAAGAGAAAAAGTTTAATGTTAAGATCACTGACAAATTTGTAACAGAACAATGAGTTGGATATTAAAGTATCCGGTTTCATGGCACGGGTGAGAGGATGGCCGATTAGGATACGGCCACGGTGATGTGATCCAGACGCGGTGGTGCATTAATAGATGTCAATAACTCATAGTTTTTTTTTTAATGAAAAAACATTAGCTTGTTTTTCATATATAAGTTCAATGATATCTGTAAATTTGCCAATGCCCCAGTTTTTATAACTAATATATAGACGAATTTTTTTCCTTATTTTTCTTCTATCTATACCATATTAAATTTGAAGTTGAATGACCGATTTACATACCAACGCAGAGCCCAATATGAAATTTTGCGTAAGAGTTCCCAATATAACTGATTTCAAGCCAATCCTCACGTAGAAAGGTCTGCTAATAGCATACTGCAGCCCATTCCCGTCATGTGACATTTGAGCAATGTTGAACTTATTAGGACGCCCAATGTAGATAAAGGTAGGAAGTAATATACTTAGATATAAAGCAGAAGAATCATTTTCAAATTGCATCAATGCAAAGGTTTCAGATTCTTCATGAGATTTCTATTTAAAACTAAGTTATTCTTACAGACCAACAGAAGAAAGTTCATAAAAAAAGAATAAACTAAATTTTTTGAGATCGTCCATGCGCGTGTAATCATTATCATAGCAGCTGCAAAGCGTTTACTGCTCGGTGTGGGTTTTCCCAAGGAACTGGGAATGTTCCCATAATCACCGCACTGGGCATCAGCCCTGGTGGTAATCGCAGTGCGAAACTTCGCGACGAGAATGCTGAGGCCCATCCTGCCCTGTTTCATCTAAGCTACGCTATTTAGGGTGAATACCGCCATCTGTTGGCCGCGTGGCACCGGCAGAGTAGAGTAGTACCTCCCCCTGTACCAGGTGTCAAAATAGGTGACTAAGGTACCGCAACGACAAATGGCGGTATATCCATCCGAAACTGAAGTGCAGCTCAAATTCACAGGACTGGAATGGGCAGCAACATCCCCATTGCGTAGTTACGCTCGGCGATTGCCAATACGCTTGCCCAACGTGGCAATTATGGGCAAAATCGCCCCTTTTTTGTAGAGGCAGTGGACAGCAATGGAATAGTATGATGACCGCCATCTTTCGGTTCCGGTACCTCAGTCGCATCTTACGACGCTTGGACATTTAGCTAATACTTCGCGGGTATGTTTGTTATATAAAAAAGCAACATAAAAAAGTATGGAATAAAATACAGAATTGAAGACGACAAACCGCAGTGCAATTTGCTTAGAAGATATCTCGAGCTATAAAAGTTGTGCTATGGCACTGTGCGTGACCTCCGCAAATAAACATCTGCGCACTATGCAGGCCTACTAAGATATACCGAATAATATATACGTAACGATTTCACTTATATCGCATAAAGGTGTAAGTATCTACAGGCACGGGAGTCGCGTGACACTTCGCACTATGCGAGATATGGCTTGGTTTCGTTCAGTAAGGCCCCTACTAGACAACTAAATGTTTAGACTGTCAGCTATAAAAAAGGTTACTCACAAAAATATCATTTGTTAGTTTCATATCAAATATAAAAATAATCAAAAGTATTGTAAAACTTTACATTATTGTATGGGATACTTGTTTATAAGTATTATAGACAGTTTTTTTACAATATTTTTTTTTATTTAATATTTTATTTAATATAAATATTTCATTTTCTTCATCATCATCATTTTACAGCCATTAGAGGTCAACTGTTGGACACAGGACTCCTCAAGAAAGGGGAAACTTTACTCGTATTGAAAACAGATTTCGCGACGGGGATGCTCCATCCCCACGCATTTGAGCTACACTGTCTCGGATGGATATACCGCTATTTATCGGTTCGAGTGCCTCAGTTTTATTTTCGTTGTTTCATTTCAATTTGAGTTTAAATTTTCGTGATATACATAAAGTTATATGCAAATTTTCAGTTAGATATTATTTGATATTTTCTTTCAAAAACCTTATTTGATGCAACAAAAGTTGAGGTTTTGATTTACATGACGTAAATCATACATTTATGTGAAAAACCAATACGATACTATTTTACTTTGCCGGTACTTCACGGCTTCTCACTGCATCAGGTGTAAGAGGCGACTAAGGTGCCAGAACCGACAGATGGCGGTATATCCCTTCCAAAATAATGCAGCTCAAATGCACATGGTGGAAATGGGCAGCAGCATCCCTGTCGCGAAAGCTGCGCTCTGCGATTGCCAACACGCTTGCTTAGCGCAACAATTATGGGCAAAAAACCTCGTTTCTTGTAGAGGCCTATGTCCAGCAGTGGACTTCTAATGGCTGTTTTGATGTGATGATGACGTGTATAACATTTTGTGTTTATTCTATGTTTGCACGTACATGTTTGTGTCTGTTTGTTTGTCTGTCTTTCACGGAAAACCGAGTGACGAATCGAATCGATTTTTAAGTGGGAAAAGTTAAAGAAACGGAGAGTCACGTAACTTTTTATCTCTTTCTAACTCCTCACTTCTCCAAAATGGGGGGTGGATTTTTGTCTGGAATATTCCGCAATTATCAAGGCAGAAAAGCTAAAATTAGGTATGCGGATTATTTGTGACTGACAAAAAAATCGTGCATATTTTTTTTGGGATTCTACCCTCAGTCCTTTGAATATAGGATGGAAGTTTGTTGACTGTGTTAACCTAAATTTAAGGTTAGCGAAACCGCGGCCAAGAGCTAGTATTTGTAAAAAAGCTAGTACTTCCGTTATCTGATATCTTTAATTAGATGCTACTTAGATACTGAGAGATCTCAGTCAGGTTAACGTATGAGATGTTGTGTGAGTTTATATTTAAAAAAAAGAGAAAATAATCTACGTCCAAGAAGCCGGGATCGCCGCAGTTCCCAGCCAATCCAATAACTTTCCGTGCCCAACGATCTCGGCGCCCTGAATCGCATCGCTCATCGCTCCGCCTAACGCCGTATGCGCACGCGATTCCCCGTGTTAAACGCCCGGCGGATTGTATCGAGTTACTTTACCGAATGCGTGGGCATTGACATGATCGTGTTTTGTTTCCATCGTCCGTTGGAACGCTTCGGCCCGACAGTTTGGATTACCTCGGGACGCCTGTCAATGAGGTTTTGAAATCGGTACGTGAGACTTGTATAACTTATTGGTTGTGTTGCTTCAGATCGCTACCTAGGTGATTACCTTGTTAATTTTTCTATCAATAAAACTAGATAGATAGTTCATAATAAACCCTTACTAATATTATAAATCTAATAATAACTCTGTCTGTCTGTTTGTTACGCTATCACGTCTAAACTACTTAACCGATTTAAATGAAATTTGGTACACAAATAGTTTAAAGCCTTAGAAAGAGCAAAGGCTACTTTTTCGTTCGATATAATTGTTGTAAGGGAGCTGTTGTAAGAGCCTGAAGCTTAAAACTTTTTATTTAGGCTATTGATTTGTATATATAACTAAATATAACAAATGTGCCAAAAGAAATAACTGCACACAGACGAAGTCTCGGGCACAGCTTGTACTATACATTTCCATCGAAACCTACTCGACCAATTTAAATAAGTCTTTTATAATTAGTAAGCTACATTTTTATGTTATCAAATCATCAAACAGGTATACGGTCCGCTTGATGATAATCGTGAACAGCCTGTAGATCCTCGTGTCATTATAAAGATATCACTAGTGTGTCGCCAACCTTGTAAACTGAAGATACTATCATATTTACCCAGTGATATCACCGGATTTCTTACCATTCAAACCGAAGCACAACTATGCGAACACTGCTTTTCGGCAGTAGAAAAAGGTGAGAGTGAGGTGCCAATGTCGACGACCTTTGTAAGAGGTTTACCTCTAGATTACGTCTTCTCTAAGTATCATAGGCTTCAATATATTTCATAAAATCAAACTATAAAGAAGTAAAATGGAATGTAATGATGTACGCTTTATATTGTGCGTTTGTAACAAATAGACACAAAATTGTTTTATTAAATAATATTGGCTATATATTTTTCCTGAATATTCACGAAAACTAGGACCCCGCTGGTAAAACCGTTAGACCGAGCTAATAAGCAATGTTTTCTAACGCTTTCCTAGTTTTTCCTTATAAACAATAATATTTGTAGATTTTGTACATATGCGACATTTTGACAAATAAAATATAAAAATTTCTCTATCAGCATTTAATACCGCAAATACTACAAAAAATTGAGTTTATAATGAACTAGCAAACTGTTCCAGCTATGCACGGGTAGACAATTGTTTTTTGGGTTAAACATATATGGATTGGCTATAACTATTAGTCTCGAAAATATTGTAGCCATGATCCGACTCAGAATCTAGAATCTTACAGAAAGTAATGACTTCCATCCAAGATGACTGCACTAACTAAAAGATTTACACGGTTAATTCATTTGTTTTGGTGTTACTTAAGAATAATGTAGCATTATAATGGTAAAAGAGTTATCGAAATTTGTCCGATAATTTTTGAGTTTATTCGTGACAAATATATAAAAATTCAAAAATGCAACGTTTCCTTTTTATTATTTTAGTGTAGATGTCGATTATTAGCCGGGCCCGATGGCGTAGATGGTAGTGATCCTATTTTTTGCACCAAAGATCGTTGGTTTGATCCGCACTTAGTAAAATATTTATATGGTGATATTTGTAATTTTTATGTGTCTAGGTGTTAAACCTATGTATTTTAATTATATTTATGTTTTTATTTGTGATTCCTCGTTTGTATGATGTCTGTAACACGCTTTAAATGACTTATCACATCACCGAAACGGCGAACTAAAAATGTAAAAAGTTCAATTAAGCCGTTTAAAAAATAGTGTTATTATGAGTTGTGAACGCATAAATATTATAGAATTGATTTAAAATAAAACTAAAACAAACAACAACAAAAATTTCGTGAACTACAAATCATAAAGGACTACAGCGACCGTTCAATGACCCAATTCGTTGTGATAAAAAAAAACACAGGTCATTTGACACCGTGCCGTATTTTCCTGTCTGTGGTTTGAGTTTAGAAGTTCCCTTGTCAAATGTCACGCTTAGAACCAGCAAACAGTGACTGCGATGGCCGGGCGGATTCAAGCGTGATCTTATGGGTAACCTTTTACAATTAATGCGGTTAAAACGGCCTATGAGCATCGAGGTAACACGTCTGTCGGTATTGGGTTTCATGACTTATACTCTTAC
The DNA here is from genome assembly GCA_020976665.1 of Heortia vitessoides. Taxonomy (NCBI): domain Eukaryota; kingdom Metazoa; phylum Arthropoda; class Insecta; order Lepidoptera; family Crambidae; genus Heortia; species Heortia vitessoides. The sequence continues at coordinate 17,237,584 of JACJUM010002929.1, forward strand.
AAAGCCTTTTTTTCTTCTCGTAATAATAAATAGAGAGATGTTTTTCTATTTATTTTTATTTTTCGAAAATAGTATGTAGATAATGGTGTTATTTATAGACACATTTGGTTTTAAAAAATCTGTAATTGTGAGGCTTTCGATGGCCGTGAGTTTTAAATGATATCTGCTCATAACGCAATTATATCTTTAAGAAATGATTAGATGATCATTGAACTATTGAGAACATAATGCCATTTAGGAATAATCAGACTGCAAAACGTCCACCTTTTAAAGTAGTTAATAAGCAGTTCAAGACTTTTTTTATTATTATTAGACAAGGTTGACAAACAAGCTTACAGTCCGCATGATAGCAACGTCAATGCAGCCTATAGATGCTCGTTATATCACAAGAGTTGATACCCTTGTGATGCGTTTGCCAATCTTAAAGATGTTATGCAATATTACCCTGTAAATTCGCTGCCTCTCTCACCCTTCTAACTTAAACACAGCAATGCTAACACATTTAACGTATCTGGTACATCAGTCGACTCCTACATCACCTGTTACAGAGGTAGGTATTATTCTCCACTGCCGGTATCATACGACATGATTAGTTCTAACTCCTAACTGATAATTACAAATCGGAATACCTACGTACATTTTGTTATGACCAGCTTTTTGAACTGGTGGGTCTCATCATCAACATTATCAAATCAGCCATAGAAAATCCACTGATGAACATATACCTCACCAAAATAGGGGGCTTTTTGTCTATAATTGCAGTCTTAGGCAAGAATGATGGCAATCGCTGAGCGTAGCTTCGTGACAGATACTAATACCCATTCCCGACCTATGCATTTGAGCTTCTCTGTTTCGGTGTTTCGGACCTTATTTCGACTATTCTACTTTATATTACGTAATCACATCATTTCACCGCCAAGGGGATGGGATGACCTAACAAAAACAAAAATATTCCTATAGTTATTTATCGTATCTATATTCCGTACTATATTACGCTTTCACCGCAAATGTGTCTGAACTAAACTACGTCCAGCAAATCGAATTATAATTCGCGCATTTATTTGCATAAACGGTCCGCCGATCGACAGCATCAGACGTCCGCTCATTATGATAAAATCATTAATAACCATCTCGCTAAGGCAGTGTCACGCGAGAATATGCCCAAGGGCCGCATTCATATACCTACTGCTTCTCCGGTGAGCATACTATACGATAATTTGAACGAATTTTCTTAATTCACCATAATTTCCATGCGAAGTGCATGTTCTGCCACTCATAATTATGAATTTTATGGAATCCACTGCCGAATTAATTCTAACGCCTCGGGCATGGCGGGCCATGGCATTTTTGGAGAGTATAAGATGAATTAACGAGCGGAGTTTCTTCGTGGAATTTTAGGTGTGATTTTTATAAGTGCGCAGTAATAGCGAAATTAGCTGAGTGGAATAGTACATCGCTCTTTACCAGGTAAGAGATAAGTGAGGTACCGAAGCTGATATATCCATATCATATATCGTACATCAAATATATCATGAAATTATTAGGGAAAACCCCCAAATGATCTAATTGGAAATCCTTCTGCTTATGTATAACTACGGATATCAAACTATTGACAATTTTATTAAGCCAGGTCAAACAAGAATACAAGCTGCTGGATTGTAAGCATCACCGCAGCCTTTAGACGCTCATTGTATCACAAGGATATCACTGGCACGTTGCTAACCTTGGGACTTGAAGATATTATGCCACATAGCATAGTAATTTCACTGCCTCTCTCACTCTCTCTCATTTGGCGGTAGAAATAAATGGGAGTGAAGTACTAATGCAGATGAGCTGTAGTATGAGGTCAACCTCGTGTGACGATGATGACGATAGCAAAAAAAGTAATGCCTCGTAAATATTTGTTACCTATGAATAAAAAAAATATCTTTGAAAGTATTCTTTCCTCAATTAAAAACAATATTTATATGCAGTATGGTACCAGCAAAGTAGAATAGTACCGGTGCGCACTGCATCAGGTATCGTAAAAGGCGACCAAGGTGCCACCAATAGTACCTACCTACTGCACCGGGTATCGTAGAAGGCGACGTATCGTAGAAGGTACCACCAGGACTGACAAATATGTCAGCAGTATATCAATCTAAAACAGTGCCGCTCAAATGTACAAGGTACCAATTATGGGTAAAAAACCTCCTTTCTTAGAGAGACCTATCCAGTCCAGCAGTGGATATCCAAAGGCTTGTATGATGATATGAAGAGAGTAATTCATAAAAAAAAATAATTAAACTCTGCTTAATATAGTGTACAATAGCCGACTGGATTACAATAAGAATGATCTATATTGCAGCACAAAGAAATATCCAGAAAATATATTTTTAACTTAATAACACCAAGTTACACCACACCATAAAATGACACCACCAATTTTTTGAAGATCTACATGCGATTCCATTAAGAGTTTCTAAGTAAGCCTTAATTTAAAAGGTAATCAAGCAGCAATCTCTTCAGCAATACAATACCAAAGTTATCTGTTTTAAACGAGTAATTCATTTAGAAAGAGTAATTAGGGATAATTGTTCAGCTCGCAATTATTCAGTGCGGAGAAACAATTTCATATTTCAGCGAGAGTTTATTCCCAGTAAAAGTACCTTCCATCGTGCCAATTATGTTTTAAAGATTTTTATACATGGGAACATATCTCATATCTCAACATATAAATGTCTTTAGATATATATGACAAATCTGGTTAACGGTGCGTTTAAAAAACACAAGCGCCCCGATATGGTACCAAAATAATTAATAGCAAGATAGGCAACTATATCTAGTATCAACATGGAAACTAATGATAACGTAAAGTTTTCAAATGGAGACCGTCAAGTGTAGCGAGGGACGTTCACCTACGAGGTGAACAAACGCTCTGGCTTTAACCAGTTGATTGAACTTATTGCAACGTGCATACTGCTCCATTTGAAAGTCTCTTAGGGTAGCCTATGTCTAGCACTAGACGCCGTACAGCAGATATGATGATAGCAATTTAAATAAAATATATTTAATAAATATGATGTGGGCTACCGGCACCTGGTACAGAGGTACTAACTCCCCTCTGAACCAAGTATTATAAGAGGCGACTGAGGCATCGGAACCGACAGATGGCGGCATCTCCACAATCATCAGCATCAGTGTAGCTTAAATGCAACCACGAAGTTACGCTGTCATACTTACTCAGCGTTGTAATTTATTAGCACAATTTTCTTTCTATTTCCTATATGCGTATATCCAGCAATAGATATATAATAATGACGATGTCCCTATTTTGTTTCATCTTATTGTTGTCTGTGCATTCATTATTTACACGGCACAAGTTAAATAAATACATTAGCTTACCACCATCGATAGAAGTCAGTAACCACCTAAGCCAAAAACAAAGAAGTATAAACTGTGCAGTGAGAATCGAATAATTGACACGCACTGCACAGAGTACAGAAACACAGCAATATTACTACTGTACTAGCGATAATTTTAAAAAGAAAATAAGTCATGGTACAAATGTTGGTAATTAATTAACTATTGCTGATATAATTATTGTGTTCTTATCTAAGAAGTTTTTTTTTAAATAAAAACGTACGAACTGCTATGGTTAACGAGTTCAACATATCACACTTCGGATAAATTAAACTTAAAATCATTGATATATTTAGATGTTATTGAAAAAACGAAAAAGGACAAAGAGAACCTCCTTTAAATCGGCGATTAATAAATCGTGTTTGTATGAAAATTGTTTTAAATTTATCATTGAATCCATTTTTTTATATTAGTAAAGCTAAAATACATAAAATACATTTTTTTTACTTTTTCCATGGTATGTTATTAATTATATTGGAAACTGTACTCTATCAACCATATCCCAAGTATAATAACATACCTACAAAAATTTAAGTAATTGCTATTATTACTAATAATAAAAAGTTTTATTTTATCATGCTCCGAATTTACATTTTTGTATTTAGATATTTAAATAATCAATATGCCTTTTCAAATGGTCTATCAGACCCAAGATTAACATCAGATGAATGGAAAAGGCTAGCAAGTAGGCTAAAATAAATGATGATATGACTAATAATACAACTGTATGGCCTGTATAAAATTAGATAAAAATTGTTTGAACTATACCAATAAAGCTGACTCAAGATATTCCAAAAGAACTATTTAAAAGCAAAATATTAGAAATATTTAAGGAAAATACATATTTTTTTCAAACAATACAACAAATATTTTTCCCTTGTAAATACTATCGTCAGCTATAAAATGCTATAGAGCTCATGATAAGCCTTTTAGTTAAAGGTAATTTGTTTCTTTTAATAAAAATCTTATTTAACAAATATAATGTGTATAAACCCAAGGATCGCGGTAGACACAGGCCGTATACAGTCGGTCGGTCCTATTGGAATCAATTGCCTATGAAATGATAATGGTTTCTCGGAAATACTTATTAATATGTTTCAATTTTAGAAGCCGTTCTTGTTTTCATTTTACAAATACCGTTACGTGAACAATATAAATTACTAGCAGTGCCCCGTGGGTTTGCCTTAGTTAAGTCGTATTACGTTCATACTAACTTGGGGTGCAAAACATTTTGGGAGATTTTTGAAAAAGTAAATATTTTATACGTGTAACATTTCTTTCAATGAATAATCTTTATACTGAATTTCATTAGAAAAACTTCAAAAACAGCAATGTTTTTTACTCTGCATACCTGTTTTACCTCTTCAAGTAAATAATTTTTGGAAAATCACCAATTTACAAAAATTCTTTCTTAGTGCTCCTCTTCTTTATAAAAAAAAACTCCTGATCAAAATTTCAAGTTTCTAACACTTATAGTTTAGGCCTTGCGTTGATATGTCGTAATGCGGACAGGGCAACGTCTGTCAGGTCCGCTAGTATTAGTCCTAATTAATGTACGTTAACCCAACAGTTTCCTCGATCAAATATTAGCTCTCCCGAAACATTCCCTACCAAGCAATATGATCGTAAATGACACGCCAATACATTTTAACGTGTAATCTCTCAACAGAGCTTACTCTGCCCTCGACTAAAGTTCATCAGATAATAGGTACATTTGTTGCGTGCGAAACTAGAATTCCGATCCGCATAAGCCCGCGTTCGCGTAACCATCAAAGGTTTAAAACCCAGTACAATAAATCATTTCATTTAAGCCTTAGTGTATACGAGAAATTAACCAAGCATTTAAGTCTTGACTTGACCGGTGGTTCACAATAAATTAATGTCTCGGAAGGAACTGGCCAGTTTTTGATATAAATCATTTGAGAAATTGTCTGGTTGAATTATAGGCGATATTCTCAATTGTAGTAAAGTATTTTTTTTTAATTATCTTTCAAAAGTTTCAAGCCAAATTTGAATTGATTTTTGATCAATTCAAATTTCTTTATATTCTTAAATAGGGACTTTTTTGGCAGTTTGGCAATATTCAACGATTTGTCTAAATAAAATATTATTGTTTTTTGTACTATAATAATAATAAATAAATTCCCACAAAATCTAATAAATTGACCTTATAAGCCGCTTAAAATACTCGTGTTACGGACATCAGACAGCTGAGGAACCACAAGTATACAACCTAAATACATATATTTAACACCCAGACATAGTAAAAGATCGAAGCCGTCGTGGCTTTTTTTAGCTCACAAGACAAATTGTAGTGACCTTCGTCGTGACATCTCCGCCATCCGGCCCGTCAAATACATTTATTACTTATATAATATATTTATTTAAATTATTTTAGCATTTGTATTGATTCTTAAGGATAATTATTATTTTAAGTCTTATTACAATTTATTATTTTAATCTATTACAAAGATTTGCCCGGAGTTTTATCCCGGATTGTTGTCGAAACATGTGAGACTACCAATAATCTTTGTTCAGTAGTTCCATCATGAAAGAAACATGATATATTATATCCATACATCCACATCATCACATTCATTCCAATCATTCGAATTAATAATATTAATAATATCAAAAATCTTAGGATAATTAATACCTAATTTATGCTCAAAGGAGATGAGGAAAAAACATGCTGATTAAATAAATCAAATAAAACATAGTTTATTACACAAAATCGTCGTATTTGTTTCTGGGACTTACCAATACAAATACGTTTGGGCCTCAAGCCGATAGTCTTTGACCATTTGCCAGCGACGATGTATGGTGCTATGATCTCTCTCTGAGGGCCTTATTAGCCAATTCAAACTCCAAGTCCATTGGGCTATGAATAGTGTTTCAGTTTAAAGAGAGGTATATTTTCAGGCTATCATGTTAGGAAAGATTCGAGAGGGTCAAGTTAAACTAATAATAATTCTGGAGTGACTTTATTATATATATTTGATTGGCCCTATATTGTAGATCATAGTGATTCTATCCTATCTTATCTCCAAACCTAACGGATGCGATTCCCACATAAGACAAATAATTATATGATGACATTTATATTTGTTCTATGTCTGGGAGTTGAAAGTATTTAAGTATTATTCTTGTGATTCCTTAGTTGTCGGAGTCAGGTCAATATATGAGTTCTGGTGTAAATTTATTTATTTATCGAATAGAATCACAAAATAACTTAAACTATTTTGCGTTTAAATAATGCTCTGGTCGCTACAGCGTATATATGAATGAAGGCGCACAATGACGCATTAGGTAATGTCTCTATCTTGTGCACAAAGGTCGTGGGTTCGATCCCCACCCAGTTTATATGATCAATGGTGAACATTTGTAAATGTCTGATGTCCGTAACACAAATTCTTCAACTGCCGTCGACTTATCTCGGAGTCAGTATATGAAATATTGCATGAATTTATATAGTGTTAAAATATTTAACAACAAAACGCCTTCAAGGATGTCGGAATACAAAAACTTGTATGCACCTACAGCCTAACATTTTAATGGCTCATTTCCCAGATCAGCTCTCCGATGAAGCCTCCTCTCTCCCCAGCCCTCGTAATAAATCCCGGAATGTTTCACAATAATAACCATCTGATTCGGCGTTCTCCGACTAATACGAGAGAATGAACGGCCTTTATATTAGCAAAAATTGTTAGAGTGCTTATCCATTGTATTGGGAAAGTATTTATTAAAACATTTGATTTTCTTTCAAACAAGTATACAAGCATACAGTTGGTGATAGAAATAGATGAGAGTGAGGTACCTAAGACTACACTACACACTGTACTACACTACAATTTAACTTCGAATTCAGCTACGCGATGGAAGTGTTGCTAATTATTTCCGCCCTGAGGTACCGGCAGATTAAAATAGTCCAAAGTGATGATAGAGGTGACTAATGTACCAGATTCGACAAATGGCGGTATATCTATCCGAAAAAGTGCAGCCCAAATGCACAGAGTGGGCAGTGCAGCCCAAATTTTGGCGTCGCGAAATCTGCGTTCTCCAATTGCTAATACCTGCACTCGCCCGGCACGGCAATTATGAGCAATTTTCCCTCTTTATTGAGGAGGCTTATGTCGAAGGAATCACGAACAGTATTGATAAAAATATTAGATTAATACCCCTAAAAGAAACAACCCTTAACTTCGCTAAACTCTCCGGATATCGTGCAGAATAACTCAACATGTACTAAGTGTCGTAAGAGGGTACTGTTATATTGGACCCAATAAATGGCGGTATGCCCTGCACTGTGCAGGTCAAGTGCAATAGAGCGGGAACGCCTTGCTGTGCGAGTACCACCACGTCTGTCCAGCGCAGCAATTATGGTCAACGTTGCTCCTAAACTAAGTAAATCTCTGTCAAGCTGTGGACCTTCTAGCATCGTTAATAACACTTTTATCGCAAAATAAGAAGATCTTTCGCGGAATCACGATGCAGATTTTGTGACGAATGTTGTCAATGCAACGTATTATTAAACAAGTCAACAAAAAGACTTCTTTTTTGAGTTTGTTTTTAAATTAATATTTTCTAATTGTCTACATCTAAAAGTAACCAGAAGCTCCACTTATTGTAAATAAAGTTTGTTTTTGTACATTTTACAATGAATTTACGATTTTGGAAGAGCGAAAGGTTTATGACACAAGAGACGGGATTGAGAGGATGGAGGAGGGTTACGGGTGTTTAGCGGCAAGAGGCAACTAGTCTCTGTAGAATTTGCGCGTAAATTACCAAGACACGACGCCATTTTTGTTGCACGAAGTCCATAATGTCTTCAAAAAGTCTAAAAATGATGTTAATTCCTTTTGCTACATTTGTGGCGAATTCATCAAAGTTAGAGCTAAAAAGTTCAGTTTGTTGTCAAATATAAAGCTGTGTGAGGCATATGAATACAAATATTCATGCTATCTTGGCTTATGGGATAGTAGAGCTGATCACAACCAGCAGTCATGGCCTAAACGGGTCGAATTTCAGATAGGAAAACATAATGTTAAGAATAAACCGATAGTGAAGGCCGAAAATAATTTGATGCCTCCGTTGCATATAAAATTGGGCCTGATGAAGCAATTTGTGCAGGCTCTTGGTCAAGACTTAGGTACCAGAACCGACAGATGGCGGTATATCCAACAGAAACAGTGCAGCTCAAATACACAGATAGGCAGTAGCATTCCTGTCACAAAAATTGCGCTCTGAAATTGCTAACACGCTTGCCCAGCGCGGCATTTATGAGCAAAAACCTCCTTTCTTGGAGAGGCCTATGTCCAGCAGTGGACTTCTAATGGCTGATGTGATGATGATAATGATGATTATCACTATATAGTATAAAACAAAGTCATTTCCCGCTGTCTGTTTGTCTTGATGTATGCTTAGATTTTTACAAATACGCAACGGATTTAGATGTGGTTTTTAATAGATAGAGTAATTCAAGAGTAAGGTACATGCACAATGTAGTAGCGAAACACTAACCATTTGAGAGGCGTCCAGTGATGTTGTAAATACAATTTTATTATGATTACATGGCAAACTGAATCCGACAAGATGAATCAAAATAATGTACTGTTATCGTGCTTAATGTAGGTTTGCCCAAGAAAGCGCAATTTTGCCTCTAATTCCGGTGCTTAGCAAACCTAAGAAGAACTTATAGAGCATAGCTAGATAATAGGGAGTCTGTTGCTCGTCTTCGTCCTGTCTATATATATAGCACCTTATAGCAAGATATATATATATATACATTACTATATATATATATATAGTAATATATATATATATATTACTACTTATACTTTTATGTAAAAATAAATTTAGTCAAACCGGATTTACTCTATTGTTTATAACATCCACTTTAGCGCAATCTTTGTGGTGTTGAATTCTACGTTTTCTCTGTAATTAACTGTGGTTGTTTTCTCTATTATAGTTCTAATTCTGACATCAGTAATGATAAGAATCAAACCTATTACTTTGCTGTTGTATTAAACAGGTTTGCATCAACGATCTTTATTACAAGATAATTGTCTGTTATATTTTAGTGTTTATTAAATAAATAAGTTAAATAATTCCCACAACATCTCATATATTTACCTGATTCCGATAACTTGTGTTACGGATATCAGACAACAGAAAAATCACAAATATACTGCATAAATACATATATTAATACCCAGACACAGAACAAACACAAATATAGTCATATAAATAATTGTCCTGGGTGGCGATCCAATTTAGGACCTTTTCTGGGGCCGTCATTTTATCTTGTCAAAGCCTTTTCAATTTATTTTGTATTTCTATTGTTAAGATGCATCCATATAACTAGACTCTAAAAAAATTAATGATGTTAATGTCTATAATGCGTTAGCGCTAGCTAGGCAATGGCTTACATAGACCGTGATGGGGAACGACTGGCGCTCGACAGTGTTCGCGCGGCCTCGTTAGATGAACTTGCAATACAGCAATATAACACCAATGTTGCGAAAGATAGAATGCTGTGTCCCTAAACTATTAATACAGTTATTATATATTCCAGCTAATATTAATTTAGCTAATTATAAGCTAATATACTAAAATAATAAAAAAGAAGTAATAATAACAGTAATTAGATCTAAATATATCCACTTACATTGCCTACAAAAACCCGCTATTTTAAACATCGGCAGAATAGTCAAAAAGTTCAAGCTAATTGACGATACAAAATCAGATGATGATACAAAAAGAAGAGGCGGTCATCAATGAGCCCTTCCATTGATGACCGCCTCTTCTTTTATCTCTCTATTTCAATGAATCCTTCAATCTAAGTTCAATCTTCATATCCATTATTCTAGCACTTTTTCTAAGCCCTAACTTGTTTCATACAATGAACCTGCACCCAACTTCCGTTCGGCACAAATAGAAACATCGGCAAAGAGAGAGACATGATATTATACACAAACACACACACAAAACACACACACATACACGCACAGAAGTACACACGTCCAAAAACAAAACACCGCCGCCGTCTATTTGACCGGCATTCTATCGCCGATCTGAAAACGAAATAAAAGATAAAGATCACCGCACCAAAATAAAGTTGGACTCTATTCAAAATTGTCAGGAATCACTATACTATTTGTTGTCCCGTCCCATTCAGTGTTTCAACGGGCGCGTGTTATTTCTAATTCAACATTTCTTACGGTTTCCGAATGAGAGGATATCTTCTATGCTTTTGCTTTTACATTCTTTCCGCGTGCTAGGAATTCCCATTAGAGTCAGTCCTTGGTAATAGGAATCTTTCACTTCTCTCTGCATGCTATTAAAAAATGCCTGGTACTCAGATAAGAATCAAACTATTCTGTAAAAAAATATATAAAGATGCCAAATGTAATTATATATAATAATATTAATTCATACATCATCTAATACATTGACCTTACTCTGAGATAAATCGTTCAGAGCTTTTATGTAACGGACATCAGACAACAGAGGAATCACAAATATAAAAATTATAAACTTATACTCAACAAACTATCATTACATAAATATTTGGAAAAAATGGAAATCGAACATACACAACTTTGGAGCACAAGATAAGATCTTTTCATTTACGCCATCGAGCCCGTCAATATATGAATCCTATATTATTTAATGTGTTAATCGATCGAACTAAATTCTTACTATAATATTATAAATGCGAAAGTAAAGTCTGTCTGTTACTCTTTCACGCTTAAACTACTGTTCGGATTTAAATAAAATTTGGTATGATGATCTAGACCCTGACAAAGGACATAGACTACTTTTTATTGCGAAAAAGGGGTTGTAAGGGGTTAAATGGGGGGGTTAAAATTTGTGTGGAAGTATCGGCATTTTTAGAGCTAGAAATTTTAAACTTATTTTAAAGGCCATTGATTTGATATAAAACATGACATTCGACGTTTATAGAAGTTAAGGTAAAGAGGTATAGAAGGTAAGGTAGGTACCCAAAAAATACCATTCTACGCGGACGAAGTCGCGGGCACATCTAGTAATATACATTTTTTCAATATACATGTCAACTATTACAGATTTTTAAATACCATTTAGCGTCACGCTATGATGTTTTCAGCCAAGTGAAAATAAAAGAAAAATAGTGACGTAGTGGGTGCAGCCACGTATGGATGGATGTATGGATGTAGTAAATTCAATCTATAAATAGTAACGGAATATAAGTTACAATATTGCATTTAAATATCTGTTGTGGTTGAAAGAATTGAAATAAGGCCAGAACTACTGAATTGAATTCATAATAACTCGCGCGAGGTAGACCTCATACAAATCATAGGTACTTCACTATCACCTATTTCTACCATCAATTCGCAGTGTTCGCATTGCTGTGTTCCGGTGTGAAGGGTGAAAGAGGCAGTTAAATTACTGTGCAATGTGACATTATATCATCAAGTTATAAGGTTGGCAACGAGGTAATGATATCCTTGTAAGATTACGAGTTTATAGGCTCAGTGACGTTTACCCCCAACCAGACAGGTCAAAGATCACTTATTTGTCCACTTATTTGTACCTTTTCCAATAATATAAAACCGCAAGCAGCCACTAGTTTTGTAATTGAGAGTGTAACGAAAGGAGCTAATTTAAAATAAACGCTAAATCATAATATCTTTGTGAACTAACAATTGTAATAATTGGTTTTAATCGTAACTTTCATTCAGTAATTATGAATAATTATATCTAATGAAGCCTTATTAGAATATATCTAGAAATCTACAATATTCAGGGGACTAGCGTATTTTGCCTCAAAGTAATTGTGTATAATTTCTTTACGATTAAGATTTATATGATTAATCAAATTAAAAAAAAGTATATTATTTTTGTATTGTCGGGTATCAAACCTTGGTCCATGTCGGTTCAGGTCAAATATTTACCGAGGTTTTAAAATTTATATATTTTCCGCGGCGTGGCGTGTGCAGCTGCTCTCTGAAATAACGAATGCATTGTCCGCTCCTTGGCCGGATCACGAGGCTGACTATTTTTACTCTAACCTGTCTGTGTTTGTCAGGAGAGACGAGAGAAAGTTGTCGAGTGGCTAAATCTTCATTTTTTTATCACTATTACTGCCCTGTGGTTTCACTTGCGTATCACTATAACTTTCCCGTTATCACTACATTGTATAAAACCAAGCTGCTTTTGGCTGTCTGCCCCTCCCTAGGTATGCTTCGATCTCTAAAACTAATATAATTAATATGTATTCTTAATACATTCAAGTAGGTTTATATGTATAATATAATAAAATAGCAGAGAAATACAAATAATTTTAGAAGATTCTAATGTGTTGCCAAAAAATAAACAATTTTTTCGATATTATGTTGCAAACGCTGTCTGAAACCGAAGAATAGATTTAAATAATGTACTACAGGATTGCACACTATAAAAATGTCTACAAAAACATCTACTGTGGTGTATGGCCATCTCTTCGGGATAACCAACAATAACTATTTTTTATGCTCATTGGTCTGCGCGAAGCCGGGGCCAATCGTTTTAGAGCTTACCTCAAATAAAGAGACAAGACTTTTAAACAGCTTATTTTCATATTACCATACAAACTTTATATGCCTATGTTAGAAAGCGTTTCTTTGATATTATAAACAGGAATTTTAAATTGATGTTTGAGGCTTTACGTTCATTTGACTATAGATTTTGAATATTCAATTTATTGACACAAATGGTGCTTTAGCTGTGAGATATCAGCAGATTAGAATAGTACTTTTCCCTCTGCCAGGTGTCGCAAGAGAGGACTAAGGTACCAGAAACGACGGATGGCGGTATATCCATCCAAAATAGTGCAGCTCAAATATACAGGGCGGCAGCATCCCCGTTGCGAAAGCTGCGCTCTGCGATTGCCAACACGCTTGCCTTGTGCGGCAATTATGGGCAAACACCTTTCTTGGGGAGGCCTATGTCCAGCAGTGGACTTACAATGGCTGGTATAGTGATGATGTTGATGAATGGTGCTTTTATTTTTGTGTAGTCATTCTCTGCGTTAACCCACTTAAAACCATCTACAATAGCGCTGGTCTCAAAAAGACAGTTCTATTTAATAATATCTCATATATTGTGTGATTATTCCATGATTTTGTAACACACATCAAATACATAACGGCTGCTTTTTTGTAATATTTTTAATAAAAATGAACATTATTTAAAAAAATAAGTGCAATTGGCGGCTATTTCTATTTCAGGAAACCTTTAGATATAAAAAAATAATTTCCTCCTTACCTATTTTTTGGTACTTGGCACCACACTCTCACCAATTTTTTCCACCAAATAGCAGTGTTCACATTACTGTGTTCTAGTTTGTAGGGAGAGGCAGTGAAATTTCCAGGTAATGTGACATAATATCTTTAAGACACAAGGTTAGCAACGTTCTTGTGATATTCTTGTGATATCACAATCGTCTATAGGCTGCAGTGATGGTTAATATCATGCGGACTGTGTGCTTATTTGTCGCCCTGGACATTCAAAATAAAAACAAAATGGAATATTTCCTAAAAATAAATGTGTTGATTCACTCCACGCGTACCCTGTCCCACGTCTCATCGTCATGAATGAAGACACATTTGCCAATGACAGTGTATCCAGCGGAGTTATTTGATTTATTCTAGGACGGACCATTGGAAACCTTTCGCTGCTTATTCAGATGGCCAATGAAGACGTCAGCCAGTATTGCTAACATTTACATGTATATCTTATGTTTTACCTCTAGGTGAAGCCATGAAAGCTGTGATATTGAAGTCCCTGAGCCTATTGACGTTTTTAAAGTCTTGAATAAAGAGTATTTGTTTTGAGTTTTGGAGTTAAAGATGCCTTTTTTAACAAGATAATATTGTATTATAATAAAAAAAATATTATTTATTTAACTTATAAATGATTGTACACGCTGCACATTAAAAAAATTTCAAAAATACTAACTTACATTGATCTGACTCTGTGATAAGTACAGACATATGTGTTACGGATGGCAGATAACAAGAAAATTACAACAAAACAAATTATAACACAGAATTGTTTAGCGAACAAACTCACGACTCTAGGCGAACAAGGAGTCAACTACCGAATGCGCCATCGGGATAAATTCTTCAACAGTCTTTTACAGAACAGTTCTACGGTCCTTCTAAAACATCACCATAGAGACACATAAAATCCTTCACCAGAATTAGTCTCTGCCGAATCGATCGAGTTCAAAATCAATGTAACTGCACGCCACGTCGTGACGCAGTCGATGCTGCAATTTGCGAATATTTGGAATCGTTCTGCGGCCGGCCACCAAGGAAGGACGCGACTTATTGCCTCGACAACTGACGAGCTACTGGGATGGTGGTCTTACCTGTTATATTATTTCTTATATCATAATATTTTTTAACATTTACGTGTTCATTATTCATGATAAAAATATCCTTTTATTTAAGATGTTGTGTTGAAAATTAAAAAAAAATGTTAATAGTTAAATAAAACCTTTAAAAGAGTAAATTTATTATCCTTTCATCATGTGTGGTAGATGAACTTTTTATAATAACTGATTATAATACATCTTTATTTGCTCTGGGGCACCGGCTGAGTAGAATAGCACCTACCCCTGTACAAGGTATCATAAGAGGCGGTTAACGTAACGGAACCGACAGATGGCGGTATATCCACCCGATACAATGTAGCTCAAATATAACATAGTGGAGATGGACGCAGCATTACCGTTGTGAAGTTACGCTCTGCGATTGCCACCACGTCTGTCCACTGCGGTGATTACGTGCAATATTCCACCTCTTTTATGGAACCCTATATCCAGGAGTGGATATCTATGGCTGCTATGGTGAAGATTATACACCATTTACACCGGTAAGCGCAGCGTAGTGCGTCCACCCGCAAGATGAACAGACTCAGATCTGACTAATATCGCAGGATGGCGCTGGACAGAAGCCGCATACAGTCCTATTGGAGAATACTTGTGGAGGCCTATGTACAGCAGTAGATGTTTTATAGCTAATATGTTGATCAATATAGTAGCTTAGTAGTTATTTATATTGGAATTATGGATTTTTTCATCATAATTCGTAATTTATATCTTTGACATTAATAAGGTTTCACAAATAATAAGGTTTACATATAAAATATATAGTATAAAATCAAATGAAAGATAAGACAAGAAGCCTCTTTATCATGTTGAGATTAACAATTAAAGTTAAATCATAGTACACAAATTATTTTTAGAGATACAGAATTCTTTACAGTAGTTCGAACTCTTATATTTGGCGTTAGACATAGGTGAGAGTGAGGTACAAATGCAGACGATCTTTGTATAAGGTTTCATCGTCATCTTCATTATAGCCAATGGTAGTCAACTGCTGGACATAGGCCTCTACAATAAAGAAAGTTTCTTGCCCTTATTTGCCGCGCTGGGTAAGCGTGTTAGCAATCGCAGAGCGCAGCTTTCGCGACAGGAATGTTTCTGGCCATACCTGCCCTGTGCATTTAAACTGCATTATTTTAAATAGATATACCGCCATCTTTCGGTGCTGGTACCTTAGTCACCTCTTACGACGAAGTACTATTCTACTTTTCTGGTACCATGCGACTGTTTGAGGTCTACCGACTGTAAAAGTTATAAAGTTAATAATATAATGTAACGGCGATCATGATCGCCAAATGATCAAATCGAATTTGACCACTAGTATCGATAAATACTGGAATCGATTACGGCCACTAGTATTAATAAATACTCAAATTCGATTAAGAGAATATTGAATGACAATTGAGCCCAAACAGTGCCACCCAAAGATAGTTTTTTGCGAGAGATCACACACGTCGGCCGACCTTGTCACTGGAAACCTTTCTTCTAAGCGATTCCAAATAACTACTACCAAAAAAATACCGACACTTGCAATCCAATAAGAGAAAAGGCAAACTGAATATTAGTCATATATACTGAATATTATCCATTGCCGTGAGGTACTGGCAAAGTAGAGTACTTCCCACTGCAGCAGGTGTTGTAAGAGGCAACTAAGGTACCAGAACCAACAGATGGCGGTATATTCATCCGGAACAGTGCAGCTCAAATGCACAGGGCGGGGATGGGCAGCAGCATTCCCGTCGCGCAAGTTGCGCTCTGCGATTGCCAACATGCTTGCTCACAGAGGTCTATGTCCAGCAGTGGAATTCCAAAGGCTTGTATGATGATATTGATGACGATATAAACTAGCTGATCCGACAGACGTTGTCCGGTCTGTCCGGTATTTTTATCATAAATAAAATATTGAGACTATAAATTTGAGATTTATACCATCCTATCTATCAAGTAACATCCAACAGTAAAAATTTAATATTAAAATTAGTAATTAAAAAGTTTATCCCGGACAGACACTGTTACACAAATTTTTAGATATAAAAATTTGAATATGTCCATTAAATTCATCCGGGCAATTGTTTCTAACTATGTAAATAGTTTGACAGGTCACATGGCCCAGATTGTAGCCGATCGTTCCCTTGTGCCAAGAGTCATAGGTTCAAACCCCACCCAGGACTAACATTTTTATGAGGAATATTTGTGGCGTGATGTCCGTAACACTTGTGCTTTGAGCGGCTTCACTCGTAGTCAAGTCAAAGTACAAGTTGCGTAAGTTTTTTTCTATTAATAATTTGTATCGTCGGAAAAGTGTAAGTCATATTTGTGATACCTCAGTCTGATGCCCTTAACACAAGAGCTTCAAGAGACGTTACTTGGAGTCCGGTGCGGTATTTATTTATTTAACTTTATTGCACAAAATGTTACAAAATGTACAAATGGCGGACTTAATGCCAGATGGCATTATCTCCCAGTCAACCATTACACAAAACAGAAAAAAATATATATATATAATGGTGGTGGTGAAGGTAGTAGATATTGTGTTAATTTATTTATTAATATGTACGAGGTACACAAACCCACAGATGGGGATCTATAGGTTCGTATACCGCAGATATCTCTTTGTAAACTAGACTATGTTGAATAGCAAGCATACAGTCCACGTTGTAATAAGCGTAACTGCCACATATACGCTTGTAAAATTTCAAGGATAGAACTAGCGCATTACCAACCTGGTGACGTAAAGATTTTATGTCACATTACCCAGTAATTTCACTGCCTCTCTTACCCTTCAAACCAGAACACAGCATTGCTAATACTACAGTTTGCCGGTAGAGATAGGTGAGAGTAAGGTACCCATAAAGACGACCTTTATATGAGGTCTACCTCTAACGATACTCAGTAGTGGAAGTACGATTCAACTCTGCAGGTACTCCGCACTTAATGAATAAAATGAATCATTATTCTTAAAGAAACAATAATAACATGTCATGACCGCACAAAAGAAATAAATAAATACTTTACAAAAAAATAATGCAATGCCGTAAGTGGCACACAGAAGATTAAAAAGAAGAATGCTAGAAAAAATAGATATCGTTAAATAAAACTGAGATGTGAAGATGACTGTCAATTATGCCTACCTCAGCATAGCTACTGCATCGCTTAGGAACCTACTGCAGCGCTGGTCGTCCAACAGGACCCAGTAGTGACGCCTTTAAGATAAACAATTAAATGAAAGAATATATTTAACAGTAAACAAACAAGGATAAATCAAGAAATGTATATAATATATAAGTATATATATAATAAAGTACCGGCAGAATTGAATAGTACCTTTCACTGCACCAGGTGTCGCAAGAGGCGATTTAGGTACAAGAACCGACAGATGGCGGTATATCTGAAACAGTGCCGCTCAAATGCATAGAGTTGGAATGG
The DNA here is from genome assembly GCA_020976665.1 of Heortia vitessoides. Lineage (NCBI taxonomy): Eukaryota > Metazoa > Arthropoda > Insecta > Lepidoptera > Crambidae > Heortia > Heortia vitessoides. The sequence goes on from JACJUM010002929.1 coordinate 17,255,828, forward strand.
GCAGCAGTATTCCCGTCGCAAAAGCTGCGCTCTGCGATTGTCAACGTGCTTGCCCAGCGCGGCAAATATGGTTAAAAAATCTCCTTTCATGGAGAGACTTATGTTTATCAGTGGACTTCCAACGGCACATTCACAGCTTACAATTCTCTCCATACATCCCGCGCCGCCATGTTTATGGTCATAAAGGGCCTTGACGTTGACAGTGGTTCAGACTTTCAGAAGCAGTTCACAAGAAAGGTTATAATTCACTAATACCGACCACCATGTAAAGATATAAATAAAAACTTAATACTGTGAGTATAAGAAACTAATTTAGCCATCAAAATAGAAAGGTAAAGGCTGTAATTTAGTTGGCGAGCGTACGATTTTGTAATTTGTGAAATGTTTGGAATAGTCCTGGGAATGGCCACCAACGAATCATTATTCTGACACACGGCGCAAAACCTGGTCGAACAAGACATTTTGTTTGTGATAAACATTAGTATATTTAGTTTTTAAGTTTTGGTTCAGTAAATATATTTAAAAAAATAAAATTTGCACGGTAAGCGCAACACGAAACAAAACCATCCAAGTTTATATGTTAAAAAAATCATTTTGACAATAAATAAAATATTAGTATTTCATATTGCTAACATTCAGCTCCGCTGACATACAAATAAATTTATTTTGAATGTTACGCATAGATAATGCCGATTGATTTCTTTTTCTAGTAGATACTGTCTTAAAAAAATAATTCCGTATTTTCTATGCATAAAATCTAATGCAGAATAATTAAGATGCTATTGCACATTTATCGATTGCTTCAAACTTGTAAAAGATTGACATTTGAGTGTTTGTAGGTTACCTACAAACATTAAAGAAATGGCGCTGATTTTTAGCACATAAATAATACTAGGAAAAATTGTATATGTACAAAGGTTGTGTAGACCCCCAGCATGGGAAAGATGCAGGTTGTAGTCCCGCCCGACATCTTAGACTAGACTTTTTTCTTGTAAATATTATATTTAAGTGTCTGTTTGTAATTCAAAATTAATAACTGTTCAATGAATATACAAGAAAAAATATAATATATGCATAAAATAATGAATTGAAAAATGTTTGTCGGACCGTCTGTTTGTTCCGGAAAATCCTTAATATGGTTAAAACAGTTTTAATAGAAAAGATAGCTGATATTATGAGGATTAACTAATTAATTACTTTTTAAAATATCAGCTAATATAGCTCTAACCAGCTCTTATATTTTAAGTATATTATTACCACACTAATAAGAACTACGCGGGTAAATCTGCGGGCGATGCTAGTTTCATAATAAAATTAACTTACAATATTTACCTGCGAAACCTTTCTAAAACCTGTCAAAATGGACCTTTTCAGAAATAGTCCGTCAATATTAAACACACTGGCTATGATTAGATTTAAAAACCTTTAATCACCTTAACGTTATAGGTTGAAAAGAAAATACCTTTATTGATGTACCAAGTCAACCGGTCCACCGTTCCCCTCACCTATATACCGCAGCCGGCGGTACTGCATTGTAAACGATCCTGTGACATCATAGCCCTTTGAAAGCAAGAACCCAATAGCCGGAATTGGGGACAATAATAAAAATTACACAAACAATCTCACTTTTTATCTTGTTCTTCGAACTGGACGCCTGTGGGTGTTCTGCCAAGTATTATTACAAGTCAAATAAAATGGTCGCATTGTTGATTTTAGGGACCCTATCATGGCGGACAAATTCACTGGATAATTGTTTATGATTATTGATTTTAGCTTCAAAAAATAGGTAGGTAATATTTAACGGCTTTAAAATGCGGCTTACTCAGATGATCTTGAAAATCAATGACTAAAACAGTAATTTCTAACATATACAATTTTTTTTTTGGCTCAATTTTTGCAGTAACCAAATAGGTTGCCGTGGGGTACGGTAACAGCAGATTAGAATAGCACCTCGCCTGAGCCAGTTGGCGTGAGATGCGACTGAGGTACCTGAAACCACAGATGGCGGTGTATCCATCTGAAATATTGTAGCTCAAATGCACAGGTTGGGGATGAGAAGCATCCCCGTTGCCAAAACTACTCCCTAGTTTGCCAACACCCTAGCCTAGCAGTTAGTTAAGCAATTATGGGCAAAGTCCCTCCTTTTTGGTGATGCTCATGTCCAGCGGTAGAATCACAATAGCTGATATGATGATGAAAAAAACTACGAAAAGAATGTTAAAAGTTAAAAAGTAGTATATATATATATATAAATATATATATACATATATCGATAGTTACAAATGAGACAATAGAACGAGACGATAACCAACGACGGAACCTTTAAAAGTGGAATAACATGTAACCTGACCGTATTTTTTGATCCAATAAAGTTGCAGTTCCAAAAAGCTATAACAGTAAGTAAATTATTGTACAATTCACAAGTCGTTAACAAATCTGTGAGTCATGCCTTTGATGTGTCACGTTTGCCGAAGTCTTATGGTGATTTCCATTATTATTGCTTTTAACTGACCTATTTCTTTATTGCCCTATAAAACAATATTTAAATATAAATGGAAAGTAACTTTGTCATTAAAGAGGGTGTCTTTTACTTCCTGGTTATATCTTTTTATGAGAAAGGATTCTTGATTTTTTAATGTCAAGTAGCTTCAACGACTACTGTATCCTGTGATTTAGTCTTCTGAAACAAATTTGATGACATATAATATAATTACGTCAAAATTTTAATTTATTTAAAGTGCTTAAATTTTGTTTAGGTTTGGGTAATATTAATTGTATTTTATGCCGTATTTCTACTCTAGGAGGTACTATTCTTAAGTACCTCTATCTCTACCATGTGTCGTAAGAGACAACTATGGTACCAGAAT
>JACJUM010002929.1:17258704-17371552 GCA_020976665.1 Heortia vitessoides
CCCATAACCCAGAGGTCCGTGGATCGAAACCACGCTCTGCTAACTAATTCTATTTTGTTTGTAATTTGTGTAAGATTTTTGTCTTTCAGTGACGATTAACTTGTTTCTTGGGAACGTTAAATTGTCCAGCCTCTCATATGGTGCAGTGGAAGCGTGCTGGGTTTGAACCACCCGCTGCTAAATAACAGATTTTATTATCCTTTTTCTTTTCTTATACAAGATTGTCACGATAAATAATATTATTGCCCATAAAATATCAAACATATTTGATAAGTAGATTGTAGTGATAATATTAAATTTTATGATTACAAAAATATGCCTAACGATGAGCGACATTACACAACAATGGTTGGAAAATTGATTCAAAGCTACGCCCTGCTCAATCATTCTCATGCGACCGATCATCTGAGACGTTATTATATCGTATCGTCAATTTTATGGTAGAACAGTTGTCTTTGTTCTAAGCTAGTTGAACGGAAGAAAATAATTATTTCAACTTTGGATGTCCAATGAGAGCATGCAAAGATACTTTTTGATATATTTTAATAGAACTGTTTTAATTTTTGTTGGTCCGTTTTCAATTGACGTTTGTAAAAATGTACACCTTAAAATGGTAATCATTTTGTTGGTTTGTTAAGAAATTGATTGCATCTTTGTCTTTATTATATTATGTGCGTTCAATATTTTACATTGGATGCTTCAAAACTGGGAATTCGGCTTTTATATTTATATTTTATTAGATACTTATTGGAAACAAAGCATTTTTTTTGTAAAAAAGGGGTTAGTGCTGATGTAAAATCTACGAATTTTATAAAAAGACCTAGCTCATTTTCCATTATATTTATTTACCATATTTTGCAAATACAATAAATACTACAATAAATACAAAATAAATAAATTGAATATTCACTTTGTTAAAATATCATAATTAAAAGAATAATAAACATTATTACGCATGGTATGTATATTATGTGTTCCATGTCAGATTTATTTAAATAACTACAGAAATAGGAACGCAAATCTGAAACAAAAATTAGACACAACAGCCGCTGTCTTAGTTCTTATTTCGTAGCTATTTCTCTAATTAAATGTCATATTTAAGACATTGAATTTATGGTGTAATGTCGCAATTTGAAGTGTGATAGAAATTCCTGGGTAACGCGACATAATGCTGCTGAAGTGACAAAATTCTCCCTCTCTAGGGGAGGCCTACGTCCAGCAGTGGAGTTCTAATGACTGATTGACAATGATCTTTTACTATATTTAGTGCATATAAAGACAATATTATTAAGTCATCATGATCTGTCCAGCAACAATCGCAGACATAATAGTTTATTCAGACACGCGATTTAAACAATTTAAGGTCATAACTTCTTGCCGATACTAAAGTTCTTTAACCATAATTATATGATGCATGGCTCTGTTTACTTTTCATCGGCCAATGTATCTTTATTGTATGTAATCTTCTTGTTATGCGGCTTATTAAGCTATCAATGGAGCGCTTTGGCAATTTGTTGGTTTAGCAAAAAGATTGATATGCTTGTGTTGTTTGAGTTGCATAAATTTATTGAATAACATGCTTGCATTTTGGACTTGTTCTTGGGTAAAAACTAGGTTAAACAAGTGATTAATGTATTTCTCTTTGTACAGCATGTTGTTATCCAACATAGCATATACATAGAATATATAAACAAAGTAAATCATTTATCACCATAACGGTCATAGGACGTTTATAACATCAACATTGGCCTTCCCAAGAAAGAGGATTTCTTTCCCATAATTGCCGTGTCAGCCAAGCGTGGTGGCTATCAAAGAGTAGATTTGTGACTATGAGATGTTGTGTGAATTATTAAATTCCCCGGCTTCGCTTGCGCAGTACGTAATAAAACACGTTTTTTTTGTTCTCGCTCGTGTCGCCGTATTGGATAGTCAATAAAAAAATAGATCCTTGCAGCGCTTGCACTTTTGCACAGTTTTCTTACAATTTAAAGAAAAATAAAGAAAAAGAGAACTTTTATTTTTTACTTTAATGCATTCAAACTCGAATATCCTCATAATATAAAAATGTTGCTTTCCGCAGTCTGTCCCTGTGTATGCATAAATCTTTAAAACTAAGTAACGTTTATATATTAATACATTATACATATGATTTGCCATGAGGTACCGGCAGAGTAGAATAGTACCTCCCACTGCACAGGTATCTTAAATGGCGACTAAGGTACCAGAACCGACAAATGGCGGTATATCCATCAGGAGCAGTGCAGCTCAAATGCACAGAGTGGGGATGGGCAGCAGAATCCTCTTTGCAAAAGCTGCGATCTACGATTGCCAAAACGCTTATCTTGCGTGGCAATTATGGGCAAAAATCCTCCTTTCTTTGAGAGGTCTATGTCCAGCAGTGGACTTTCAAAGGATGGTATATTGATGATGATGATGATATAATAGAAATGCTATGTAGTAGAAAAACACTGATAGTTTTTGAAGTTCTTACGTATTTTTGGTATTGCATTGTAAAAACTGAAACTGGCTGAAACCGACGTATTAGCTATCTAAGTAATGAATTCTAGTATTGTACGCCTTGAAAAAATCCGCGTTCGTATGTCTACCTCACAGAGGTAACTTACAATGATTTTATACACATATCAATATGTATATTGTCATATGTGTTTACATTTATATATAATATTACCTCGTTGGAAGTGAAATTTTAAGTTTAGGAGAAACAAACTTCCGTAGACCTAACCCAGTCCTAGCATAAACTATATAAATATGGTTCGAATTTCTAACGGATATCAATATCAGTACCATTCATATTAAGTCACTTTCTGATCCCACTACACCAATCAACCGTAATGTAATCAAAATTGATATAACATTTTGGCATAGGATACACAAATCAGATGGCCAAAACGATATCTGAATGGAAACACAGCTATTTGATTCCAAATTAGATTTATCTGCTGGAATTTCATTAGTTTAGAAATAGTAAACCGAATCAGCTTATTACACATCCAATGGTTTTTGTTACAGTAATTGTTCTCCCAACAGTTCTTCACATTATGATTTCGAGAGAATTTAATGAGTTTATCTATACGTATAAATAAAATTAGAGTGTCTGTTTATAATATTAAAATAACTGCTTTTTACTTTCTATACGGTACACATACCAAAATATATATTTTTACAATATTTGTCTGTCTGTCTGTTTGTTCCGGTTTCGGACGGGATTTTCACTGGCAGATAGTTTACATAAGTAGTAAATATAGGCTATATTACAACACGCTAAGTCTGAAAGAAGCGTAGCATTGATTTAAAAAATTACGTTTCTTATGTGAGCTGCGTGGAAGTTTACCGTTCGAAAAAAAACAGCAACGTTTTCTACTGTCTTTGCACCCCGTTTGTTTCCCTTCATAATATCAGAAATTGGAGGTCTACTGTTGGACGTAGACTTCTCCGCGGTAGGAGGTTTTTTGCCCATAATTGCCACGCTGCGCAAGAGTGTTGCATCGCAGACTACTGCCCATCCCCACCCAATGCATTTAAGTTGCACTGCACCTGTCAGTTCTGGTACCGTGGTGGTTTTTGTTCCCTTTAGGAAGTAAATCTTCAAATATCCTTTTTTAGTGCTCGTATAGAACATTTTCAAGTTTCTAATCCTTATAATTTAGGCCCTGCGTGGTCAGTCAGTCAGTCAGCTTCCCCTTTTATGTATACAGATAGTTAAATCTATTTATACCAACATTAGAAAGAGGAACTATTTGATTTTTTGTTAGTTTGTTCTGGACAATTTAACTCAAAATTTAGACGACCAATTGAAATAATTATTTGCCACTTTTAGAAAGCTACATCTTCCCTTAAAAAGCATAGAAGGCATAGAAGGCATAAGCATTATTATAATTTATAAAATCAAACTATAAACACCTAAAATGCAATGTCACAAGGCACGCTTTATATCATTGTGCGTTTATAACGAATAAACTCAAAAATTACTCGTCTGACTTCAAAACCTCATTTACTGATAGAAAGTTATATTAATGTGAAATTATATAGGTTTTATTTATCTCTAGAGTTTAATGATAAAGGGAACTTTGCAGGTAAATATGCGGTGCCCTGCTAGAACTATGTTAGGTACTGGATTAATAAAATGTGTTCTTTAAATTCAGTACTATAACAAAACATTTAATTCAACATTCTTCAGCACACTTTGCTTAGATAAAATCACAGAAAATAATGTAAGTCTTTTTGAACAATTTTGTTTTTGTTATTACACATTTATATTCAAGAGCAAGCCATAACTTCGTCGGCGCCAACCTCCACTAATAGCTGAAAACAAAAAGATAGTAATTGCTACAACCAAGTTACACTGTTCCATTTCAAGATCGAATGTTACGAAGCCAACAAAAAGCAGCGCGTCCTTATTAGAAGAAATAACACGCTTTTTAGTCCCCCGACTCGGTCTATAAATTGCCATAACATCCCGCTCGCAAGCAGTTTTTGCGGAATTCCTGAGATATTAGCTTTGTTCCTTGTGATATTACAAGGGACGGTAACCGTTCTTTGGAATGGAAACACGATGAAATTATAAATTGTGACTCATAATTTATTGGTTTAGTGTTCTGTCTTGTGGAATCGAAGAGGATCTCAATATCAATCTTCTCTTACTTAAATAGAAACTGAATTATGCCTGACCGTATTGATTTTATCGACTCGAAACTGCAATGGTATGTCTAACTTAATATGTTTTACGTTGGATGGCCGCTGTAGGACGAAGATCTTCCCAAGAAGAAGGGCAAGCATGGTGGCAACTGCACAGCATAGCATCGCTTTCAGGATGCTGCCAACCATTCAGCTTCATGCATTTATGGTTATTTTTGATGGATACAACACCATACCACGGTTGTGACATCTTAGCTGTCTAATAAATTTTTTCACAATGGAAGATACTATTTTACACCGCCGTTACACCACAATTCTTTTTCCTGTGTTATATATAATAGTCGATGAAATTATTTAAATGTAAAGTAAAAACACATTATTTGTTCTGTTAAACGATATTCTAAGAAATTCCTGAATATTTAAGCTAAACACAATTGAGACTAGTCCGATGGTACGGATGGTAGTAATACTGTCTTGTTTGCCAAAGATCATGGGTTCAATCCACACCCAGACAAATATTTGTATTTGTGTATGTCCATTTTAGTTCTCTCTGTCCTCCGATTTCCGCAACACAAGTGCTTTAAGCTTATTATCTCAAAATCAGGTCAACGTATAAGTTGTCATCAAATTGAATGAAATTAAATACAAAATAAGTGAAAATTGTCCTTGGAAAATAAAATCTACCGACGCGTCTAAATAAACGCAATCAGCTTTGTTTTTTATGAACAGTTTTTATTTAGGTTATGAATAAAAATCTTTAGTTGAAACATTAAAAAATTAAGTCGACTTTGTTGGAAGCCTCGTAATTTGAAACAACTAGGATTGTCCCCATAATAGTTACCTCAGGTAACTTCGTGACGCAGTCTTCTACCCATTCCAGTCTTTTGTCAATTGTCCATTGCGGAGCAATAGTCTCTCTCCAGCCTCTTACGTACGCACCAAAGAGGTATTATTCTCCAGTCCGATGGCATTTCTTTTGTAGGTTGAACGCCTGTCTATTTAGATATAAGTTTACATTCACTTTTATAGCACAATTGAATGCGACGACATGTACAAACAAACTTGACGTGCGCTGATGGTAGCGATTCTATCTAATGCGCCAAATGTCATGGGTTCAATCCTCATCCAGGAAAAATACTTATATAAAAATAATTATATGATCATATTTACATTTATCTTGCGTCTGGGTGTTAAAAATATATATTTAAGTATTATATTTATGATTACTATGTTGTCTGGCGTCCGTTACGCAAGTGATTTAAGCGACTAATCTTAGAGTTAGGTCAATGTGAGAAATGTTGTGTAAACATATTAACATTTATATGTATTTATGTACAACTTTAAACCAGAGGTCATGTGGTACCAGCAGACTAGAATAGTACCTCTATCAATTCCAGTTGTCGTACAAGATGATTTAGGTACCGAAACTGGCATATGCCGGTATATACATTCAAAACAGTGTAGCTTAGATAATGATAAAGCTGTAAATGTAACAGGGCAGGGATGGGCAGCAGCATTCCTGTCTTGAAGCAACGCTCTGCGGTTGCCGCCACGCCTATCCAGCGCGACAATTATGCATATCCTATGCATTTGAGCTGCACTGCTTCGGATGGATGTATCGCTATCTGTCGGTTCTGGTACCTCAGTCGCTTCTTACGACACCAGGTGTAGTGGGAGGTACTATCCTATTCTGCCGGTACCTTACGTCTCAACACTGTAAGCGACAATTAAAATGAATTAAAATCAGTTTATTAGTTTAGATATTCACCCGGACAAAGACCCTGACACGTAATTATATAATTATATAATATGTATATACATATATAACTATAATATTACGTATATAGGTATAGACTAGTATTTACTTATTTAATTTAAAAGTCCTAAGTCGCTTTGCAAAGGATTCCAGGTATCCGTACTCATCATAAATCAATTTTAACAATCAGCATAAATCCTAGGATTATCTATTTGTATTTCTAACAAATTTGTGCTTTCGAATAAGCTTTGTTAAAGAAACCTCGTTAACACAAACTCAGTCATAGAAAAGGTCTATTTGTATATCCACAAAGGCACTGGTGTTAATGCCTCCGCAAATGTGTTACGGAAACTGTTTGTTTTTATTATTGACGTGATTAGAGGGAACTGGCTTATCTGGGTGTTAAGTAGTTTTGAGTGAAACTGGTAATTTCAGGTTTAAGTATTATTAAATTCATTCACAATATCAGCTATAAAAAGACCACTGTTGGACATAGGCCTCCCCAAGATAGGGGGCACATAACTGCAGCACTGGGCAGGCGTAGTGGTAATTGCAGAGCGCAACTTTGCGACGAAGATGCTGCTGCCCATCTCCATGTAGAATTAAGGCTGCGCTGTGTTGGATGGATATACCGCCATCAGTCGATCCGGTACCTCAGTCGTCACTTACGACACCTGGCACAGAGAGATATTTTGCACTGTTCTACTTAACTGGTACCCCATGGCTTTATTAATATAAAAACAGTGCATTCAAATTTCAAAAACGTGATTTATTGAAGTGTTTATATTTTTATTAAATAATTCGCTTTGATTTTTTCTTAGTATTATCCTGTTGGTCCCTTTACGTTGCGTGTTTCGAACTGTTTGGTGTAGGTATTATATATGATATTTTGCCGTGAGGTACCGGCAAAGTAGAATAGTACCTCTCACTGTGCTGGGTGTCAAATGAGGCGACTAAGGAAGCAGAACTGACAGGTGGCGTTATATCCATCCGGAACAGTGCAGCTTTAATGCACAGGGCGGGGATGGGCAGTAGCAACCCCGTTGTGAAAGCTGCACTCTGCGATTGCCAACACGCTTTCAAAGCGCGGCAAATATGCTGGTATGAAGATAATAATCATAATGCGGTTAATATTGACAGTCTATGTAAACTATTTGTAATGAACATTAATAAAGTGAAATAAAAAAAGCAAATTGCACTGTAACTGTTTTTAAGATTGCGCAACAAAATAATTAGCCATATTGTTAAAGGCTTTTAATTTTATTTAATACAATAATCTATCTTTTATTGTATTCAAAAATGACCAAGGTGAGTAAAATTTTTGAAACTTTACATTAACCTCCCGCATTTTATTGTTAATATTTTGTGTTTTTTGATTTTAGTTATGTAATTAGATTAAAAGTTTATTTTTGGAGTAGACATATATATATATATATATATATATGTACGTCGCTATGTACGCAATGTTTGCTAACTGTGCCTCGTAATCTAGCAGTGTTTTTGGGCTGGATTCCATATTAAACAGGATTCCAACGTCAGCAATGGTGTTGCCGCAAGATAAACAATCCGAAACAACGACCAGAAAATGTAAATAAACCGTCTTAAATCGGTATAAAGTACTTTTATTGTGAGTAGTAAACATGGAAATTTTAGAAAATAAACAGCCCTTTAACAGTGATACCCAAAATCAAGTACAGCCCCCATTGTACTGCACTCAACCAGTTCAGCTGTCAAGCACCGGTGAATTCATTTCTACGTTCCCATTTGTAACTCTTCTTCTTCCTTAGTTTCTTAGTTTAATCTTTAATAGTTTTTTTTGGCACAGAGGATTTTGTGACACAGTGCACTGTCGTTAAGATTACATCACTTAAACATGCAAACGATTCTGTAAAAAAATAATATTTTTTAAAGATTTTTTTCAGACTTAACATCATTGTCAAATTAATGTTGTCATCAATGTCTACAAAAAAACAGTGTAACTCAAATACAATCGGACGGAGATGGGCAGTAGCCTTCCCCTTTTCGGTATTATGGGTATAAATCGCCCTTTCTTGGGGAGATTCTAAGTCCCAAAAGTAATATGTGGCTAATATGATGAGAAATATCAAACAGAAACATCGAAATTGAGTAAATAGGAAACGAATGATTTTGTACTATTAAAAACTGACCCGGAGAAATATTTAAAAAACATTGGAATTGATATGATCCGATATATACAGAAGAGTATAAATAAAACTAACTTTATCTATAAGAAGTCGCGAACACTGGCTAGTTTATAATAAAACTTGTTTTACGACTTCGAAACAGTTTCGGCTTGGTAACGGCGACCGATTTCATGACTGACAGGATTTAAAACATAAATATCTTTAGAACGCTTGAAAAAATAGACCGCGTTTTAATGTTTATAAATATGGTTAGAAGCACATTTCAGTTTTATTTTTTAATTCACAAGTTCAGTAATAGCAACTTACTACTACAAGTAATTAAAATTAGGTTTAAATACCTGTATCGACTACTACTGACCTGGAGAGTTATAGGTGATGATAATGGGTGATGCAATTCTGCGGTAAACACGTAGGTATTTTGTTAACATATTATTTCATGATAAAACTGTAATATACAACCGAAAACCTTTGCCCGATATCATACCAAATGCCTACCTCAATCACATTAAGATCACAAAAACATACACTTAACACACATTCTTAGCAGGACATCCTGTTAATATAGATGATTGCATGCGTTTGTTATGCATGCAATCATCTAGAGCAAATACTAACTCAGTCCTCCTCTTTTGGAAGGACCAAATCTCAACGTCAGTGTTTAACAGTTTTTTAGTTTATATGCAGTAACGTTAAAAACTCATGACAGTGACTTATGAATTAATGGATTATTTGAATGAATGAATTTATTATTGTTTTGTACAACCGTAAAAATAAAAAATCAGTTCATTCGATTTACTTCAAAAACAGCAAAGTTATCATACTTTTTGCACCCCTGGAAAATTGACTAATTTTTTACCTATCCTTTTATATGCGTATATATGGATATCTTCAAAAACGAGATTTCAGTAGTATAACATCGAATAATCTAGTCTGTTAAAGCGACCAAAGCGTAGTCCAGTAGTTTTTCCAGCGATCGAATTGAACAGAACCCATAAATCCGGATTATACCGACCCATCTGAAGATTGCGATCGGAGACCCGCTATCGATAATTGTCCCGGCTATCGCCTGAAGCGGTTTAAAATTTTTAGAAGAGTTAATAGATTGCGATGCATGCCACGATTTTTCTGGGAGTTGCAATTGTTTTTGGTCGATTTTGGATTTCGGTTGGAATAATTTAAAATAGGGTTTTTTGTAATTGCTAAAGGGCTTACACCGCAGGATACCGACAGTGTAAGATAGTACCTCTACGTGTAACATGTTTCGTAATAGACTATAGACATATATGCATCTAATAATTTTTTTTTTGATTGATGAAACAAACAATGATAATTGTTTGCTTTTAAAAAGAATAACGGAATTCCTTACTGGTAATTTTGAATAGTCTCCTTAAAAAGCCCTACAAATAGATTAAGAAATCCTTTGTTATTTTATTACTTCCTTAGTTTCTTTTGGCACAGAAGAATTTGAGACACAATGCACTATTTGTTGAGATTACATTACTAAAACATGCAAGCAATTCTGTAAAACACACAATGTTTTTTAAATATTTTTTTCCGACTTATCATCATTGGGACACTGCTGGAAAAAACCTTCTACCTGACTTCAGAAATTTGTCATTCAAACTGGTAATCAGACTGACACAATTTGACAGCTAAAACACAGTAGACGGTATTCTAACACAACAGAACTGAACTGTTCCCCGTAATGCTTTTTATGATGCAATCGCCGGTTACTAGAAACGTGCAAAAATGCTTTGTTGTCAACGTATTCTACGAAGTTGCTTAAGCTGTAATTGTATTGTTTCGGACAGTTTGTTTTTGTCTTTTTAGAGTAGGAACCTATTATTATAATGGAATATTCATTCTAAATTACCTCAGTTAGAACATGATACATGTGTTGCCAGTTCAAAGGTAATATTTGCCCATGGTGGGTATTATTGGCTCACATGAAAAAATAGTTCTGCAGAAAAATTTCATTGTATTTATGTTCATGTGTGTACACACGCTCTATACTCTATTGATAATTTTGCTGTTTGTTGTAGTTATATAATGACTAGTCAACCCCTTAGGGGTCAAATAACTAACAGCTACGATACATTAAACTTTAGACAATTAGCGTTATCATGTTACAAATTAATTGAAATTTTTAAATTTATATGCCTATCAGTGAATTAAAAAAATACGTTACATAATATTGCCCTGACTCCAGGTTTCCTTACTTTAAAAAAAGCTATTACTGTTATCAGATACTAGACGAATCACAAATATAATACTTAAATACATATTTCATTCCTAAAAATAGGACAACCACAAAATGAATCATATAACGTATAGTTGGTATCGAACCCATGACCTTAGGCGAGCAAGAGAGGTACACTTCCGAATACGCCATCAGGTCCGTCATGTAATGTAATGAATGCAGGCTGAGATTGCAACACAAACATAATTTTCTCCTACTTGAAAGGAAATTTCTGTAGAACTTTCAAGCGATGTAGAAACTGAATACGCCTGTTAGAGTACACGATCACATAAACTCACTGATGCATGTGCGCGTCCTGTGAAAAATATGGAAATTATTTTCACGTGGGAACAATTTTCCTTTAACACTATTAAGGAGAATGTATTATTTAGTTTGGGTTATTCCAACCCGAAAACAAGGACACCCAATGTGTCCTTGCTTAATCTCTCTAGTTAATTATATTTTCATATCATATATATAAATAACTCACACAATATCTCAAACATTGATCTGACTCCGTGATAAGTCACTTTAGTATGTAAAAGAAGAGTTTAAGTAAATAGACGACTGAGGAATACTATACTTCAATAGAAATGTAAGAGGCATATACAGAACAAATACAAATATGCATCATATTAACTATGTTTGTCATTAATGGTAATCAAATCCATGACCTTCGCACAGAAAATAGGAAACTGCAGGTATGAAACTACTTATTATACCAAAAACTTTTTATAAAAGATTATAAAAATTCTTTTTTTTTTGATAAATTAAATAAAATTAATTAAATATTAAAATAAGAATCCATATCAAAAATGGACTCTCTAAATCTGAAACTACATTTGTACTCTGTTAGTATGATAATATTAAATTTACTATATTTGTTCGAATCGCACTTCATTTGTTACCAAAAACGTACATGAAAAAGTGTACATGAAGTTAAAATTTTGAATAACACGCAAACTTTCTCCTTACCCTATCGAGCCCTGTCATTACCTCAAAGTAGGACGGAGACAGGTATACCGAAGTGACGCGGTCACCTCGATTCTCTGGGGTGTGCTCGCGCGGTGTGAAATATATGGAAATTGCTTTCACGCGAAGACACGAGATTTTCTTTGAAACTGCCGCGATGCAATCTTCCCTCGGTTTAGTTTTGTTGCTTCGTAATTTTTGAAAGGAATTTCACTAGCGCTTAGTACTTCCGATTATATTTTAATGGCTTGAGATTAAATACCGTTAGTTCACTTATTAGCCGTGATGTACTGGCAGAGCACAATAGTACTTCCCCCTGTAACATCCTAACAGGTATCGTTAGAGGCGACTAAGGTATCGGAACCGACAGATGGCGGTATATATACATATTACACACCCAGACACAGAACAAACACAAATTTGTCGTAAACACACACATGTATATATATATATATATATAATTTATATAAATCTACTTACATATAAAATAAATATGAAAATCTACTGATCTGATATATATAAAGTAAATAGATTTTTATGTTTATGTATAAAACTACAGATTTTACATGTTTTCAATGATGTAATATATATGTATATATATAGATATATATACATATAATTATGATTGGCTAAATACTAACAATTTAATTTTAATTGCTGATTTTTTTATATAAAATCTTATCTTGAATTGTTTTGTTTCGTATTGTTAATTGCATACAAATTGAGTTTGTTTTTCTTCATGATATATTTACTTCGTGAACGATAACATTAAACCCTTTTTTAGAATATATTGTTAGATATAACCTTACTACATCTAAAAAATTATTCAAGAATGAATTATAAATTTCAATATATTAACTGTCAGTATTGAGAAAGTCCAAGAAATCAAAACTTCTAGTTGACTGACTCACTTGATTATATTAAGGATCCTTAGTTTATTTGCAATGGAAAATGTTGAAACTGCAAGATATTAAAAAGATTACCTTTTATATATTTTTTACGACGTTAAACTTTTATTCCGTATATAATTACATTTTTTTTTATAGTCAAATAATTTATAATTAAGAAAAAAAAAGGAAAATATTAGTTGTGCAGCTCTGACGATTTTACAAAAAAAAGAGGTTTGCAGATATTTTCTATGGAACACTTACTTTACTAAACCTGCAATCTCAATTAATATACATTACAGATGCGAAAGTTTTTTTTTGTTTGTTACCTCGTCACGCTTCATCTATTAATCTCCAACCAATGTTCTTGAAGTGTTGCATGTATTAGTTGGGAGTACGAAAAATACACGGACATTGACAAGACATAAGCTACATTTCATTGTGGAAAAAGGTACTATTCCGGTCGGATTTACAATAAACGGCTATCAATTTTTTTGTTTGAAAGTTTAGTACTACAGTAAATCAATAGATGGCGCTGATGGCGGCGTTTTTCAAATAAATTGTCGATTAAACTGAACAATTTAATACGATTATAAATTTTGGATGTCAAATAACTATTTTTATAAATGTTAAAATAGATTTTTTTTATTCTTTCATCTTTTATCAGCATAACAGATGTTCATGAAATTTTACAAGAAAGGCGTTTATAGTAGTACTTCTAATTCCAGAAACTGTTTCCATTGGAAATTCGTGTGGGCCAAAACCTCGAGTAATAACTAGTCAATTTTAGTTCTATAACTATTATAACAAAGGCCTCCTAGGCCGTATTTCAACTTCTTATTTCTACTTTTGAGAAACAGCATTTATACTTCTGTAGTCCAGATTTTAAATTAGATTTTAATAAACTGTAATATTCTTTGATCGTAAGGCAGTAAACTTGCAATAGATATTCTTGCGATGACGTGAGCGTCTTCATATCATGGTGGTCACACCTTAAGGATACTGCATCTCATCTGGACTAAAAGCTTTACCCAATTAGTGATATAAAATAAAACTTACCCTGGACTCACTCTCTCAAACTTATAGGGCAATAATAATAAAACTAAACGCACCAAAATTAACATAACAAATGCAAAGCAAATGGCCCCAATTTGCCTTGATTCAAATTCTGTTAAAAATCAAACAAGAATCAAGCTTAATCAGCTCGTTTCCTCCAAGAGTCGTATGACAATTTTAACAGAAAAAAAACGACAATAAACCCCGGTAACCTGATACTTCTCATTCAGTTGTTTTCTCACTGTTTTCGTATAATATTACAGGCAATTTATTTCAATACGCCGTTCAAATTTACGTTTGCTTAACCATTTATGCATCGCAATAATTTATTTTGTTTATTATTTGGAGGCAGAGCCACAGACTGGTGTCCCCTCTCAATCATTATGTGAGTTTATTGGTTTGAAATCTAAGGAGGTCGGCTAATAAGGCAATATATTTATGCTATATTTATGCGCCCACATTTTTGCGGTCGTAAAACCATTTGAATGTATATTGTCCTGCCAATTTGATAAATGCAATCAAATATGGAGTTTGATTTGTATCGTTAATTTTGGGTTGTTACAATGTAAGCTAATTTTAAAGAATGGTTTTTGTGTCTTCCTTTTTTGTTTTTGGATAAATAATGTAGAAATATAATCAGCACGAATATCAGAACTAAAATAAAGTTAATAAATTCAGCTTTATTGGAATCTAACAAGGTGAACACTGTTGATCATACTAAAAAAATTAATAGCCAAAATTAATCCAACCGTCGTGTTTATCTGTAATTCATTTTGTACTTTTAATGATATCCAGCTTGGCTTGAGTGTTAAGCATGGCTCCACGCCGACCTTCACTCAAAACAACAAAATAATAAATCATAAACTCGTTCATCATAAATACCATTTTATTTAATTTCCCAGGTTCGCTTTACGATCGGGGTAAAAAAAAACTACGATTTATATTTTTGTATGGGAGTTGATTACCACCATTAGTTTCACTAATTACGAGATTTTACAACCTCAATTTAGTTTTATGGGCATTGGAACATTTTCTATTGGTCCGCTGAAATACGCGGTGTGGTCATCGTAAAGATATTATTACCGAGTCGAGTCATTTTTAGTAATAAAACGCGGTAACGAAAATCTAATGAAGTTTTCATATTGGTATTTGGCTATACGTAGATTACAGAGGAAAGTAGAATAAGGCTAGAGTTGCACTTCATAATGGGTTTTTAATAACCTGAGACCATATTTTTTCAGTGAAGTACCGGCAAAATAAAATCGTACCTCCCAACACGCCAGTGCGCCAGAAGCGACTAAAGTACCAGAACCGATAGATGGCAGTATATCCATCCGAAACAGCGCAGCACTGATACTAAAGGGTGGGGATGGGCAGCAACATCCTCATCGCGCAGTTGCGCTCTGCGATTGTCATAATGCTCAGCGCGGCATTTATAGGCTAAAATATTATGCCTATGTCCAATAGTGGATTTTTTATGACTGATATGATGAATACAAAATGTAGTTCTTATAATAGGTAATTCACAAAAATAATCTACTCTAATGGAAAATCTTAATCAGATCTATTAAGCTGTTTCGGCGTGAATGTGCAACAGATATATAAAAAATAGCGTGTATAAGACTAAAAACATTATTAACTACAATGATAGCAAAAAATTAAAATATGATATTTCTGATCTTGGTGGGAAATATATCTCTTTATATCTCTCCTTATCTCATGGTGCTAGTCCAACATCTTCCGATGTTATTAGCCGTCCGATGCTCAAAATTCAACCGCAATACTTACATTTTTCGAGTTTAAACTTTTTCTTTTATTGCAAGCACATGGCCTAATGATCATAATATGCCTCCAAAGAGCTAAAAACTGATTTGAAAGAATGATTTCATCAGCGTCCTGGAATGCTCCTTATTCCGAAATACACGATTACCTGGAAAAAGATCAATCATCCTAGAAGAGGTTAAAAGATATTCTTCAAAGTATAGGAACTGCTTGATATTTCATTCATATAAATAATAAATAATAAATTCCAACATCTCATACATTGACCTGACTCCATGGTAAGTCGCTTGAAGCACTTGTGCTACGAATGCCAGATAACAGAGGAATCACAAATATTCTACTTGAATGCATATATTTAATTAACACCCAGATACAGAACAAAAACAAATATCATCATATAAATATTTGCTCTGAGTGGGAATCGAACCCACGACCCCTGGTGCATATGACTGGATCACTACCATCTGCGCCATCGGGCCCGTCTATCAAGTATGCTGTTGCTGTCCAATTCTATTAGTAGACTCGACTAGAGAGCCGACTTGCTTACTCGCTAGGGCAAGTAGCAGAGGCTCTATCTTTCAAATATAGTCTCCACGACTGATTGCAAGAAAAGTGGGAATAAATATATGACAAAAAGCATATGACTTACATTACAATAGATAATATAATTATTAAAGCCACTAGACAACGAATGTTTACTACATTACTGTATGGTATGTCATGTGTGTCTATATGTGTGTAATGTTTATTTTATTTAATGTTAAGTGTTTTTAGGGCATTTTGTTTATTAATGCTTTATATAAATTTTTTAAACTAAAAAGAGAACTGAAGAGAACTGAAGAGTTGGTTAGTTTGTTTAAACGCGGTTTGTCTCAGGGTCCGCCAGTCCGATTTAAAAATTCTTTCAGTGGTGAATAGTCTATTTATTTATCAAGGAAAACAATAGTCTATATAAAATCAAGTATATATAACTAGACCAATAAAGGCGTAGCATAAATGATACTAAAAATTTTACTACGACTTAACGCGACTGAAACCGCACGGTGCTGCCAGTATTCATAAATAAATGATCAGGTGATTTTAAAATTAAAGCAACTTAATAGTGGTCTTATTTTCTTAATTAAGAAAATGTGTAATAGATTAAATGGAAAAAGGTGTAGCAGTTTCCTGCAAACGGCAGTGCTTACTTTTACGTAAAATTTTCTTTTCGGAATGATTCCTTGGTAAATAGTATAAATCAAAGTTATATATAATAGATAATTGATCAACACCAAAGTATACACTTAAAGTTATCAGATTGGTCATAGCAATAGATGATTAAACCTATTTTAATTCTCTCTTTACGAGTATAGTTTTTTACTATGGATGAAAGTAGAATGTCTGCACAGATACGAGAATATAAAAAAGAAATGAATGGAAAAGTTGATAGGGTGACTTAGGCATACATACCTTAACCAGATTAATGAGGTATTAAACAAAGGCCAAGTCGGAAGTATCAAGAATAAACGTGCGGGTATGAAAGATCTAATGCGAGTTGAGGAAGTGAGAGAGGTATGCGATACCTTCTGCGCTATGCATTACATATTACAAATATACAATGCTGGTGCTATCCCATATAGTTTGCTATATTCTTGATGATAATTGGTGCAACTTAGGAGCGACACAAACGTTGTTTGTGTAACGACACAAACACGTTTGTGTCGCTCCTAAATTGCATAAAATGAGAAAAAAATGAGAACTACTAAAAGGATTTACGATTTGCCTCTCATACTTTTCAATGACTGCATATCTCACCGCAAGGAACAGTAATCGATACTACCCATAAACGAATAATCGAACCTCGCGAATAGTACGCTTACCCTAAAGAATTACGAACCGCCATGGATGTTCAAGAAAAAACGCAAACTTTGAATAAGGTAAGCCGTGGGCGTCCTGACAATGAGAACGTCAGAGCAAGCCTTTTGAGCTGTCAGCGGGTTGAAGAGACCGGGGCAATTACATTGAAAACCCTCGCAATGCTATCTTGCAAGAAAAATAATGCAAGAGCTGAATGAAATGGCGTAAGGGGCTTATTAGCACGCCTTCCTGACGTCCACTCTCAAGTCTTAGATTATTATGAGCTGGTCCCTGCGATTCGGTTTACGTGAGAGCCAGATTTCTTTGTGTACTTCCCTTTTTGTTTAAATATTACCCGGAGAACTTAAATTTATCTCTGTTATTATCTTTGTCTCTCCCTCTCTATACAAATATCAAATTTTACAAGAAACATAAATCGTCTACATTGGTACTTTAATCTCTCCTATTTCTACTACCAAATAGTAGTGTTCGCATTATTGTGTTCCGGTTTGAAGGGTGAGAGAGGTCGAGGTCGAGGTTTTAGTCGCAAAATTCGTAACACACTAGT
The DNA here is from genome assembly GCA_020976665.1 of Heortia vitessoides. Lineage (NCBI taxonomy): Eukaryota > Metazoa > Arthropoda > Insecta > Lepidoptera > Crambidae > Heortia > Heortia vitessoides. The sequence goes on from JACJUM010002929.1 coordinate 17,276,622, forward strand.
GATATCCTTGTGATACCTTTGGATGCGGTAACGATATATATGTTTTGGCAAATTTTGTCCTTAACTGGTACAGCTTTTATAATTCTTAGCTTTTATAATTTAATTTATCTTCTGCACAATATATATCACGGTATTACTCAGTCAAAAATAATAGTATCCCACAAACTTAGGATGTATTGAAAGAAAGGATACATCTTAAATCTTCGATGTATATGCCGTGGAAGTTTTCAATACTATCTACTGTTATATTCAACATCGTCTATGTAGCAGCACCTCAAAGGCTTTGCTAACGTAACATGGAAAGCCGTTGAATCTCACAAAGTGTAATGATTTGAAGCCGCACAAGCGACGAACCTGATTGGTCAGCACGCGAGGGGCAATCCATAAACCCATCACGCTATCAAATTTCCGACGCCCAGAAGATCGTGTGACTAATCGGCATTAAGGTACTGCTATGTCTTAATTAAATTATTATAATACCCAGGTAATTCTGTTTTCGTCGGTGAATTTTACAACGTTACAAATTTTGTACAATGGAGCCATTTCTGAGGCGAATGGGAGATCGGAGTTAATTAAGGTACACAGAATGGTGTGTTTGATATATTGTTGTTTAGAAGTACTCGGCTCGTGGAACGTTTTGATGTTGGAATATTTTACTCGTTTGTTCATACTACATGTATGTTATGTGTACATTGTGTTACATCTGTATGAGTCCAGGTTGTGTACTCCCCGATCTAATTTCTGTAATGTACTCTTTTCATCATATCAGTCATAAGACGTCCACTGCTGGACATAGGCCTACCCTAGTAATTTCCAAGGGGGCCGATTGTATGCGGCCTGTGACTACGCGATCCTGCGGTTTTAGTCAGATCGTCTGTCCAACTTGTGGTTGGAGACCCTAGGCTACGCTTGCCGGTACGTGGTCTCCATTCTAGAACCTTAAAGCTCCATTAGCTATCGGTTTATGCGACACTATGCCCACTGCAACTTCAACTGACTAATCCATATCAGTAACTTCGGTTCTGTTACAAATATCCTCATTCATCATCCATCACACAAAGGAACCCCGAGTATTTTCCTCCTCCTTTCCTCCATTATAGCTCGTTGAGCTATTTTGAGTTGGCTTAGAAGGTCAATGATAAAAGACCATGCTTCGCTGCCATAGGTTATCACATACTTTTTTTTACAATTTATACTTATTTGCAATCTATACTTAATATTATAAAGCTGAAGACTTCGTTTTTTCCCAGTCTCAGGTCCGATAATAAAAAAAATATATCAGTGTTGGATAGCTCTCTAATCTAGAAAAGCTACGTAGTCTATATAACATTATACTAGATCCAAAAAGACTGGAGTTTGGATCATAATGTCGTGATGTCCCGGCAGTTTAGTATATTAAAACACTCTGTACCAGGTGATTCATGAGGCGACTGAGGAGAACCGACACATGACGGTATATCCATTCAAAACAGTGCAGCTCAAATGCACAGGGTGGGAATAGGCACCAGCATCCCTGTCGCAAAGCTACTTTCTGCAATTGCCAACAAGCTTGTCAAGTGCGACAATTGTAAGCAAAATGTGAATTTTCTTGGGAAGGCCTATGTTCAACAGTAGACTTCCAATAGGTGACGATGATGATGATAGATGATAATAGGTTTGTTCTTCATACTCATTTACTTCATACGTTAATCATAAAAGTCAGTTGTAGTATGAAGAACTTTTACCAGTATTGTATTATTAGCGGCCTCGATGGCGCAGATGGTAATGATCCTATCTCGTGCGCCAAGGGTTCGATTACGCACCCAGGACAAATATTTGTAAGATCATATTTCTGTTTGTTCTATGTCTAAGTGTTATAAATATATTTATTTAAAAAAAATATTGAGATTCCTCTCCTGTTTGCCATCCTTAACTCAAGTGTTTTAAGCGACCAGTATATATATATTTTACCGACCAGTATATATATATATATATATATATATGTGTGTGTATGTGTTGCCGGCAGAGTAGAATAGTACCTCCCACTGCACAAGGTACTGTAAGAGGCACCTAAGATACCACAACCGACAGATGGCGGTATATTCATCTGAAACAGTGCAGCTAAAATGTACAGCGCGGAAATGGGCAGCAGCATCCACGCTGCGCTCTGCGATTGCCAACACGCTTTCCCAGCGCAGCAATTATGGGCAAAACAGCCTCCTTTCTTGGAAAGGCCTAGAAGACGGTGATATATATATATATGAACCTTAATAAATACTAGTTTACACCATCAAAGAAAACCGGTGAAATAAAAATTAATATTTTATAACCATTACGCTTCCATTACTCATAATAAAACTGCATTTGCAACTGCAACATTTAACTGCTATAAAAGACTCATTTATATAACTCTTTAATTTTATTTTCAACTTTCTCGGTTATAATCTTAAGTCACACATAACAGTTTCTCTTATTCTTAACAATAGTTAACGAAATTTCGAACATAAAACGTAAAAGTTAAATAAACTGCATTCTAAAGCCGTTACATGTATTTTTACTGTGAATATAAGTGTCTGTTTGTTTGTACACTATCTGGAATAATGCGAGTGGATGGCATGTATCCCATAAAGCTTTCTTACTACCACTACGCGTTGTTCCCGTTTTCCTATTAGCTATAAAGGGAATAGTTCCACCAGCCTCGTACTTTACGATTCTGCCCGGGTTCTTTATAATTTATTTGATTTGTAACGTCCCGACCTTTCATGGGTTGTTTTATTCAAGCGCTCAAATATTCCGTTTCAGTCTCACTTCCTCTATTCGTATGTTTGAAATGGACGACAAAAATAATATTGAAGATTTACTGTCTACAATTTAAATTACTGTGATGTGAAAAAAATGCTGCTGATTATTATAGTTTCTCCTTGTAACAGGTGTCATAAGAGTTGACTGAGCTACCTGAACCGACAGGTGGCGGTATATCCACCAGAAATAGAGTTGCTCACACGCAACAGGGTAAGGATGGACAACAGCATGTCCATCACATAAGCTGTGCTCTGCGATTGTACCACTTTTGTCAACCGCGGCAATTATGGGCAAATTCCCTTTTTAATGAGGAAATCAACGTGAACGTCGAATGCTGAAGCATTGAACTTTTTAAGGTTCCCACGATGATGAGCATGATGATGACAATTGTGCGTGCTTAATAAGCGTGATAGTAAGCGTCACTGCAGCTTATAGATGCTCGTACTATTGTAACTCCAACGCGCCAACCTTGTGACTTGAGGATATTATGCCACATTACCCAGTAAATGCACTGCTTCTCTCACCCATCAGACCGGAACACAGCTATTTGGCGGTAGAAATAGATGTGAGTGAGGTACCAATTCAGACGACTTTTTCGAGCATAGATTTTTTGTAATATATAAAATCTCTTACCTTAAATGTAGTATTTGTACACGCGTGGGACGCGATTTATTTATAACTTTCAGTCACCTTTCCATAGAAAAGTAGAGACCAGGGATATTACTTGAGACTTATGCCCAACAAAATCTACCCATGTGTTTGAGTCGCGAGAGGAGTTGTCGTACACTAAATAAACCTTTATTTGTGTTGTATTTCTTGTACTGAATGCACTTCCGATAAATATAAAATGCTTACAGCCTTCGACTATCTTCAAACGGTTAGTGAAAGAGCATTACCTTTCTTTATAGTTTAATTATTCCTTATCTGTATCTTAATATCTATATATTAAATACATTACAAACATATCTATGTAAAGTAACACCTCTCGATTCTTCTTGCTTCCCATTCATTCTTTTCCCATCCATAGCTTGCCTGGAAGAAATCGCTTATTGCGTTAAAAACGCCTATTGTACTAAAATTATCATTCTTATTTAACAGTTTTACTCTATCTGGTCTACGATAAATAAGTTATTATTATTATAAATTATTGTGTTGTTATATTAAAAAATTTAAGTTAAATTTTACAAAATGTATTATTTGCTCATATAACATTCAACGTCAACACTCAGTATTGGTAATTATTGTTTTTTTTGAATATTTGTTTGCATTAAATCATCTTTTATTCTTTTGCATAAAGATATTTATTAATTTATTAAGATAAAGGAATATTAGGCTGATTGAGGGGAAAAATCGATACACATATTTTTATCTTCTACAAAAGTGCTATGGAATATTGCTATGGCGTCGTACAGCTCGCTCCCTTCCTGAGAAGACAATTTCCATAAATTTCACACTATGTGAGTACTACGGAGATTGGACTTGACCACGTGACGTGCGATGTGTTTTATTTTTTTCGATGCGCTAGACGCCACGAAGCTTTTTGCTCCTGGTAGATGTAAAAAGCTTGCACCTTTATAATATTCACACAGAATTGCATTTATTGACCTGATTTCAAAATAAATTTAAGCGACGTACTTTAGCATCAAAACTAGTGTTACTGACATCAAGCAGCAGAGATCACAATTATAATACTTAAATACATATTTTCAACACTCACACAAAACAAACAAAAATATCATCAGATAAATATTTGTCCTCGGTGGTGATCAAACCCACGACCTTTGGCACTTAATATAGGACTACTACCATCTGCGCCATCGGGCCAATGATGGAGAAACTACATTAACGTAATTTACTGAATGTATTTTCACCATTATATAAAATAATCAATTTTTAAAATATTTCAAATTTACAATGATATGCAATATTATAAGTATATTATACAAAAAAAAAAACTAGTGGATCCTGCTACATTTGTAAGAAGGTAAAACAAAATTAAGAAGTTCAAATATTAAGAAGGGTCATTAAAATTATGGACATAAATACTTTGTCATCATCAGCAACAAAACAGCCGTAAACCGTCGTCAAAAGCCTGAGGAGAAATTTTGATTATAACTGCTGCGCTGGGCTGGCGTGATGACAATCGCAATGCGAAGCTTCAAGTTGCCAATGTTGGCTCTTGCACTGTTTTGGAAGCATTTACCGCCATCTATCGGTTCAGTTGTAGAGGGGCTTAACTCTGTCGATAACCCATAACAAATAATAATATGGAAACATATAAAGGTAACTTGTAAGCCTTTGAAACTGAACTCTGTATACCAAAGATTTTAATAGAAAATTCTTACAAAGTAACATCATGCTTTAAAAGTGGAAGCGCTTTTTTTACGATTTCTACTTAGTCACCTGTTACATCGAAACTGTAACATACAATGAGTGTTAGTCTAAACAAGTACACGTATGGATAAAAGATAAAGTATACTTTAAAACAAAAGAATAATAGGTTAAAGAAAGTCGTGGGGTACCGGCAATAGTACCTCCATATATATTATTATATATACTAAATAAAATATATTTTTATCAATTACGGATGTTAGTATTGATCCCATGGTATATGGAGAGGGAGTATATACTAACATATGAAAATTATACCTACCTTAAACTAATCTACCGGCACTAGACGGGACTTTAAACTAAGTTTGCTGCAGGTTCGTTTCGCGACCCATCAGAAAATATCTTGCAAGAAAAACTGGTGCTGTTAAAGTTTCCATTAACAGTAAGTAATTAGTGTTAATGACCCAACAGTGACGGCGCTAACAAAATTTGATTTGATTTAGTAATAAGCTTTAGATAGATTTATGTTTCACGCTTCGGCTACTTCACGGCAACCGAGATTTGATACTTCCATTTTTGCATATCTTGCAGAATCCAATGGTATACGTTTGAGGTCAAAACAAAAAAATCAATTGTAAATTAACAAATACATTTACAACAAACTTCGTCTTCAAGTATAATAAAAAATTATAAACTTACAGTTGAAATAATTCCATTGCTTGTCAACATAATCAATGCATAGGTCGGTATCATAAGATTAAGATTTTATTACTTAGTTTAGGGTCCATCTAATGCCATATTGAGTAAATTAATTTGACCTTTAAGTGCTCGCATTAGATTCGAGACTACTTAATTGCTATAATTAAGTTACATTCTTTTACGCTATTTTGAACAGTATGTGTTATTATTTTTATTTAACCGTGAGATACTGGCAGAGTATAATTGTATCTTCCACTGTACCAGGTGTCGTAAAAGGCGACTAAGATACCAGAACCGACAGATGGCACAGGGCGGCAGCAGCATCCCCGTCGCGAAAGCTGCCATTGCGATTGCCAACAACTTGCTTGCCCTGCATGGCAATTACTAGCAAAATTCTCCCTTTCTTGGGGAGGCCTATGTCTAGTAGTGGACTTTCAATGGCTAGTATGACGCTGTATCGTATCATATATAGTAGGTATTATCTATCGATCTAACCTGAAATAATAATATTATCATCATCTGATAACATTATTATTTTGGTTTAGATCGATTAACAAGCATACAGTTTGCGTGGTCGTAAGCGACATCGCAGCCTAGGCACTTGTATCTCAACTATGTAACTAGTGCGTTACCAAAATTATACTTGATGATACTATGTTACATTACCCAGTAATTTCACTGCCTCTTTCACCATTCAAACCGGAACACAGCAATGCAAACTCCGCTGTTTAGCGATAAAAATAGGTGAGTTTGCAGACGACCTTTGTGTGAGGTCTAACTTTTAATTATTTAGTTGAATAAGGGCTAAGATATAAAAGTAGCAATATTATAGGTAACACTGCAAGTTTGATAGCGAATGCTTTATTTAGCAACCTGGGAAAGCATAGCATTAAGAGGAAACATTCGTATTTAGGTACTTGTACCCTTTTCTGCAGTTGTAGTAAAGTTCTAGTTATACACATGCGAAATGAAGTTGAGATCGATCAAACCATTTTTGCTCAATAAAGTAACAAATAGTAAACTACCTCTACTTCTTACTTTGTAAAATTTCAAATACTGCGAGTACCTTTACAACTATAACTATATCTATCAAATCCTATCACAACATCTTATGTCATTTTTAAGAACCGTTTCAGTAAGGTAAAAATGTAAAAAGCTAAATAAACCACTCTTTCAAGCCGTAACAAACGTACATATATTACGTTAGTATCCCATCGAAGTAGGCAGAGACTTTGGATCTCCACTTGGATCGTGGCATACCTCTCTCGCTACTCTTAATCGCATTAGTCTTTTTAAACATGCTCGTATATTTTTTGGTACTTCTGACCTGACCCTTCTATAATACCTCTTCTACCTGGTTATGTATGTCTCCCTGTTTTATTCACTTCCGTTTGGTCCAACACCCCTTTATATGTTGAATTTTGTGTTTGCTGTTGTTATGTTTTTATTATCTAATATGAGGTTGAAGCTGAGGTTTAAGCAACTTATCATCAAGTCAGGTCAATATGAAATATGAACAAAGTAAATCTAAAATTAGACATATAATGTTAATTATCACTGATGTTCGCTAAAAACCGCTTTGCTAGATCCTTTAAAGTTATAACAGGATCATAAACAGAGGTCCTCCGGGTCGAGGCGCGTCATGGCGTCATAAAAGGGAACTTCATTAAACTTGGCCAAAGATACCGGCCAAGTAATCGGCTTGGCCAACTTTAAAATAGAGTAAGGTGCTAGGAAATGCAGATTGACAGAACGAGACGAATAACTTAACAACTTATTTGGTTGGAAATATAGAGTTCCTGAAATGTATAAATATATTTTAACCTTGAGGTACCCGCAAAGCTCATCTATCTGCATTGGTACCTCACTGTTACACATTTCTATCGCCAAACAGCAGTGTTCGCATTGCCAAGTTTCAAAATACACAAACGCTATCCGATACGCTACCTAACGACTTTCACATATAGCTTTTTAAATTAGAAATATATAATTGATATTTAAATATATATACATAGTTTGTCACTTACTTTGTTTGATAGTAGAGTAGCGAATTTTCATTGTAATTTAGGATCTTTGCTGTTAGACGGACAACTGTGTTGAATTGTTGTCGGGATTAAAATTAGAACTTGGGAGTTTGTGCAAACTAAATTGTTGGTTCAAGCCGAATGTAATGTTATACTGGTATCCTCTACTGAAATGTAACTGGAATTTCAACGTTGTTATTTAAATTGAGGATGTTATGTTGTATAATAGATTGTACTAAGATTCAACCTGCATGTAGTTAATTTTTACAACGTTTGAATTACCAGAATTACGGCTTGTATCAAATATCTATAATCTTTGACTTCAATCAACCAAGTTAATGACCTATTTTCGACCATTTTTAGAAACCTTTGTTCAAAAATTATGTTTGTTCTCTAGATAGGTATAAGAGTTATCATCGTATCAGTCATTGGATGTGCACTGCTGGTTATAGGTTATCACCAAAAAAAGAGGTTATTTTTTCATAATTGCTGCACTGGGCAATCGTTTTAATCGAAGAGCTGAGAATTCGCGACGGGAATGCTGCTATCCACCCCCGTCTTGTGCATTCGAACTACACTGTTTTGGATGGATATATCGCCATCTGTCGGTTTTGGTACCTTAGTCACCTCTTACAACTCCTAGTACAAAGGGAGTTACTATTCAATTTACCGGTACCTCACGGCATTTAGTATTACGTCCATAATATAGTACCTATATAAAAATATTATTTACGTTCTGTTTTGCCTAATGGTTGATTGGTGGATATTACCAGTTAGCATTAAGACCGCCATAATAAATAAAAATTAGAATGCCATAATCCAAAGGTCATCACCATATCAGTCAATAAACTTCCATTACTAGTCACAGGTCTAATTATAGGTCTTCTTCAAAGAGTGTAGCTTTACAAACGTCGATGCTGCTGCCCATTTCCGCCCTGTGAATAGAATGGATTTACGGTGTTTAATTATTTGCCGGTGGCAGAATCACGGCTGTCTCTTACAATACCTGGTGCTAAAGGATTACTATTTGACCCTGCTAGTACCCCGCACTAACCTGATATAAGTTTATTATTGAGTTGTTGTTACTTAAGCAAGACAAAAGTCATAATAGCATATACAAGACCGTTACTGCCTTAAGACATCAAAAATAAATAAGCAAGTAAAAGGACCCAATGTAAGCCTATCGGGATATTACAAGTACAACCCAAAATAACAAAATTAAACAATAACATGTTACTAATTTATAGTGGTTCGAGAAAAAAAACGAATGTTATTTTGTCCCAAGAAATTCCAATGATATTTCAATGTAACCAACCATTAATTAACATTTCTAAAGAATGCACACTACAACATATTTACGAACAAACGAGGAATGATGGAAATTCGAATTAATTCTGTACGAATCGAATAATTTCAACTTAGAGAATTTCACAAATGTTCACCGAGCCTACAAAACCCTTTCTGGCGGACAATTTAACAAGATTTTTTCCGTGCCCCGTAAATTTATTGTCTTCCTCAACATTCTGAATGAACGGGCCGCAGGTTGCATTAAACATTAACGAAGCAGGGTTTTTCGACTCTATACAATATTTTCTTTACCCACTTTAAACAGAATTTAGATACGGCTACATCATTTAAAAGAAATAACACCCGTTAAATATATATACAGACATATAGTAGTAAGTGAATTTATGTACCTTCTTACGTACCAAATGCCTTATGAGGTGACTGTATACCAGAACAGACAGATGGCGGTATATCCACTCGAACAGCATATCTCAAATGTAAGGATGGGGATGGGGAACAGCGTTTAATTCGCAAAGCAACTTTACAAGCCACCTCACCCGCTTAGTGCGGCAATTATAGGTAAAATTTTCCCTCAGAAGATTTATGTTCAGCAGATAATGTTTAATGCATGAGCCGTGAGGTTCCGGTAGAGTAGAATAGTGCCTTTCCTTGTACCAGGTGTTGTAAGTGGTGACTAAGGTACCAGAACCGACAGATGGCGGCATATCCATGCAAAACAGTGCAGCTCAAATGCATAGATGTGCAGCAGCATCTCTATCGCGACAGCTTTGCTCTGCGATTACCAACACGCTTGCCCAGTGCGCCAATTATGGGCAACATACCCCCTTTCTTGGGGAGGCCTTTGTCCAGCAGTGGTCTTTCAATGGCTGGTATGATGATGATGATAAAAATAATATTTTCTACTATAAATAATACTCATGATGATCAAGTATTTACTTACTAATATATTTTAAAGACCTACGTGACGGAGTGACTTCACATTGGAATAAAGTCTCATTTTTTCTATTGACACAGAATATTTGTATATCGGCCGACCATTGGTATGAGCTATTTCATTTAAATTATTTAGCAGTTTGAAAGTGCAATAAATAAGAAAAATGTGTATAAAGGTAAGTAATGTATTTTATTAGATCGACAAACAAGTGCGTGTACACAGTCGCGTGATAGTAAGCGTCACTGCAGTTTTTAGGCGCTCGTCATATTACAAGAATATCACTAGCGCGATGCTTACCTTATGACTTGAAGATATTATATCCATTACCTAGTAATTTCACTGATTCTCTGACCCTTCAAGACGAAACACAGCCATGCGAACACTGTCACATTAGCGGTAGAAATAAGGTAAGAGTGAGATGCAATGCCGACATCATTTATGTAAATGATTTCATGAGTTCTACAACATATTAATAATCATCCGTTTCTTTTTTCAAACATTTTGTATTCAATCTAAAAAAGGCCTCATTCGTGTGGTAGACGACCTTAACGAAATAATTTTTTAATTATTAATAGTGATCTCAACTTGTACAGAATGTTTAATAATTAAGTTATTGTAAAGATGTTGAACTAATTAAATATAAAATTTTAATAATATATTTTTTAATAATATACAGAGTATTCATAAATAACTGATAGTTTTGATTCATTCAATTCAATGACGTGTTTTAAATTATTTGGGGTTTATTTATTAAACATGAAAAAACTAACTTATGCATAAAAAAATAAGCTGCTTAAACACTCAAAGAAATAATTTCAGATCAACATATTTTCAAGAAAACTTTAATGATAATAATACGATAAATTCTCACATCATCTCATACATTGACCTGACTCCGTGATAAGTCACTTAAAACATTTGACAACAGACGCCAGACAACAGAGAATTCACAAATATAATACCTAAATACATATATTTAACACCCAGACCCAGAACAATCACAAATATCATCATATAAATATTTAATCTGGGTGGGAATCGAAACAACGACCCTTAGTGCACAAAATAGGAACACTACTGTCTGCGCCATCGGGCCCGTCAAATCCTATACTGCGTATATCTCGGTACATCTGCTTCCAAATTCTTAACAAATTTCAGGTAACAACAAACGAAAGTTACACACCACTTTTATTTGTAACCAGACCCTTTATAGATGCACCGTACACACTCGTGCAATCTATCCCGTATCGATTCCCGGGCACAATAGCCCAAAGTTGTAACATATCCGCGGACGTGCTTCGCCCTTTGAGGCAGAAACTTTTTAAGGCTCTGTTCACATGAGATATCTTGTGAGCATTCGATTATAATTTAATTTACATTCTTGGATATCATCGTAAAATCAGCCTTAGAATGCCCTCGCAAACTGAGGTACCGTGAGTCAAATATTACGATTTTCATTAAGAAGTGACATATGGCAGAACATCCACCAGAAACAGCGTATCTACTGGGCTAAAAATGGATACTTATCGCTGACCCATGCTCTATGATTACCACTACACCTACTCAGCGCAGCGACTATCAGCAGAGTTCCCCTTCTTTTGGGGAATTTTTGTCCAGCAGGGGAAGTTCAACAGCTGCTATGAGGAGAATGCATTTCACCGGTTTCCCTGAGCGAATCATGATTGTGTTGAGGTTGAATGTTGCCCGAAATACTTAGATTCTTTAGTTCTCGTCAGATCGTCTGGAATAAACATTAGGTAAATAGCTCGACAGAAGTTTGATATCATATTTCAATTGATTATGGAATACCAGTACCAGTAGCAATAAGGGCATTTATATTTGGACGTGAGATGGTATACGATCAGTATTACAGACATACACCATGACTCAAAGTGATACCAAATATAGGGATGGAACTTTTTTCAATAACTATAAATTGCGATATTTAACTTTACAGAAGATTAATAGAAAATACCGTCTTTTTGGGATACCGTTGAATATTTGGTCAAAACCAACGAATTAAAATTTGGTTAACATAGTATTGTTGCCAAATTATATATAATATGTATAAAAATTCAAACAATCAAAATGAAGAATCAAAAAAATTGGGAAGATCATATTTGTAAACTTGAAAAATCCTGAAACAACATATTTTCAACGTTTAATCGTAAAAAAATAGTTTAAGCGTAAGTATTTCAAGCGAACGCATGAATGCTAGAAAAAATATAACCTTTATAAAAAAAATAATCGTCTAAATGTATGTGCGCGCATAGTTCTGGAACGGAACGCACCATAACATCATATGTAAGTCCAGTGCTGGGCATATGTCTCGCCAGGGGAAGGGGGAATGTTGCCTGTAATTACCGCGCTAGGCAAGAGTGTTTTGGCAACCGCATAGCGTAGCTTCGCAACTGTGTTACACTGTTACAGATGGATATACTGCTATCTATCGGCCGCGTTAATTGAAGGTTTTTTTGTTTATCATTATTTGGACTAGATTTGTATGGTGACAGATTTGTACGAACACAGGTTGTAACTTTATAGATAAGAGATCCAAAAACGAAAATAAAACTCCTATGGTAACAATTTTAGAATGTACCCAAAGGAAGTCGGGGCGTGGCCCTAGTCATATCAAGAACATGTTTATATTTACAACAGTAGCAATATTACTATTAATATACTTTTTTTTCAAAACAACAGTGTGAATCTGTTAAAATAAATAATAACAGTAATCAAACCTTATCGCATAATGCTCTTACTAACCACTAAGTTTCTTTTAAAAATGTATATATAAAAATATTAAATAACATACACCTCGATTATCTGAATGGCACCTAACCCTCCCAAGAAATCCCACCGGGATCTAACTCGAAAACTTTCCGGGCACGAGTTTTTCTTCGCTTAATTCCCACAGCGGCCAGCGCTGTAGCAACGCGTGGAAACTGACAAGCGCGAAGCGGATTTAACATCACCGTACAATCATTTCAAATATCAATCAATACAATAATTTTTAGTTTAAAATCTGTATTTAATATGTATTTTTAAACTAAAAAATCAATGTTTAGTTTAAAAATACATAATCTGATAATAAAAATTGCCTTCGGACCAGCAGAGTAAAAAAGAACCTTCACCTGTACCCGGTAAGAGTCAACTGAGGAACTGGAACCACCAGATGGCGGTATATCCACCTGAAACAGCGTAGCTCAAATGCAACAGAGTCGGAATGGGAATTCCGGCCATTCCTGTCTCGAAGCCTACTAAACTACGCCTGCCAAACGCAGTATTATAATATTACAAGATTCTTATAATTCTTTTCGTATACATTTCTTATAATATATTTTCCTTTAAAGAATTTATGAAAAAGAAATAATGTACGAAGACTACGTCTTGTCAAACGAATTTTCGTTACATTATTGTCAAACAAATGTAGAAAAACATGAGTTTATAAAGGTCAAAATATTAATATTTTTTGAATGTTAATGAAATATTTTTGGCTTCGTATATCGTATACCTCAAACTATATCAAGTGTTGCGAGAGGTATGATACTTTTTTTCGGACGAGCCTAATGCTGGACTTCTAAAGACGTCAATTCCAACGCTATCGGATGAGGGGGCGAGTTTGCTAATTTATGAGTGACCCTGAAATTGACACAACTATATATAGATGTAGATGTTATAAAGGTCACCTGCATTTATACCTCATAATGATTATCATATCAGCCATAGAAAGTCCAAGAACATAAGCTTCCCCTAGATAGGCATATTACTGCCCATAAATGCCACGCTGGGCAGGCGTGGCGGCAATCACAGCGCACAACTTCACAATGAGGATGATGCTACCCATCCTAATCCTGTAGTATCTAAGCTGCGCTGTTTCGGATGGATATACCGCCACCTGTTTGGTTTCAGTGCCCTAGTCACACATTACGACACCTGATACAGACCCTACGGCTAGCTGACTAGCTCCGGTACCCCACAGTTACCTCCGCTCTCACCTATTTTTACCGCCAAATAATAGGTGTTCCGGTTTGAAGGGTGTGAGGGGCAGTGAAATTTCAAGATATATGTTGATAATGTGGTAATGAAGATTAAAAAAATTGTCTTTTGTGGGTTTTCTCTATGAGATTCTACAAATTCCATAGAGGACTTATTGATTTATCTCATCGAGTCCAGCCAGACATCATTATTTGTGACATCACATTAGAAAACTCTAAAATTATCAATGTTTTTCTACAAGTACAGCGCAAAGTGACTTTGTTTTATACTATGTAGTGACAATTTACATCTCCCGCGATGAAGATCATGAAATAGAAAATTATTTCTTGCATAAAAGAACCCCTAAATACTGTACTCAACTTCAGTGTACTTCAGAACTCTAAAGCTATCGCATCGAGCTTAGTTGGAGAAACTTAATTATAAAAGGTTTTATACTGAAGATTTCTTTGAAATAGCTTTTCTTATTGTATAGCCAACTTCGTACACCCTTATTTCTATAGTCTTTTATAGAATTTAAATAAAATTTAAACACTGGTGTGGATTCGGTCTTAAAGTTGGAAGCCAATTATTATTATATTGCATTAAGACAAGCTGACTATATAGTCATCGTCATAGAGCAGCTATAGAACATCCAGTCGATAGAATTTCCCAGGAGAGGAAAACATTTTGATAATTTTCTAAAAAGAATATGTCATTTAAATCAATTATTGCTAAGTTTATTGTTAGATCCAACTTCGCTCGATATCAGGCAAGCAAGAGATCGCTAAGTTTAATGACTTGCTCGATGGTGCAGATGGTAGTAATATTGTGTGCCAAAGGTCGTGGGTTCGATTCCCGCCCAGGACAAATATTTATATAATGATATTATTTGTGTTTGTTCTGTGTTATTTATATGTGACTAAGTATTATATCTGAAATTTCTTGTTTCTTGTTTCTGGAGTATTATGTCTGTAATATAAGTGCTTCAAGCTACTTATTTCTTAGTCAGGTAAAGAATGAGTTGTCGTATGACTTTTTATATTATGAAGTCAGCAAACAAGCATACGGTCTTGATGATGAAAGTGTCCGTAGCCTATAGATTCTCGTGGCATCACAAAGATATCACTAGTATGTCGCTGACTTTGTGAACTGAAGATACAATGTCACATTTACCTAGTAATTTTACTGCCTCTCTCACAATTCAAATTGGAATACAGCAATGCAAACACTGCTATTTGGTGATAGAAATAGATGAGAGTGAGGTGCCAACCTCTAGTGACTTAATTTATTTGTGAATCTTAGTTTGTAATCGCATTTTATAATGGTAAATATAATACTTAAGACAGAAAAACATCCGTTGGTTTAGCTAAGAGTGTATAGTATAAAACTAATTTGATGTGCAGATTTATAACAAAAGACATTTTAGTCATTCTTGAAAACAGGTCCAGTAAGATAGCCGAAATGTTACTAAAAAAAATTACTCAAAAAAACTTTCTATATTTTAAAGGTCATTTAATTATACACTTTACATTACATACATTTAACTCAAATATTTAATCTATAGAGACAGGCAAACACTCTTTTCAAATATTAGGTATGAGGGACTCTAGGTAAAGGTGATGTTTCCTTACAGTCGCCCCGTATCACAATGCGAGCTTGAGGACGCAATCCGTTCTTCCATTGATTTTGCTAGCACTAAAGAAACATAGAGACGTCAGATATAATTGTTTTCAATGCAAAATAAATAATAGTAAAACATTGCTTAGGTAACATTTTTTCGTATAATCAATAGATTTTTCATAATAATAATCTTTTTTATGTAAGTTTTTCAAACATCTTTAAAATTCAAAATATAAATAATATTATATAAAATCATCAATAAGCAGTGTGGTGCCAGCAGAGTAGAATAGTACCTCCCCTTGTACCAGTTGTCGAAAGAGGCGACTAAGGTACCGAAACCGAGAGATGGCGAAATATCCATCCGAAGCAGTATAGCTCAAATGCAAGAGGGCAGGAATGGGCAGCAGCTTACCGTAACAAAAATGCACACTACGATTGCCAACACGCCTGCCCACCGCGGCAATTATGAGCAAAGCCCCCCTTCATTGGGAAGTCTTATTTATAGTTGTTTAAGTTTAGCAGTAGACCTTCTATGGCCGCTATGATGATGTTAATGATAATATAAATTTAAAACGCTTTAGTGTGACTGTGGTCATTCTAAACTAAATATAAATTTTATGTATGTTATGTTTAACACTATAGGAATGTTCTCGGAATGAGCGCTGTGTTGTTTTTCTGAAACCGTCGCGGTTCCATGGTAAAAAATTTATCTTTTTTTAAAATTTAATTTACAAGCAGACAAAAATACACAAGTAAGAAGTCTACAAAAAAAAATACAAAGTGATACAAAGAAAAAAACTGCGAGTGGATTGTGTAACACATAAAAGAATTCTATGGTTTGTCCTAGGAGGTTTTACTTCTTTTTACCTGTCAACCACAAAAAGCTTTGAGTTTTTTCAATATAGGCCATTTTTTTCAATTTGTACCTCTTTTTTATAATATCTGTTTCTATTTTTAGATATTTTCACTACTTTGTCAATATAGTAATGCTTGCTGGAAATATTTAAGTTAGCCAATTTTATTTTATTCTATTTTTATTCGATAAAAGCTGTATGTACCTAAATGCATTTTAAACTGATATTTCTTTGATTGTGTGCAGCTGTTAGTTTTCTATTCAGTAAAAATTAACAAATAAGAAGATACTAAAGAGTATATTTAACTGGCGAGCATAGACTAAGACCTCCTAGGCAACAGTAAAATAGTCGCGAAGAAATCTCCGAAGGTTCCGTTCCGCAGTCGTCATCATAATAATGCATACTTTCGTTTATTTCTTCAGTCGTGGTATTTTTATTTCGCCCGTCCGCGCCCACATAGTTCATAAAATATCAGAGTATCGCGTATTGAGGTATTTCGCTCATCTTACTTTAATGTACCTCCTCACCAAGCAACAATGATGTGCTTGGATTTTATTCTACTAACGAGTTACATAAGTAAATATTAACATTCGTATTATAAGAATGCCAACGGAATTCGGGAAATTGAAATAAATGAATACTTTAATTTTTTGATTTTTTCTTTGCTAATACGAGGTATGGGAGTGCAAAAGAATTCAATACAATACGAGATAAAATATATTTCCTCATCTTTACTCCTTACTAATATTATAAACGTCAAAGTTTGTGATTATAAATGTATTGAAGTGTGGACGTGTATATTTGAATGAATTTTGGCACATACATTTATGATAGTCAGGAATAACTTATTGGGTATTCATCCAGAAAACATGTTGTAGTACGAAACATTTAGTTTTTTTTCTGCAGAATCTAAACTACTTTTTGACACAAATTAAGTATTTGTTGGTAATGAGCGACAAATAATTTTTTGGTACAATTTTTCAGGGATACGATAAAGGCCTGGCGAACAAAGTCCAAGTATAAAAATCAACATATTGGCGAAATAGCACTTCTATATCGCCAATAAATTACATCACAAACGCAACAGAGATAGATTGGATAGCAGCATTCCTGTCACGAATTTACGCTCATGCTCGGGCATCACCCTCATGATTACGCATTACATGCACCCAATACGACAACTACGTGTGCAAATTACTCTCTACGAGGAAGGTCTTTTGTCTAACAGTGAATGTTCTCAGGGTGATATGTTGTCTATAATTAAGGATATTATTACTATTTTTTCATCATCTTTACATCAATCACCAACAGGGCTCATGATCATCACCATCTATGCAGTAATAAGCTATCTTCTGCTAAACATAGATCTCCTCAAGAATAGTGTAATATTATCCATAATTGACGCGCCCTACAAGTGAGGTGTGGTGGTAATCGCAGGGTGTAGCTGTTTCAGAGGGATATACTGTCATCGGTCGGTCGGTATGGGAAGAAGTGACTGAGGTACCGGAACGCAACAGAGCGAGGATGGTTAGTAGCATTTCCGTTACGAAACTATTGTATGAGATTTCAAGGGTACCTCTCAAATATAGGCGAAATTCACATTTTGCTGGGGAGGCCTAAGTCCTACAGTGGACGTATTGCTACTATAAGACAAAATTGTCACATTCTATGAACTTCTAAACTCTATCTTTGCTGAGAGTTGAAAATGACTTGTTACATTTAAAGAAGTTCAAAAATATTCTGTTCTTATTCTCTGTTAACAATAATAACTAAGTTTATCAGCCCCAAACACCATTTTCGGGGCTCATCCAGCGCGGCCCGTAAAATCCTTAATGGCCCCGCTCCCGTTTTTATCTGGGCCAATAAAGATAATTGTCAAATCCTGGTAGTCGCAGCCAAGTTTATTATTCGAGTAATGCGGTGTCATTGAATCTGAATCGATTGTAAAATCGAATGGTTGCCGATTATCTTCATTAGGCCAAGTTAAATACCGAGATAGGCGTTTTATTACGCTGTTACAAATGCACTATTTGGATCATTAAATAGCTTTATTTTCAGGTTATTTTAGTGACAGGTTTTCATTTGTTGAGGCGCTGTAACTATAAACTACTTCGATATTGTTCAAGAATTTATCAGTATTAAAGGAGATATAATACAATTATTTTTTATAACAACAAAAAGAATTCGCTAGAAAAACACTAGAAAATTTGTGTTAGCTTTTTGAGACCTTGACCACCTTAAATAGTACATTGGCATAGTTTTTTAAACAGCGCATCTATTTAATAAGTAATAATAAATTAGGGTGAAAGATATCAGATAAAGTACTAAGATGTTATTCATAGTGGTACACAGAGATTACACAAGTCATGAGAAAATCTAGTGTTTGTATCTTAATGTATTTTTTGCTTAAAGAGTCATCGAAAAGGAGCAGTAATTCCGTGATTATAGATACTGATAATAAAAAATCTTACAAGTCTATTATGTAAATATTAACAACATCGCTGTGAAACCTTTCTGTTTCATAATTTGTCTATTTCTTTTAGTGACTCAAAGCACTACATAAATATGAAAGTTTTTTTTTATTTAAGTCCGCTAGGAACGTCTAATTCTTGATGACGGTTATAAACTCGAGTCTGTAAATAGGCTATTAAAGATTACGTTACGAGCCCTTGCTTTGATATAGACAAAGATATTACGTTGTAGAGTAATTTATTTAAATTAACTTTTATTGTTATAGCAATATATTAATTTTTAATAGAAATATGTTTAAGTAAAAATTGCTCTTAATATCCCATAATATTATCAAGATCATCAGTCATTTAAGTAATATTGTAATAAGTAAATCTATAATTAGAGTGTAGATCTATTTAAATTACTATGATTTTGCCTTTAACTTGACCATTTTTTATATCCGTATGACATTCTCATGGATTGTGGTTAAATTGAAAACTCATACTTTTCATATGTTGGTAGAAATGCAATTGTTTCTCTATAATCCGCAGTACTCTGTGAGAAGCTGTACAATCGTGGAGATGGAACTGTTACGAAGAGCCGAGCCGTCCTCCTTATTTAACTATTTTTATGACATTACGCCAGCGAGATTGCGGTGGCCTCTTGTTTCTAGATATGATTTCTTAGATTCAACGAAGATGGGTTTTTAATTTTAATTGCTTAGGTTATAGCATTAGTGCTTGAGATGGAGTTTAATTTGTTTTCAGATTAATTTTAAGTGTATAAACGGGAGTAATGATTTTCCAATACAACTTGACAACATACGGTAAAGCAGTGAAAGGGAAAACAAATAAAATTGTATGCTTGATTCAACCGTTGTAGGGACGAATGATAAAGGACGAATATTGAGTGGCATTTTCGAGTAATACCAAAGATGTTTTCTTGTGTATAAGAAAACATCTTTGCATCTAAAGAAAATATATTCACTAATACTTTTTATATTATTTGTATTACAAATTAGGTAGTATGTAAGTAATAATTTTAATAAAATATAATACTTAATATTTATCGAAAATCTGATATTAAAAAAAGGTAGGTATCTCACCTTTTAACATGAAATGTATTACATTAGACGTACCTCTGTTTTGAAGGAATATAAAAATAAGTAAGTATAACAAAGGAAGTGTTTGTTTTTCATCCTACATAAACTCTGACATTTAAAATTTCAGTTTAGTTGTTTTATGTATTGAAAAATGCTGGATATTAAATTAAAGACAATATTTACAAGAAAAAAAATAACAATTTGTCTCAGGGTTGAGGTACTATTATATAAAAAGAATTTGATTTGCTTTTGAGGCGTGACTAAGATATAAAAAAAGGAAATTTTTGACCATAAGCAATACATATTTACTTTTGAGGCAGAATGATAAGAAAACATTTGAGCCTTTATTTTTTGTACTTTAATAAAAAAAATATTCCTTTTATCCTAGAAATGTATGTCTTCAGTTGCTATGTGAACGTTTCTTATCAGTTTTACAGTTATTCTGCTAATTAATACGGTCTATATTAATATGATTTGTAAGAAATAATCAGCGTCAATTAATATCCCGCTCGGTTTTATATATCTAAACAATTTTCAAATATAATGCTCCAACACAAATCCTTGCTACTGTGCACTGACCGTTCGAAGCCGAACAATTTCAACGAGACGGGGCGAACAGAATACTGACACTTCACGTCATAACCAGCGAGCGCGACGTCACCAACAAACTGCGATCAATAGACACACGATACCGGGCAGCTTAATTCAATACTCTATGATAAGACGACACTCCAGTTATATAAACGAATGTATATAGGATTTCAAAATAAATTTATCGTTGGGATAGAATTTAGACAATCTATATTTGAATTTAGCCGTGTGGCAGAGTAGAATAGTATCTCCCCGTCTACTAGGGTAGTAAGAGGAGATTGAAATACCGGAACCGACAGATGGCGGTATATCTATCTGTAGAAGCGTAGCTCAAATGCGATATATCAGGAATGGGCAGTAGCGTCATTGTCGTGAAGCTACGCTCTGCAATTGCTACCACCCCTGTCTAACGCAGCAATTATAGGCAAATTCCTCCTTACTTGGAAGGGCCTACATCCAGTTGTGGACGTTTTACGGTTAATATGAAGTTTTATACCAACTTTGCATCCACGTTTTACCCTCTAATATGGTAAATAAAAAAATCCTTTTTAAGTTCTCCCCTACAAGTTTCTTATCCTTAAAGCTTAGGCTCTGCGTTGATATGTCATTTAATCAGTCATCATCTCCTTTTTATATATAAAAGACAGACTATATATAAAAAAGGAGAAGCTCAGCACAGGCAGACAAAGCGGCAATTACTAAATTTATTCATGATAATCAAGCTATATTTTATTTTACCAGACGTAGTTATATATAAAATATGTCATCATGCAATAAGCCTTCTAAAGACTGCCATTCTTTTAGTTATAAGACAGTCTTATCACAGGGGCCGAAAGGGGGGATTAAAAGTTTTATGGAAGTATCGCTATTGTTTTGTATATATAAATAAATATAACATTCAAATTTTATATAAGTTAAAGTAAAAAGGTATGATGCCCAAAGAAACTACTGCACGCGGACGAAGTCTCGGGCACAGCTAGTTATTTATAATATTTCATTAACGTCATCTATATAATGAGATATAATTTTTAATCTCATTTAGTCAATTGCCAATTATGTCAATTGCCTATAATTCAAATCTTTACATAATAAGGTAAACACAATAAATATAGTAAATATATACATACTTTTTAATCCAAGCGTGATGTTTTAAAACCTTTCTAGGTAAGTGGGGTATGTAATTCTGTTTTTTTATAGTTTAGGCAATGATAGATAAGTCAGTCAGGCAGCTTTTCCTTTTACACGTGTTTTATTACTTTCAATGAAGAACCTTCATACTGTATTTCATTTAAATATCTTTAAAAACGCCAAAGTTTCATGATATCTTTGGTTAAATTTTGAAAACCCTTTTTAGCTACCCTACTTTATAAAAGAAACGCCTGTGCAAAATTTTAGATTCTAACCCTTATTGATTAGGCCCTCTGTTGATATGTTAGTCAATCAGTCAACTTTTCCTTTTTTATATATAGACACATAAATATACAGGTACTTAAAGATATATTTGTTAGCTATTAATAAATACACTATTAATAAATACGCACAAATGAATATAGGTATACGAAGAATCAAAAATAAGGAAAAAAAAATTTGAAATAAACGGCAATCAGGATTAATGAGAAGTGACATCAATGTATCCCATCTGTTCAAGAATACAAACAAAGGTGTTAACTCGTTCATTTGTCGCCTAATTTCCTAGAGAGAAACTAAAACATTATAGAAGTTAGCGTTCATAAAACACGATGACCTTTGACCTTTTCGAACAGCACGGTACTGTTGTTTTACGAGTGAGTGTACACAATAAAGCGAGTTACCCCTACTACGGGTCGTAACTGACGGGTTCTGTTTGTCAATGACTTAGGCTCACGGGCGACAAACCACTTTAGACTGGAATCAGTTTGTCTTGTGCTAATCATTGAGTTTTTAACGGAATACAAGATTACAGTACATATCCTCTACAATTGTATTGATTAATTTTATATAATTAGATGATAAGTGCTTTTCATTAAACTAAATGTTATATGTATATAAAAATCTTGCAGTGAGGTAGTACCAGAGGACCAGAGTAGGCAGAGTAGAATAGGATCTCCCAGGTGCATCAGGTGCAACAGGTGTCGTAAAGGGCGACTGAGGTACTAGAACCAACAGATGGGGATCCATCAGAAACAGTGCAGCTCAAATTCACAGGGCTGGGATGGACAGCAGCATCTCCGTCACGAAAGCTACTTAAATAATAAAAATACCAAACAAAAATAAATAAATATATATTTATATATATGTAGTATGTATGTAATTATTATACTCTGTCAGTATAAACGTCATAAAGCCGTGGTAAACTAGAGTAAGGTAAGTTAAACTAAGTAAGTAAAATTCCTTTACCAGGTGTCGTGAGAGGTGATAGAGATATCTGAGTGATAGATGCTTGTATTACCATTTACATAGCACGGTATCAAATAAAACATGGCACAAATGGGAAATGACAGCATTCTTGCCGCGAAGCTACGCTCGGCAATTGCTTCACATAACGCTCCGTGTGGCACACTCCTCCCAATCTATTAGGCCCTAGTACATACATAAACTAACCTGAAGTCAGTTCCAGCGGCAGCGGAACATAAAAGCCAGGCTGCTTATTAATGAGCGATAATTATATCTATTAATCAAAATCAAATATTAAACTTCGCATTGTTTTGGTTCACAAACGGTAAATAGGTATAATGTGATGTACAGCATAATTGATTGGTTCATTTATCATTGGTTCATTTTTCAGGTGAAATAATTATCAAAATAATGATATCTATACAATTTAAGTGTCTGTTTGTAATTTCAAGTCAATTTAAATAGCTTTTTACTGAATATATATGAAAGTATATACTGTATCTACATAAAAAATGGGGTATCTGTCTCCATGTTCCAGCTAATCTCTGAAATGGCTGAACCGATTTTGAAGGGACTTTCACTGGCGGATAGTTGTTCAATACTGTAAATCATATTAATCACCTACTTCTATTATTTGTTA
The DNA here is from genome assembly GCA_020976665.1 of Heortia vitessoides. NCBI lineage: Eukaryota > Metazoa > Arthropoda > Insecta > Lepidoptera > Crambidae > Heortia > Heortia vitessoides. The sequence continues at coordinate 17,300,305 of JACJUM010002929.1, forward strand.
TTCTTCCTATAAAAAAGCTAAAAATTTATGATTTTTTATATATTTAAAATTTATTTTTAAATTAACATTTACGTGTTTACTTTTACCTTACGATAATTGTTTATAACGGTATTTTCTATTTTAATAACATAACGTTTAGTATTTTTTTTTATACCATACGTTATTTTTCTTATCTTCTCATAAACATCCTTGAAATAAGCAGTAATTTAGTTTACTGAGCATATTATAATAGACTAACCTAGCCGTGACCCATGCCCAACATGGCAATTTTGGGCAAAAATCTCCTCTTGTTTAGATAGGCCTGTTATTTTTCTTATCAGACATCTTACGGCAAATAATCATGAATACCTCATAGATAGGTAAGAGACCTCAGCATTAGTAACTCACTCTCACCTATATCTCTACCGCCAAATAGCAGTGTTTGCAATGCTGGTTTCCGGTTTTGAAGGGTGAAAAAGGCAATAAAATTACTGGGTAATATGACATAATATTTTTAAGAGCTATAAAGTACTGGCAGAGCTGAATAATACTTCCTCCTACTCCAGGTGTCGTTATAGACGACTATGGTACCAGAACCGACTGATGGCGTTAAATCCATCCGAAATAGCGTAGCTCAAATGCACGTAGTGGGGATGGGCAGCTGCACCATTGTCGTGGAGCTACGAAAATATAAGCAATTATAGGCAAAACTTCCCCTTTCATGGGGAGGCCTATTATGAGCAGTGGACTTCCAAAGGTGATGGTGATGATTTTTAATTTTTAAGGTTGACAACGCACTAGTGATATCTTTACAATATAATATATGTATATATATCCTTATAGATAATACGAGCTCATAAAGGCTATCTATTTATACTTACTTCCACGCCGACTGTACACTCGTTTATCGACCTAATCTTACAAAAAAGAAACTCTATGACAATTTTTATGACAGGATTTAACTACAATGCCGTCATGGATACTCTAACAAAACAAAAATTTAGGAGACTTTGGTGGTCCCATAAAAATGTTATACTGAAACATTCAACCCCCGACGTTTGTGGTTTCAGTGTCTTTTATGACGTTGTCCAGACTTCACAATGGCTCGTAACCGACGGAAGGTCCTGTAGTTGTTTTGGTACTTGCGACCTTATAGAATACCACTTATTAAAGAGGTACAACCAAGGCACTATAGTTATAAAATTTTAACATTACACACAACAATACATTTCAATGAACTGTTCTAGGGTCAGTTTGTTAAGGTTTATCGTAAACACATTACAAAATTTCAACAAACAAACCGACTCGTTTTGTAATTGTATTTGTCATACCAGCCGTTGGATGTGCACTGTTGGACATAGACAATCCCCGGAATAAGAGGAATTTTGCCCACGATTGGCACGCTGGTCAAGCGGGGGCATGCTGCTGCCCATCCCGGCCCCGTTTCAGTTAAGCTACGCACTAAGCAGCGCGCAGATAGGGACGGATATACCGCCATTTGTCAGTTTCGGTCAGTTGTCAGTTGTCAGTTGCCGCTTACGATACCTGGTACTGGAAGTTATTCTACTCTGCCGGTACTCCATGGTGAACTCAAACGTATACTTTAAATGATTTAAAATAATAATTTTGCATTTATGAACCTTATTTTGCGTAAGCGGTGTTTATGAAATAAGTAACGGTAAGCACTTATGGCAATTACAAATGTTAGATAAATGTAAATAACACCCAGACACAGAACAAATATAAATACTTATTCAGGGAGGGGATCAAACCAACGACTTTGGTACACAAAATAGGATCACTACAATCTGCGTCATTAGACTTGTATTGGGATTTTTTACATTAGATTTGGCCAGTTTAATTCTTAATTGGTAATTAAATAGAGGTTCTTGTTATTTGATTGGCTTAGCAATGCATAGCATATCGACATAGCTTTTTTTCTAGAAAATATAAAGTTTGTATAAAGCGGGCTTTAAACCTGATACAATACATAGGTCCCGACCTAAAAAGGAATGTATACAGGTGATTAATTACCTGTAACAATCAATAAAGGTCGTTGTCTCTCAGCGTAGAAAGACCATTAAGAAAAAATCGATGTTTTTACTAAAGGTATACAATTTTAAATTTGAAACGCCCTGGCTTCAAACGGGTGCAATGTGGATAAATTAAAACTAAATAACACGCATTTGAAATAAATTAAAATAATATTAACAAGATGAGTACTTAAGGTAGAAATTAGGTACGCATGCGAAGGCTTCATTAATTTTCAGGCTTCACTTTTTCTTACACAGAGAGATTTCTTTCTTCCTGATGATCCTGACCAGGACAATAAAATAATCTTATCGAAATTGTATTTGCACAGATTCATGATATGTGAACTAAGTTTCAATTAAATTTGTGCGTCTAAAGGCGGTCAAAACCGACTTCGAATGACTCGGTTACAAACATACACACGAACATATAACTGAAGCGAATATGAAGCGTGTGGTTATAAAACTTTAGTAGTATAAAAGTCGTTATTATGAGTCTTCCCTAAGAGATATTTTTTTCTAGATTCTTTTGAGGTGTTCATATAGGTCCAGCCAGTGTTTGCGATGTTATCCCAAAAATGGGTTTATTTACGACATCACTTGGGAAACTTCTAATATTTTCAGTGTTTATCTTTATTATATTACTAATGTATTATATATTATATAATTTATACATACAAACCATCCTCTTTAATCTCTCTATCTATTCGGTTAAGTAATTTAAAGAGTAGTTTTTAAAGATTTTAGCATAGAAAGGGTCAGGCACAGGACACTGCACACAATTTTCAAATGTTGCGGCAATAGAACCTTCGCCTCATGAAATTTAACTAAAGCTTTAACCGGTGCAGCATACGACTTGTCAAATAATTTGTAACATGCATAAATTGTATTCAGCCATGGCAAAATTAGCTAATTCATAGATTGTCAGAGTGCAGGAATAATGGCAACGTGGGTTAGATTCAGCTTCGGTCTGATTGAAAAAATGCTGCATTTTTTTTTATAATCGTAGGCTATTATGTATTTTCTATTATTTATTATGTATTCGTAAACACACAGACAACATCGAATTTAATTATTGTTACATGTTTTAGCATAATACCTGGTATTTTTCTAGTTTTTAAAGAACATAAAACCATAATGGCATATTTATAGCATTAGTATATGAAGATTTAATATAAATATTTTTATGAAGTTTTAATATGTACTAATAAATTCATTCATAAAACATTGTGTACGATGGACACAATCAGAAAAATGTAACTTAAAGCACTTATGTTACGTATATCAGACAATATAGTACTTAAATAATAAATACAGATACATGGCGACCCATCCAAAACAGTGAAACTCAAATGCACAGGGCGGGGATGGACAGCAGCATCCCCATCGCGAAAGCTCCGCTCTACGATTGCCGACACGCTTACCCAACGCAGCAATTATAGGCAAAATTCCCTAATTCTTGGTGAGGCCGACGTCCCGCAGTCGATTTCCATTTATTGATATGATGATGATGACGATGATATATGATAATCACATATAACCATTAATTTCTAAATAGTACAATCGGCGGTCTCGTTGCTCTGAGGGCAAGGCCTGATAATTTCCAAGCAATTTGTTAAAGGCTACATAATTTACTATTAACATTTATAATTATTTTTTATCATTGTTGCGAGTATTTAATAAATTATTAATATTCACTTCAAAATAAACTGAATCAAACTGAATTATATTAAAAGGTAATTTGTCAATTAATAACTATTAATTAGGTCAGTTATAAATCACTGAGCTCGGAAACAGTTCGTTTGTTGTGCTGTTATGTGTTTATGTCAGTTAGAATCAAATTTCATTGTTCATTATTTTATTTTGATTATATATATCATCAACCCCACGGTACCGGCGGAGTAGTTTTCTACCTCTCTCAGGAGACGTAATCGGCGATAGAGGTACCAGACCGATAGGTGGCGGTACATCCGACAACAGCGCAGCTTAAATACTATAGGGCAGAAATGGGCAGCAGTATTCTTGTCACACAATTGCCATTTACCACCACGCCTGCTCAGCACGGCAATTTTGGACAAAGATCCCCATTTCTTAAGGAAGCCTTTGTCTAACAGTAAACTTCTTATATTTGATATGATATCATCATCTTAGTAGCCGTAGAAAGCCTAGTGCTGGATATTGCTAATAAAATTTGGGCAATTATTATCGCGGTGGGACAAAGTGGTGGCAATCACCCATCACCACTCTTTTCCATTTGACCTACGGTATTACGAGTGTGGTATACCACAATTGACCGTGTGGTACCGAGTAGTAGTAGTAGAATAGTTCCTCTCCCTGTACCAGGTGTCGTAAGAGGTCACCGAGGTACCGGAATGAACAGATGGTGGTATATCCATCTGAGACAGTGAAGTTCAAATGCAACATGGTGGGTATAGGCAGCAGCATAACCGTCACGAAACTACACACCACGATTGCCACCACACTTACCCAGCGCGCCAATTATGAATATTTTTTTTCTTTTTTGGCGTGACCTATATATCACTGTGGGTTAGGTTTATGGAGGATATTCTTTTTACTTGAAAAGTCATGAGAATCTTAAGTGTATTTCTAGATATTTCTCGTGAATCCCTTTTTGTATTAATTAAAACCAGATAACCTTCAGATAAAAAGTTATAAATTTATAATATCCAGTCCAAATATTTTTGTTGTTTCGCTATTTTTATTTCATGCTGTTATTAATGCAAATAAGTAGGTGCTATATTCATATTACTACAGAAAATTCAGAATTTATTCTAGAATAATCTAAAGTATTGGATATGAACTATAACGTACAAACCTTAGCAAAGAAAAAAGTCGGTATACGGGCGAAAGTTTTACGTGACAACGACTTTGAGTGGTAAAATAATTTAAATGTGAATATTCATTCGTATAGTAGGTAGGTAGTACAAAGAATTATATTTAAAACATTAATTTATACAAAGAATCTCGCGCTGAATTTCATATTAACAAAATTTTATTTTTACTATTACACATACATACGTATTTATATACAAATATACATACAATAACTTGCAATACATTTGGGTAACACACGTCACAATGAGAGCGAGTGAGAGGGACGCGTGCCTCTCACTCGCTCTCATTGTGAGCGCATAACGTGAGCGGAGCGTAACGCAGTTTCTTGAAGTGTCACCCGGCAAACCAATTTATAAGACGTTGTCACGTCAAAATATCAATTTCTCAACAAAGATAATTTTAAACATTTTCGGGATACAAGCCTTTTCCTTTCCTTGACTTATAAGTTCCCCAAAAATGGCTTCGAACTGTTTTTAAAAACAAAAAAAGTCTACTCCACCCATACGTCTTCCAGGAGAAAAAGTGGCTTATTCCCTATTCCAGACTTTAAAATATCTCGATGCCAAGTGAAACTTTCCAGTTGCTGCAAGGTAGCTGAAACGTAGAACAAAAATTTAAAAACTTGTATAAACCGCAATTTCTCCTTCAATAGAAGTTTTATTAAGACTAGGTACTGAACGTAGTAATGTAAGAAAATATAATATTAGACTATAAGTGTCATCCAGATACCTAAGTTCTGCCATGTACGGCTTGTTAATCATTGTCAGGCCTCTCCTAGAAACGGGAAATTTTTCTCATAATTGCCGCGCTGCCCAAGTGTGTTGACAATTGCAGAGCGTAGTTTACGCATACCGGATCGTTGCTGCCCATTCTCGTCCTGCCGACTGTTTTGGAAAGATATACCGCCATCTGTCGGTTCTTCTACACCTGTACAAGGAAGTTCTATTCTAATCTGGTACCGCAATACCTTAAAAGATTTTTAGTCTTTTAAAAGTTACAAACTTTCAACGTTATAACATCAATAAGATTCACTGTTAGCTAAAACACTCTTCTACGTGTTTCTCTACACGAACTATTTCAGGTGAAATTAAAAAAATTGCAACCTTAAACGGTGATTTTAGTTGTCCCAGCCCGCGTGTTCTCCGGTCATAGGATACTCGCAACATGAACAGTACTTTCCCTGTGGGTGAAAACGCCTTCACTTCAAAACCTTCGCAAAAATATTAAATAAAAGTTCTATGGCCGTGACAGTTTTGTTTAAAGCGGTCCAGTTAGGAGTTCTGCGAGATTTTCTGTCTCTCATTTAATCATGTCTTCTGTACTTATGTTTGAAATGCATATTTACTTATAATATGTGAAAAGACTGTCTGTTCGATTAGCCGTCATGCCTGGTAGTAAATATTTTTTTACGAAATAAACTTTTGATTCCAAAGAGTTAACAATATATAGTAATATATGACCTCGTACAAAAGCCGTCTGCATTGATACCTTACTCTCACCTATTTCTATCGCCAAACAGCAATGTTCGCATTGGTGTGTACCGGTTGTTTGAAAGTTACAAGACATTAAAATTACTGGATAATGTGACATCATATTTTTAAGTTAGAAGTTTGGCAACACGCTAGTTACATTCTTGTGATATTATAAGCGTCCATAGGCTTGTCTTTTTGGTCCTGGACTTGGTCTAATAAAAAACAATCGCAATAAAACTGCATTATAATGGTTTTAAAATGCAGTTTATTTTATTTCTACATATTAAAGAGTGACAAAGATGAAACTGTATTATGTGTAAGTTTAATATAAGTTATATGATGTATACAATATGTTGAAGACTGCCAGCACAGTAGAATAGTCGGTATGCCCACCTGTACCAGTTTCGAGGCGGCCAAAGTATCAAAACCAACAGATGGCGTTATCACCATTACAGCAACCGTTAAATGACCTGGGAGATAATGCCACCTGGCATTAAGTCCGCCATTTGTACATTTTGTAACATTTTGTGCAATAAAGTTAAATAAATAAAAAAAAATAACCTTATTTGCCGTGTATAGTGCCCTGAGGTACCGGCAGAATAGAATAGTACCTCCCACTTCACCAAGTATCGTAAGATGCGATTAAGGTACCAAAACCGCCAGTTGGCGGGTATATCCATCCGAAACTATGCAGCTCAAACGCACAGGGCGGTGATGAGCAGCAGCATCCGCATCGCAAAAGCTGCGCTTTGCAATTGCCATAACGCTTGCCCAGCGCGGCAATAATTTGCAAAAAACCTTCTTTCTTGGAGAGGCCCATATCCAGCAGTGGACTTCCAATGTGGTATGATGATGAGAGGTATTTTATCTCCATACGAAAAGTGGTATTCTAAAATTACTATAATTAAACTATTAATATATTGTATGTACATATACTACCTTCAATCTACGTTATAGTAAATATAGTATTGGTGTGAGTGTATCCTGTTAAGATCTATTTTCTATATACTGGCTAAAATTCAACAATGATGGTTTAATTTGGCGGAATAATGTTAGCTTAACGCTGAAAACTTGGTGTGCGTAGCTTCTACTATACTAAATATTTAGATATTAGAAAAGAACTCGTGCAAAGCTGGGTGCTTTAATAGTATATAAATTTGCCTGTTTTTCAATTCCATTAAGAAATTGAATACAAAGAACGGAACCCTCAACACGTACACCGTTCACATTGTAAACACGACTTTATAACCATTACGCAAACTTAAACTTTAAAATGCAGGTCCTCTTAATGTGCCAATTAAAAATTAACGAGTGCAAAATAAATCATAGAAAAAATACCACCGCTCATCAGCACGGATCCATCCCCGATACAAACAGTAATAAAATTAAAGATTCATAAACCCCGATAATAAAAAGTAGCATAATAGTTGATGCGGTTGCCGTTAATATTACTAATATGGCCTCATGACGCGAGAATCATAAAGCTGAACAAACGAGAGAGGCGGGCTACTTTTTACCGCCCGATCTCCCATAAAAACGTTGAGCCCTGAATTAGCTCGATTCTTTGTCACCCCTTTCTGAACAACCCTAAAATTTCTACTACCACCGTCTTTGTCTAACAATAACCACTACATTCCCATCCGTTAAACTGCATCAAGGAAAAACAACGTGAAACCGCCCGAGATGAAACGAGATAGAACAATGTATATGCACTAGTAGATATGACAGAGAGCGGCATACGTAGAAGTAGCCATACACTGCGAGAAGAGGGAAAGGGACGGCGCGGTAACCCCGTGTGCGAGCGAGAACGGCGTAAAAATTAACCAAACGGAGGGGAGAGGAGCCGAGCTTCTTCACGCGGGGTGGCTAGTCCGCATTCGACCGCCGTGGCGGCAGCGTCGGCCGAACACAACCTTTCTACGGAAAGCGATCCGATATTGTGATAGTTTTTAATTGTGCTTCGCGATACAATCATAGTTTGTGTTGACAAAATCGAATTGTCCATTGACGTGACAATATCATCTGACGTTCGGATCGTTGGTTTCAGTTCTGCAAGAAACTTTCGTACGTTAAGTAATGTTATCGTGACATATAAAAATCAGACAATATTCCGGAAGAAGCTATCATGACCAGTAACTCACTTGGATTTATGTGCTGCTCATGATAAGCTGGAACCGACCAGTAAAACTTGTATTATAATCTGCGGAATACCAAAGAAAATGTGTGCCAAAATGTTTTTGTATAGTTTATCCATGGTTTATGCGATCGTTTCATGGATCGGAGTTTCCGCTGAAGTGGAAGTGTCCTCTCCTTTACGAGTGGCGCAGTGTAGAGCAACATGTTTACAAAAGGTAAGAAAGAGCTTGTGATCACTGGAAATTTAGATACATAAAACTTTTTATTTAACCCCATGCACTTTATTGATTGTAGTTAGGCACTTATTAGTTTATCATAGATTTTCGTGTAAAATACATGCACATTTATTGTTTTTGACATCAATATCTTGGAAAAAATAAGATCCTGCGAGAAACTTATGGCACATCTTGATGACACTATAGTTCACTGACAAAGTATACCGCTTGCATCAAATCACTAATATTAAAATAGTTGGCAAGTCGAGTATATACGGTCGCATTTTAACAATATAAAAGAAAAGTTTCTGAAGTACGATCCTCTCAATACATTGCCGTCACATGATAATAATAAAAAGCTTTTAACATCCCATATTATATTATAGACACGCCATTAACCGAGTAATTTAAATAAACAAACAAAAACAACAGAACGGACCACTTGATAAAGTTTACCCATCATTCAAAATAGCCCGATAACTCTATTAGTTAGTAATTAAACTGAGCGTGGATAGCCGAAACAGATACGCACGTCAGTAATTAAGGGAGAGTTTCGACGGAAAGCATACCGGTGTGGACATAATAGATGGAATACATTGCCCATCAATCACTGGAGAACAATATTCAGTTACTAATCAACTTGATAATTTATTGAACCGCAGATTCATCGTCGACGACACAGATGAAGTCACTGCTAAAACTTAGCTTTGGTTTAGACATGTTATAGATAAAATCATTAACAAATATATCTTCACAAACTCATCTTAATGCATATCCATTTAAAATAGTATTGAGTTAGACAAATAAAGCTTCTGATGCGATGATGTCGTTAAGGAGTAGAACCAGAGTATTGACAAGGGTTGAAGGACATATACAAGTCGGGTTATGTGTAGACTAAATGTAGATTCTAAAGTTTGTGCATTCGCAACAAAAAAACCTTTGCTTTTAAAACACAAGCATTATATAATTTTAGTGTTTGACAATGTTGAATCTTTAATGATGAATGTCACTTCAAAATGACTTCAGATAAATTTGTAATCCACAAACATAAATATCAATTAGTTTATAGCAAAATGCATGCTGTTTGTTAGTTGTAACAAAGACTAATGACCAAAATGTTTAAGCAAAAGAGAGTATTTTTCGAACTGTCCAAGATAATGGCTCTTATGGTCGCTGGTAAAATTGATATCTTCGGAGCAAGCTGGTCACCGATGAATCATGTTTGTGTGACAGATTGTAAACGTACGTCAGATTTCCGATATGAAGCAAATAAAACTAATGCAACGATAAAACTACTATTGATATTGTGTTTGCATTGGCCGATAGTGGAAAGTGCTTAAGTGAATATATTTACAAAATAAAGCTCCACTGCGCTGACCATACAAAAAATATAAATCGGGAAGTCTATTTAGATTTAGGAAAATATAATAGATCTCGATCGAGTTTCTGCTGGACAAGAAATAATGTTAAGTCCATATAAAATAAGGTTTCTCAGAATATATCAGTGGTATTGTTGCGTCTACCTACTATAGCGATCATCACACTTGCGGGATTGATGTGGGGTCAACATCAATCCGAACTCAAAAATATACTTCTGAAGTCCTTTCTAATAGTTTTTAATGTACGTCACCAATATCTTGCCTGCTACTCAATTATCGATTCTAGTATTTTTTTACTTACAACTTAGTCCATACGATAATCTTTTTAATAAATATATATTTTTATATACGTATATATTTTTCTAATAAACCTTTAGCATTTAGCAGGTTGCCGAAAGACAGCTGAAACCTGGAACATAAAAAGTTAAATTGATTGCTTTATAAACCCTTTTAAAAGTAGATTTATTATGGATACCGAATGTATAAATGAAAGAATATATTAGGTATATATAATTTTGTTGAATTCATTACAAATTGAGTTACTCCAAATGACACAAGATATTTGTGACAAGACTACCTAGTCATTTAAGAGATTAGTTGGAATAGTGTTATGTTTATATAGCTTGTTACATAGAGCGTTAATTACATGGAATGTACATCAGCATTCTTGGCAATCTTCCCGTAATATTAATAAGGAAAATAAAAGAAAGATAGAAAAGACAAATTGTACCAAATGAACGTTTATCACGGCATTACATTGTTACATTATGTGAAAACCTTGGGAATGCCACGCGAAGAAATAATAATTCATTAGGGACGAAGGACGTAGAAATAGCTATAGGTAGGCACTGTGACAATATAAAACTTCATCCTTTAACTGATTTTGAAATATAAATATTTTTAATGCCAAGAATTCTAGTCCGTATGTTACGCCATCATAGCATGCCGGCACATAAATTTTGATGAAGTTGACCATATCGATAGTGAGAGCCCTAAGAAAGGATTACAGTTTTGACTCTAGGTAAGTTTGGATTAAACATGATATATAAATTTCACGAGATGCAGCAACAAATATGGTAAATGATAAATGTCAGACACCACATCATTTTCAAGACGGTATTTTTGTAAGAAATATATGTTTTCTGTAAGAATAAGCCGTATGTTATAAATGTTTAAATTGTCACTTTTTCTGAGTAACATTTTTTGTTGTGGTATGAGAATCGAACCCTTGCTTCCCAATCAAGGATTAACCATTACAAAAACAAACCTTTTGTTCCAAGTTCCAATCCCAATAAACAAGACAGGTGAGCTTTAATCAATTCTAAGATCAATGGCAATGACAAAATAATGCATACACTCTCTTATCGTTTTCATAGTAATCAATGAATGCCTTAGAACGTTTATCGGGGCTTTTAGCCGATAAGGACGATTTATTTCATCCAATATTTACTGATGAAACTTATCTCGACTAGTCATTATTTAGAACGCGGTATCCAACACTGCATACCTCCCAGTAATCTGTATCAGGCCACACCATAAACGTAATTTGTATCTGTTATACCCCATAAGTTGTTATAAAATTATTTGTTTCAGCTCGAGCCTGGAGATTAAACAATAAATTATATTGTTTGTTAATAACTTTCCCTGGAGTTTCATTTTAATGGTTTATTTCTAGTGCACACAAATTGGCTTCTATTTCATTACACGAGATTAGTACTGTGTGTATATTATTGTTATGTACCTTTTCATTCTGTTATGATATTTGATCCTTAGTCGTTGTATACAAAGTGAGCGTTAGAACTAAGTTCGCAAATTTATTAATAGATGGCGCTACGCAGTTTACGATTCGTCTCATATTAGTTTGAGACAAACATCTTATGTTTAACTGTGCAGAAATGTAATGAAGAAATTATTTCGCTGTATATTGATTTTTTATTTGACATAAATTCAGATTGCTATATTTATAGAGTATAGACTATTCAAAGGTGACGTTGTAATTATTATTGAAACTTAATAATAAAATAAAAAGGTGCAGTTTAAGCATACTCGTGAATGGATATAACTTTGATATTCGTCAGTATAACGTTTTTTAAACATAAATATGTTTAGATGACGGCATATAAAGTACTATTAAAGTTACTAGCCCGCTATATTTTTATGTGCCACTTAAAATCCTTTGAAGTTCAATTTGAATAGAATCATAAATTGGCAGCTATAAGGCAACTGCTTTCCTGTACTATGTGAATCAAATTACTTGAAACTACTCCTTAATCGAACCTTTTGTTGAAGTAAATTGATAGCGATTGTACCGCAATAGCTGGTTTGCTGTAAACATTTATGATGGAGTTACGAGTGACCACGCTATTAAGCTCCTTATTATTACAGTCACTAGTAAAGAAATCGTCTGCAGGATATATGACGTGTCAATGTACTTCATAGATAATACAAAGTAAACAGACAAAATAATAATAAAAATATGTATTAAGAATTAACAACGCAATTTCCATTTATTTTTAAAATAACAATACATGTTCAACTATGGTATCTATACGCTAACAGCTATTGTAGTGTGGTACAGCTGTCAGCACCTTACACCCAAGGTAAGTAATAACGAAGTTGAACAGAAGGAAAAAAATAACAAAAATCAAGTAAATGCTGAAATAAAATGGAATAGTTAGAAACAAGAATAATATTAAAATTGCCACATGCTTTTGCCACCATGTGCTCACCCATTGCGATATCAATATAATATTAAATATTTTATTGTTAAGAAACCTTATGAAAATAAAACTATATGGTGAATAAAATTCAAGGCCCCACCTGGATTTCAATTCAGACAAACTAAAAATAACATTGAATAAAATTATAACCGTTCAAAAGTATGAAATTGATCTCGTTTTAATGCATAATATAATGGTCCCTGTGTTGTTTGTTAAGCCATCTATTGAAAGCTTTATTTATTTTTCCAGGTAAGTTTGCAAAAAATAGCACCTATATCATACATACCATTACAGATCACTATCAAAAATCGACATATTATGTTGGATAATCCTTGGACGATTGGGAATGATCACGCATACGTTTTTTGCATGCCCAATGCTTTTAGGGGTTTTTTGTACATTCTACCTGCGACTACTTAACAATAAGCTTTCGGGCATTAGGTTTTTTACTTTGTTTGTGAAGGGATGTGCGTGACTTACCTAAAGGGCGGAAGGATAGGCAGTTCGCCTTCGATCTTTTGTCCATGTTATTAGAGCATCGTAAGGAAATGCGCAAATTGCTTAAATAGCACGAACAGAGTAGCTGCATCAACCTTTTTTTGGGTGTGATAAAAGATCAAAGTCGCTTCCCAACGGCTATAATTATTGCAAACCATTTTTTGTGAGACCTAATTACTTGTATGGTCCCAAAACGATTTTCGAAGTTTGTTAACTGTTGAAATTTGTTTTTTAATAATGCGGTCTGTTTTGTAAATAGCTAACGGGTCTGTTGGCGTTTTTAGTAGTGATCTATCTTGTGCGCCAAGGGTTGTGGATTCAATCAACACCCGGGACAAACAAACACTTATTTGATGAACATTTGGGTTTGTTCGGTGTACATCTGTATTGTATTTATAACTCATCTGTTATCTGATATCCATGACAAGTAGTTTAAGCTATTTATTTCAGATTCAGGTTAGTATATGAGATATTGTTTTGTGAATTGATTTGTTTATTTATAGTTATATTTTATATACAGATAAATTAATTTTATGTACTACTTATGCTGATTACTCTCGGTAGTCCGAGAAATAGGTAATACCGATTTATGAAATCAAATACCTCTACCGACGTCTTTAGTCCGGATTTTCTTGAAGAAGAGTATCTTCACCTCAAATTGCAAAGTGGCACTCTGATTTGTAAATCATACGAGTATTACTAGTACCGCTATGAGTCTATAATCACTGTCGAATTAAACAGGGTTTGGATTTTTTTTTCTCTTTCTTAAGCTATGTCGAAGAGCCATGGCACGCTATAGTAAATCATCGTAGCTTATAGACGCTCGTAATATTACAATAATATCAATAACGGGTTGCCAATCTTCTGACTTGAAGATTTTATATCACATTACCTAGTAATTTCCCACTTACTAACCGGTACACGCGCACTGATATTTGGCGGTAGATATATGTGAGAGCGAGGTATAAATGCAGACAAAACTTGTATTAGGTCTACCGCAAGTAAACCTTTTTAATTAAATTTAAATAGGCAATTGTTAATTTATATTCTCGTTTAGGTACAAAAACGTAATCCCGTCAGGGAATTTAAATTTGCACTGAGCAAAAATTTCCGAGCCTAATCCAAAAACTGTAAATTGCTTTTGCTGGCGAGAAAACAAACAATTAACTCACTAAAAGAGCCTCCCTTAAACTTAAAAGCACATTGCGGGCCTAAAAAATACAGACACATTGCCGATGGCATACTGTCGCCAGAAACTATTCCACCATTGTGTTTCATTCCAACGTGGTCCTTTTTAAATACACTGTCTTGTGTTTTTTTCCGTTTCTTCTTAAACTTTTTTGGTAGCGTTTTTGTTGTAAGTTTGGAAGCGTGCCTCCCTCGAAGCCAAGCCTGAACATGTGATGAATTTTAAAAAGTACCTCAAGTGCCAAGATATAGATATGGTTATGACTACATTAGCTATGTAAGTTAGTTTGTCATGTAAATTTTATATATGTATTCTTCACATATGAATTTGTTTGAGCATTCTCCGCTCGGATGTTATTATTCGAGAAAATTGTTATGGAATGCGTTTTGAATTTAAATAGTTGCCATGATTTATTTTCTCATGGTCGCGTGTGTTTCCAGCAATAATGGCCTCCTTAAAATTCAATCGTCTGTTTATTTAAGCAATTTAAGTCGTTAGTGTTACAGAAATGATGTATTTAATCATTTTAATACTTCATAATGCACTCCCGTTCTTTTCCTAGCCATTAGTACAGTTGGCACAGTTTCAACGTATTTGAGTGAACTGTTTCCATTGTTCCATTTCGTGTTTTATTGCACGATGTTAAAGTTCCCAAATGTGAACTCCGTAAAGAGCCCGCATGAATAATACTCATTTCACCTTGAGACCTAAATTGCAAAAAATAAGGTAAAAAGCGAGTGGGCCGGTGTTGGAATACCAAGATTAGAAATGTAGGAGCGTTCGGTCGAGGGCATACGGTCCCTTTTCGCGGCGGCTACTTGCGGCCGGGCATTATTATTTTATCGCTGTTCAGCCATGCACACAAGGTAAAAATTGTGTTCGTTCAAAAACGGAAGAAAAAACATCTCAAGGTTTCGGATGCACGTCCCTGAGCGCTCTGCTTAGAAAAAATAAACTAGAAAGTCCAAGTCGAAATGACCCGAGTTTTTGTCCACGATTTGTTTTCGTTTTTGTTACGTTTGAGTTCATTTGGAAGTAGCCATGCCTGCTGCTTACTGAATTAACTTAAATTGCCTTCGCTTTTTGTGTTTAAGAAGATTGCTTTACGTTTCGTTTTGTGGCCGTAATTTTTGAGGCGGACAGTATAATTGAAAATATGGTTTAATTTTGTTGCTTGAAAGCTTGTAATGGCATTATTGGCTTTATTGCGTGTTTTAACTTTTGCATGAGATTGATTACTTCCGGCGAATATTTAACGATATTGTCCAGTTATGACGACTGTTTATTGCACCAATATTGTATATTCTTAATATTTTTCTCTTTCTCTTTCATTGCATTGCTTGCTTGCACCCGGGAAATAAAATTTGATTCTAGTAATAATTATTACTAGCCTATTATTGATACTTCTGGCATTTTATAAGGTTATATTCATTATAATTTGATGACACCAATCACTTTGAAATCCCTGTCATAAAAACCAGAAATAACAAAAGTAACAGAAGTATCCAGACTTAACGTAATTTTTTTTATTGGTGTGGTGATGTAGTATTTATTGACCATTGGACCTTTGAAGTTTCATGCCAAACATGCCTAAAATATAAGTATTTGAACGACTTTTTTTTATTTGATATTTTTTACTAAATCCAAAAGAGTAAAAAAGTATTCAGTAGTAGTAAAAATACTAATGTTTTTTTTATATGTTGGCAGTTACAAAGTTAGCCAGCTAAACAGCTATTAAAGTTAATAAAGACTACTTGCAAATAGAAGTGAGAGAAATAAATATGTTTATTAATATCCAATTATTTTGTATTAAAAACAAACACTTATCAATCTAACACATGGTAGGTACACATAGTACTGACATTTCGACAAAACTGTTATCAATTCAAAACAGAGGCACAATTTGCATTCGATCACAATTCAAAGGCAGCGCAAATTAATCTCTAATAGGCAACACGATTATCGCAACATTGTTTGAATTAATTACAACAAATCATACATAGATAATGTAGGAACACAAAAAGGCTGCATATGCCTCGGAGGGTGGTTTATCCGAGCATTCGTAATAGAGTCGTACATGTGAAGACGATTAATGATTCATGACCCCTCGCAGCGCAGTGTCATCAATATTATTCTGTTTGTATCAAGCCTGGGCCCCCCTCACCCCATACATACATAAATAAGCAAGACACGTCGTCTTCTCTGATTACATCGCGCCGATCTAGCGAGAAATAGTGTAGGATTCTGTGCCTTTTGTTCGATATACTCCTCTCTACTCCTTGATAGGGCTGTTGCGTTTATATCGCTTTTAGACTTGGCATTAAGATCGCGTCTTTGTGTGGCTTTCTTATGAACTCTCATCCGGTTGTTGTGAAATGTATTAAGTATATACTTTTGAGAACGATTATGAGTTTTTCAGGTTTTGTTGTTCATAGCCAATTTTGACAAATATTTGGACGAAACAAATAAATAATTAATTGAAAATGTGCTCAGTAAATTTTAGCGCTTTTGGTCCATATACTATCAGTCGGTTAATTACTATTGGAAAAAAACCTCTTAACATCGTTTTTCATTATTTTTGTATTGTGTATTTTTATTGAATAAAATGTTTGAAAACGATTTTGTAAATATAACAGTTTAATTAGTCATCAATAATGATAACCTTAATTATAAGTTTAAATATACATGTATAATGATAAATATGGACGAAAAGCTCAAAAATGTGCTAAGGATTTACAATCTGTGCATCAGTTCATTTTTTAATTATTTGACAAAACAAAGAAATATATCAACATATTTGATGGTTTCGTCCAGTCTCCGAAATAGTGACATAAATTTTGCAACAGCACTCAAACTAGTGGATAACTGCTATTGTAAAAATAATGTAAACAATTTTTTTAATTGATAAAATCCTGATCTCCTGAAAAAGAAATTTGAATAAAACTCAACACCAAAAATAAAACATAAAAACCAAAACTGAATACAAACTAAATGTTAATGACTTTTATGTACATGAACACGCTACTCCTGCAAACATATGTATATACGAATTTACCCATATAGGTAGTACATCAATTCATATATCTATTAATTAATTACCATTTCTCCGTGCCGTCAGGTACTGGCAGAGTAGAATAGTACCTTCCCCTGTACCAGGTGTTGTAAGAGGTAACTAAGGTACCAGAAGCAACAGATGGTGGTATATCCGTCCGTAACAGTGTAGCTTAAATGCACAGAGCAGTAATGGGCAGCAGCATCCCTGTCGGAAAAGCTGCAATCAATGATTGCCAACACGCTTGCCCACCTCGGCAATTATAGGCAAAATTCCTCTCTTGGGACTTCTAACGCTAATATGGTGATGGTGATTATTTCTAGCCTCAATTTTGATATGTATACAATTAAGTTCAAAAAGACAACCCTGCAAGCGGCACCGAGTGAATAGGTAACATACTGCTCAACTCGCATGTTCACGGTTTCGGGTTTCTTAAAGATTACAGATAAGGCGACTGAATTTATTCGTTTGGTGGCAATAAGCTGATGTTACAATCAGCTTTAGTGTGAAGTTATAGGTTTCTTGTAACAAGTGATTGGTATCAGTTTAACGCGCACCATTATTCAGAACGGCCTCGGAGATCTTGAGACTTAATAAAACGCCATGTAACGAGCGCTTTTAATTGCACTTGTAAATATTTGAGTGTTTATGTTCTTCGGGGAAAATTGATATTTGTGTCGATACCTTTGCTAGAGCTTAAAATTGATTTGGTAGAAACGCTTCCATGATTTAAAAAACACGCAGAATTTAAACAGTTCTCAGAATTCAGGACAAACTGTTTATTCGAAAAATTTTGCTAAGAATATTAACAGTCTCCATTAAATTGAGTGTTCAACACGAATCCGAGTTCTAAAACGGGTAATTCATATCATCTCTCATTCTCATTCATATCATCAGTCGAAACTGTCTTTGTCTAGGAACGATCAAGAGAAACTAAATCATTCATCGCATGTATGATAAAATTCTTTATTTGTTATGTTGGAGCAATAGAATTGGGAATTAGTAAGGAAATTTTATCACTAAATGTTTGTATTAAGTTTAAAAATAAAACCCAAATAATAACAGGGTAAAATTATACTTTGTACTAACCCGATAGGAAGCTAGAAAGATATAAAACAAACATTCCAAGGACAACGGCGTCCTCTTATCAAAATAATAGAGCGGCACTCCTCCCAACTTTATCAGCATAATTTTCTCCGCTATCGATACTATTATCATTGTTTCCACTTTAGTTGTCATCACTGGTAGCGAAACTTTTATGGACGAAGCCTTTCTTGGACCCAGCCCGCCATTTATGGATCATTTTGATTCCGTCAATCAATCAAGTCTGTCCTGTGTCGATCATTTTGACGTCGTTTGTCTTTCCCAGACTGGTATAATTAAAGGTAACCCACTTTTTCTTCGTGTCTTTTTTTTGGCGTTGCCTAACTTATAGATCGGTAGAAGTTTTAATTAAAGCTGGATCCATTCATGGTAAAGCATTAATTCGCATAAATAATTCAGGATACAAAAGGAAATACGCCGCCAAAAGTCAACTACATCTAATATGGATGGTTGTAGCTGTTTAATTAAGTCATTGAGATAAACTGGTAACGCATAAGTTGAGTTAAATTCGGTGCTGTATGACATCAAAAGAAACACGGTGTTACCAGAAAAACATGACTGATAGTTAATATTGTGGTTGATATAGGAAGCCAAGTCACGCGATCGGACGATGAGGCACGCTTTAGGTGATGTTAAATCACTGATACTAGAATTTTAAAGTATGCGGAAAATTAATTCTATTTCAAATATAGTACCTCTAAATTCTTGGGTGATCTAGCCGTGGCCTTTGTATGTAGTGGAGTATTGAATTTTTTAAAATACAATATTATTTGTAATGTTCATATATTATTACATACCGCTGTGAGGAACCGGCATAGTAGCATAGTATGTGTGCCATATTTATTAAGTGTCGTAAAAGGCTACTGAGGTGCCAGAACCGACCTATTCGAAACAGTGCAGCTCAAATGCAAAAGGCGGGGGTAGGAAGCGGCATCCCCGTCGCGAAAGCTGTGATCTGGGTTTGCCAACACGCTTACCCAGCGCGGCAATTATAGGCAAATTCAATCTTTCTTGGGAAGGCCTATGTCCAGCAGTGGACTTCCAAGGACTGATATGATGACGATGTTTGTTATTTAGCGATACAATGTACGTGTATTGTTTGTGAGAATGAATTTATTACCTAGTTAATCAGTCATTCTTCAAGTCAGAAAGTATTTCGTTGTTTTGAGTTTCCATAGTATAAGGATTTATTTTGATATTAGTTTTAGAAAAATGCTTAGGATACCGTTAATATAACACGCATTCACACACACACACAAACACAATAAAATTTAACGCTTGTATGAAAAATAGCAGTAAAATGGTCATTTTAATTAAGTGAATTTATATCTGATCTCCACCAACAACTGACAGAACACTGCCAAACCCGAAGTTTTAGATAATTAATATCAGTCAGATTACAAATTGTTTGAATTTACAAATCTACATTTAAATCTTCGATAGTAACTAATTATTTTGACCATAAAATTAGTGAAATATTACTGATTATTGAAATTGGACTGGAGATTAAAATTTTGTGTGTGTCATAAATCAGTATAATCTAGATTGCGAAATGTTAACAAGGATTATATTTTCAACAAGTTACGAATAAATAACTCGTTTCTTGGAGATTATCGTAAATTCTTTAATTTATTGATCATTTACAACCGCAATGAATGTCGGACACTTTAAGTTTGACATTCACATGCACAGCTCTAGCTCTAGGATTCGTTTCGTTCGATCGTCGTTTGTATTAGTAGAAGGTTTTTTTTTCAACCATAGACAAATACTGCCTATGAATTTTTATGTTACTGATAATTTTTTTCTCGTATTTATCCGACGTATTCGTAACTTTCTGATTAAATGATATTTAATGAATAAATATTACTTAAAATGATTGATTGACCAGATTTGGAAATAGTTATTTTTGTATATAATTAAAATCCAGCCTCATTATACTGTTTCAAACCTTATCAATCTTAAGCTTAAGATTCATGTCCATAGTTATTAATAATTTCAAGAATTAACGGCACTGATATTCATCTAAAAATAATCGTCAGTGCTGCTCCCACCGCCGAGATCGTCCTGATAAATGATCTGCCGCTACTGCTACAACACTTCGCTTTTAGTCCTCCAGCAGCATTGTCTGATTTTTGACTCGACCGCTTCTTCCACACCTACACGTTTCACTTTTGGTAAATAGAAAATTAATGACCCATCCCCCTTTATCGCCTACCACGATCAATCAGCCGCTATCCAATGGCTATCTTCTAATGGAACTTTTTAAACAAAGGACATTGATGCTGTGTTATCTTAACTAAACGGGCTTTTAGATTTTGGTGTTGCGTTGGTTATTAATCTATTACGATTGCTTAGTTTTTACATTCTATTTTTAATACTATTTTCATGCCTATTGTTTATATAACTCTCTCAATACAATAAACTATGATCTAGTGTACTTTAACTTTATTAAAGGTTTTAATACAAATTGCATGTCTAATGCTTTTAACGTTTGTTTCATGTTATACAACTATTAATGTAAATTTAATATTTGGTTAAACATGCAAATGTTGCTAGAGCGGATTATAAAATAAAGAGTAGGCTATCTGAGTGCATCGGGTGGCAACCTTTGTTTGCTATAATATTATCCTTATTCATAAACACAATATTTATCTCGAACCTCATAAACAAGGCTTCAAAGATAAACTGTGTGCGCGCAGTAAACATTCAAAATTATGAAATAGTTTGTAAAGTTTAATAGTTGTACAAGCGCTGTCGGCGTTTCGATTGTGCATTTAATGTTTCAGTAAACCATTTTACATCGTACCGGAGTTGATTGGGTTTCGATTAGAGCCAGCTGCCTCTCCGAGGCGGTGTAAACCCTCGATAAAATAGAGATAGTTTTAATGCTCGTAAATTTCATTTCGAGACTCCTCCCGATCAACTAATCGCTTTCGTCGGCGTTTGCGGAAGCTCCTAAACTGAACAAATAATGAGTCTCCTAGACGATTTATCGACTCGTTTTTTTATGCAAATCGCGATTGTTAACGATGACAGATGAATGACTTTCTATTGGGTCGGATTGAATGGCATTTATCTCTGCTGCGTTTGTTGTTTGTTATTCTTGTTTTTGTAACCTTATTATGCGAACTTGTTTTACGCAACACAATTAATTGTTTTATTTCGTTTTGAGGATTCTCTTTACACAGATTCATTGAATACAACATTCGACTGTTTTAAAAATGGATACAATAAATACAATTGATAAAGGTGGTATTGCATCATTTGAATAGGAATTATGTTTTATAATATGCAACATATTTTTAGGAGTAAGTCATCGAGCACTGATTAAACTTTACTAAAAGAAATATAAAACCAATCATTACAAAGATCAAAGAACTTACATTTGTAAGATCAAGAAGCATCGCGTATCCATATCGATATATCTATCAATCCCCCTTACTAACTGTACAAACAGATACAATCGAAATGTCTGTTAATTAGGACATCTGAACATCCATCTCGATCGAGCTCGCCTCAAGCTTGATAGGATGTCAGATACTCTGCAGTTTTTAAATGTTTCTCCTTTACTAATTGACAAAAAATTAGTCAAATCACGATTTGTAGCGAACGTGCAGTAGATTAACGTCAATACGTTTAATGATTTGAAAAAAGAAATGTATCTAACGAGTTTTTGAACAAGTCATCATTGGTATAATATAACCTAAAATTACAAATAACTGCATTATAAGCAGTTATGAATACAATTTTTAAATAGCATTACATAAAATTAGGGTAACATTGAGTTATTAGCGAAATTATCCTTTTTCGTATATTATAAAAATAATTCAGCCGAGAAAAAGGTTTTTATCGATTGCAAAAACTGTTTTCATAGTGAATTTTAAGGATTAATATATTTATTTTATAAAAAGGACAGATTAAAGTTATCCGGATAGTTTAATGTTAATCGTACAGTAAAAGTACAGTCAGTACTTATTTTAACTTTGTTTTTCCTATAGCGATAGAAAGAGGCGAAGCATACTGACGTAATTAATTAGAAGAGAATATACAAGTTTTCTTCACGCATCGTCAGCTTTAACAAAGAATAGTAGGATGTTACTCGTGGGCGGGGCTTAACTTGCGCATACGCAATACGTGTGGCGGGAGGGGGGAGAGAAACAAAAAGGGGGACTCATTATATGGGCTCACATAAATCGCTTCTTTAAACTTATTATTGGACCTCCAAGAAAATCACTTGATACTTTATTCTTCAAACTTTACTACGAGTGACCCAAGTAAAATTGAAAAATCTAAGATGCAATCAATGTTATAAATGTTTTCCTTATTTCGTATCTAAATATCGAAACAAAAACATCCTCATTGAAATATAAAATCAAACCAAAATCGCAAGCGATAAATTTGCAACAAAATGCCCTGTCTTTTTGTAAAACATCTACCCTTTCTGGTACAACATCGGAACGATTTCATCGTAAAAAAGAATAAAAAAAAGCACAAATCATCTGATCCGTTTTGTTTCCCAGTAAAAAACAAAGGTGTCAAAATTTATTGTGTCCCCACAATTCCATTCCGTTTGATGCGCCCCAAATCTTTTTATCTCAGCATTAATCTCTTGAAGGCCATAAAACGAATCTCTGGATCTTACCAAATATTTTGTACAGAATTGATGGAGGGACCGTTTGTTATCTAAATCTAGAATCTATAATAAGACGATCAAAATTCCTGGAGGTGTCGATACAAGTTAGAGGTATGCTCAAGACGTATGACGTTATTTATAAAAGCTCAATTTTGATATATTACAGACCTTCGTATTCGTTTACATACGAACGACCAAGTGTGATGCAGCTTCACTATGAATTTAACATGTGGCTAACACAGCAGGATGTGACGCATTGCTTAAATCTTATTCCTACGATGCTAGTGGATTCTCTTCTTGGTGGAACTATTTTCAATTAATCTTAGCAAGAGTTTTAGTTTTACGGTGATCACGATAAATAAGTAGCTGTCTGGACTCAACTTTGATGTTAGTGACTTAAACAATTGTGTATCAAACTTTATTTTTGTATCAATATAAGAAACTAATCTCGATGTTGACCTTTGTTTAATAACTTTTTAACATTAAAATCCGAATTTAATGTATACAGAACTAGGTTTCTGAATATAATAAGTGAAATCGTTGCTTTTAAGGTTATCCAGAGCCTCATAATTGGCTTCGAAAGACACAAAGCCATCATTGTCCGAGAACAGAACAAAAAATTGTTTCCATAGAAGTTTATACTCCCAAGAAGCTAAAAATAGTCATAGTGGGGAATATATCACTACCGTACAGCCACTTAAAGTGTGAAACGATCATCGTGTGGGCCGTAGTTGGTATTCTACAAAAACACGAGGCACCCCGTTGTTTTAAAGGAAAAAAATAATGAAATATGCCTTTTTATAACCTTTTTTATGTTAAACGCCGAGTCTCTAAAGTGTTCGAGTCACAACCCGCGGTGAGATGTTAAATTTAGAAATGAATAGACTTTCCAATTGAGATTTCTTGTATCGAAAGTTTCAGTTTTGTAAATTTGAATTTTACTGGTCATTATTTTTGTGATAGCAATTTCAAAACGGTTATTTGTATTAAGGAGTCGTAAAATTGGGAGTTTCAATTTAATACGATTACTTCTTTTACACGTTTCATTGGTAATGAGTAGAATAATATTTGTAGATGAATCAGTTCGTATAAAGTTTTGTAAGTTAGATTAATTTTAATGTCCTTTTCGTTAACTATAAAACAAACATTATAATTTTAATCATGTAGTATCAGAAAATTGGAACTTTTCGTTTATATGATAAGGTTTAAATGGCGTGTCTTGCTGTGCATACATCCTTTTGATGCCACAACTTGCCAAGATTCCATAGATTTTATGAGTAATTTTCGTTATGATGTGTTTCTGATTTATCCAATAAATATATCATTTACTTTACCTTATGTTACTCTACAGTTTAAGATTGAAATGTTTGACAAATACACAATTAACCCAGCATCTAAATTACCAGCAATAGATTTCAATAAACACGTCATTATGAACGATAAATCTGTCGCATTAGCGAATGCTAAAACTGATCTTATTAGATGTTTCGTTTCAAATAAATCACACGTGTCTTTTTTGTAGTTTTCTCTAAATTTAGATCCTCCTTTCCTTTAACACCCAGCTGAGTATACACACTTGAATGACAACTTAGCGATTGGGAGACAACAATATTCTTAATTTGGCTTTCCTAATATAAGGAAATATTAATTACAAGTTAGTTAGTAGTTATTAGAGGAAATAAAATTAATACTAAACGTGTTGACAATTAATTACTAAAAATATTTGACTTAAGTAAAAATTTTATAAAAGAAAACGAAACACTGTAAAAGTTTTAATTTGTTAAGTAGGTAAATTATAAATACTTATAATTAATTAAGTATATTAAAGGATAAGTTACTTTATTAATTTAACACATTTTGAACAATACTTTTAAATAACGAATAAATGTTATACTAGAATTACATTTTGTGGTATTTTCGTTTGTATACGTACGCAATATAATTTTTGTATTTTTTCAAGGACAAAATAATTTGTTAAACAATAAACAACTTGACGGCAACGACGCAGCCGTTAGCCGGGACAACACGTCGCGGCCAGCCGCCCGCGTCAATGTTGCGTACATTTGTCGCGAGCAACATCCTATAATTGGAATCCTAAAACAATATTGTGCTTCCCGGAGCACTTTAACTTTACAGTAGCTTTAACAACAATATGTACGTGGTTTCAAATTTTAAACTTAAAATAAAGTGTTCTTGTTTATTGCGCGTATAAAATTGGAATTTGAACATCAACAAGAAATTGAACCGTACTTTTTGAATCCATTATTTCAACTTAAATAAATTAATTGAAATTTTAAATAGAGAATAGATGGAAGTAGAGAAAAAAAGAGAAAGAGAGAAACGGAATACGATTAGTTTTGGCAAGCCTGCGACAGATGATTCAAGTTCTGCTCACTATCATTCTAGGCATCACCCTTATTTAACTACGGAGTTATATTTGTAGGACAATTTTTCGTTATATTATCATTTGTACTGATCGTTCGATCTTATAATAAACATAAGTATAGTGTAAATAAATAAATAAATTAACAGCTATTAAAATTGATCAAAATAAATTAAAAAGATGCCTTGTTGATAATCTAAGTTAATAGTTATTTGGGTTATCTTGAGTGAATGTTCGATATACTGGTTTCGTGGTATACGCTGTATTTATAACTATATTACCAAGTCAACTGTCTGTTCCTAAGGGAAAATACACATCAGATTGTATTTCTTATCCTAAAAATCTTACCAATAGCAAGCAACGACAGTCACGTAAACGAATCTTATCGGTCAGCAAAGGCAAAAGATTTTACAGATAATGAGACTCCCATCTCGAAAATATGAGACATTTAGTTCGTAATAATAAAAAGGACCTATGAGATAAGTTGAACAACAACCCACTGCGACATTTCCTTGTGTAACTCAACTCTTTCCCTCATTACCGATCCAATAGTCCACACGCTGTATCGATTACCCCTTATTTATTGTTGTATTGCACCACGTGGACATTTTTACCGTCGCCTCACAGAAATTTTAACGAAGTCAAAGTGAGTCTAAAATAAAACTGGGACATGTTATTTTTTCTGTTTAAGTCACAATCGTAAATTTTATTGAAACGTCGCATCGCTACAGCTATCACCGCTCCGGATCGCCTGTCTCCGGACGAATTTATGCGTAATTCGTAAACTAATTGACGGGACTTTGAGCTGAAGATTTGACACGTCTTTTCGGTGTTTAAGTTTGGCTTATATCTCTTTGAACGTTAATGTTCGTGTTTGTTAGAATTTATTGAATATTTTCGTCCGCTTTTTAGAAATAAACTAAAGTGGATACGTGTGTTTTTGTAAGCGTTTTAGATATTTTAATGTATAATTTAGTCAGCTTCTTGTTTGGGTTTCGAAAATCTGTTACTTAATCTAATCTTTAAATATTTCCGTTTGCAAAAGAGTTTTCAAACACTAAATGTTATTTTTTGTAAAACTACATTCTAAATTAATTTAAATATATTACAATACATTTTCGTATACAATAAAAAAGAAATAAAAATTATTATAAATTGATGAAAACCATAAGCACTGCCACTTTAAATGTAAAAGCAACCGATGACATCGTCGGTAGCCCAGGTATATTATATTTATATACCATATTTAATTACACAGTTAAAACAATCCTGACTTTTGGGCATTGAATGATCAAGGTAGCTGTATGTACCACACTTAATAGAAATAACAATTGTGAAAATATCAGTGATGATGATTTTAAAACAGTCTTAAATTATTCGCACGTTAATTCACTGGACAGATTTAAGGTATCACTTGCATTCTTAAAGATGACACCTTAGCGCTTCTTCGAAACCTCTGTATGGCTTCGTAAGTCGTAAAATGGTTTCTCCTTACACAATAGCACTATTGTCTTTTTATTAGAATTCTTATGTTTCATTCGGTTCAATAAGTTTTGCTGTACATTAATTTAAAATGTTATTAATATTACCCAATTCATTTATTTTATATTCAGATGCACTTAATTAGCTTTTTAAGGGTAAAATTAAGTATATTTTATAAACAACTAATGGTTGATTCCTGATCAATAAAGATATTTTAATATATCTCAAGTTACAATTAAAGTACTTTAATGTGTAAAGTGGCTTCCTATGTACATTCATAACAACTTAAAGAACATTGCAGTAAATTGAAAAGTCTCGTTATGTTATCTACATCTCGATTGAAAACAAAGGAAGGAAACCACTCGATATGAAACGGCAAATACAAGCCATCAAAAACGCATTAACGAATTCAAGAAAGTGTGAGAAAGCGTACAAAATGTCTCAGACAGATAAAATATCAGTACTTCTGTTGCTACTGCACTTTTTGAATATTATAATGTCGATAAAATTGGTATTTGATTCATCGATTTAATAATCGCATCACGGCCTATTCATATGGTTTTCAATATCATATGGCTTTATCAAATTGTTTACCAGCGAAACGTAATTTCACATCTTTCAACTATATAGTAGTTGAAAGATATGAAGTAGATCTCTTACAAAGGTCGTCTGATTTAGCAATTTACTCTTACTTACTTCTATTGCCAAATAGCAGTGTTTGCGTTGCTGTGTTTCGGTTTGAGAGGTGAAAAAATCACATGCTAGTAATATCCTTGCAATATAACGAGCGTCTATAGGCTGCAGTATAAATTACTATCACGCGGACTTTATGCTTGTTTATCGTCCTGGTTTAATAAATTATAAAAATATATATAAAATATTTGCGAAGTATATATGGATTGCATATTCAATTTTTTTAAATATTAAACTTAATCTAAAAAAATGATTTAGCTAATACCTAAATCTATCAGAAGTTCTGATGGGTTGTAATGGTTGTAACGGTTGTCAAACTATTTTTGAATAATTAAATCAGCTAAAATGTATTTTATAGGTAATGGATTGATCATTAGAACATTTTGATAAGACACGGATGTCAAGTATGAGGAGTGAAGCTAATAAACCTTATGATTTGTAGCGAATTCAATCAATGAGGACGGCACAGGTGTCGTAAACACGCTCAAGGCCTGTCTCCTATGGCGCCGGCCCAACCCACCTCTACAGCAGCTTCCCGCTGTTCACCTCACCATTAGATGCATTTTACGCGATCTCTCCGCCGTCCCACCGTGTTTATTCTTAATTGACTCCTAAATATCGTTGTTTTGGCCATGAATCGTGTTAATCAGACATATTTATACGTTTGAACACAGATATAGTTCCGCTTGATGCTAATTAATGCGGCCGAGTTTATAGTGTACGCAATAGTCACAACAATAATACATCTTGAACTGTTTCCTTTCTTGGGAGGCTTATCTGATAGTGCAGTAGGGCTGCGACATCCGTCCCACTTGGAGTTATCGGGACACTAAATAAAAGGTTTTCCGCCGCTCGCCCTTTGCCTCCTCGTTCCAAGAGTGTCATTTATTGCCTGTGACGTGACAATTCTTTTATCCGTGACACTTTGTTTCCACATAAATTACTTCGCTACTGCTACGTTACGTCGCTGCGTTCGCAGATTTTTTCGTCTCGCTCTTCGTTTTGCATTCCGCCAGCTGTGTTTGCTCATTGTCTCTCAGTTTTAAATTAAAAAAAGATTTCGTTTTTATTCCCGCTGTCCTCTCGCCCACGACTTTATGTGACGTCAAGTTTGGAATGAGGTATTCTTATTGTTGCATCGTGCGGTCTTTATGCAACGTTGCATAAATTATTGTACGTTTTATTTTTAATTAAATGGCTCTTGCCCATAATATATTTACATTTGTTTCTGGTATTTTATTTTGGGCGATTGTATAGAGAGAAATAAATGAAGTGATTCGTCCTCGTTGTTATACTGCCAACATGAATATGGCTTTAGTATGCATGGTCACGTCTTAGGCTCGCACGAATTGCGCACGCGACTTGGAAACTAATAAAGTAGTTCCATCAACTATGCCTGTACCGACTAATGCATGTGATTGACTAAGTACCTATATATGTAAACTGTGTATAAAATATAATAAATATGAAATGGTTTCACAACAGATACAAACATGGATCCAGTTAATTAAATCATCTATTGGAATTCATGTTTCAAAACCTATTTTCCTATCTATTAGAATTGTATTACCGATTAAGCAATTACTTCTTAGCCATCTAGTCTTATTCTTGCTGCAAAAAGAAATTAAATGTTTAAGTAGTCATATTTTAAGGTCTACAACTTAAGGTTGCGATTCCTTTAATTCTCAATTACCACCAGTGTGGTCGAGCGCATAACCAATATGCTCAGTAACAAGTGCGTAATCCCTTTTGCGGTCGTATTAAGGTTCAATGTGGCGTGAAAATTAGGGTGTCGGTCGGAGAAAGTTCGTGCCTTCACATGACACGTTAGGTCTTAGAAAGGACGTTTCTTTGTTAAATTGTTGTAATTTCAGTAAATGGAGTAGTGGTCCAAACTATTTTTACACAGAGAATCTTTTCTTAGAACACAAAATTCGCTCTGCCTCAAGTAAATCCTAAGAAAAGGTGACTACTGAATTTTACTACATTTTTCTTGTTAATTGGTTTTCGAGAGTTTTTTTTGAGAAACAAATAGATTTCTATACCAAACGGTATAGAAATCATAATTCTATGTTCTTTTAAAACCTTTTGATAACAGTATTGACTGAATTTTCAGGTTTCCTTGTAATATATCAAACTCACGATGCGGGTGAAGCATTTGACTAATTAACGAACCACTACACTAGCTCTACTATTACCGATCAGTCAAGTGTGTTCTAAGCTAGCGGTAAAGCGGATCGTTGACCCAACACATGGGCCGCTGCAAATGAGCGATAATAGTTGCTTATTTCTTATGCATCATAAACCAATGAGCGTGCCAGTTCAGTATCTATAACATGTAATGTTATGACGACGACACATCCTGATCCATCTACAGTGATATTCTGAATAAGAAAAACGATATGAAATAAGACTAAGGAAATGTAAGCTCGTATGTCAATCGAAAAAAAAAGCAAATATTTTTTTTTTTGTAAATAAATGGTTTCGAATCTAAAAATGTTTCCGCAAAATATTTTAAACGGAGTTATATTGCATAATAATATAGTTTTGTCATATAGACGCCATCTTTCAGATTAAAGATCCGTTATTTTATCGGCATAGCTTTACATCGAAACTAGTCGCTGTTTAATATGCTTACACTATGATTATCAACGTAACCACTTCCTAAGTAGCGCCGACTTGCACATAATGATGAGCCAGTGCTTGTACCCGCTCATTTGTTACTACCCTATAATTATTTCACACAGGTATTGATTTGTGTTGAGGAATTTTAATGTTTTTATGATGATTTGCTTCTGCACGATTTCGCATAGTTTTATTGCGCCAAGGGAGTTGATCATTCTTTTATCTTCTCACGAATACTCCAGTCAATTAGCTGAACTTTTCAATCACGATAAATACGGACTGCCATATGGATACAGTCGTAACAATTCCCTTACAGGTCTTAAAAGTGGTATGATTGATGGTTTTACTCGTAAAAATATAACAGCAGCTTTAAAGTCCAATTTCAACAAAGAGCCAATCGCCCGTGTAACTGCTAAAGAGATTTTACACCCTAATTTATCCACCTTTTAACCGCAATAAAATTTGTCAATACGTCAAAAGCTGCACGCGATTTTGACATATGTTAGTTACCCAATGTTGTATACATTTGAACCCGATTCACTGACATACGCCACACAATGACTTCTCGACTCAATGCCTTCTTTGTGACCTATTGTACCTATGTCCCACATCCGTTCATTACTAATGTGAAATGTTTGTTGCAGGTAATTTTGATCGCAGGAAGGATGACTTCCTCCAATTGTAAGTTCTTTTTGTCAAGTTGCAATGCGTAACTGATATATATTTCTTGTAAACTAACTCTTTTGTGCCAATGTGTCGCAGATTCTTTGATAAGCCGGATATGTGTTAGGAATAGTCGTGCTGGATACAACAATATCATCCAAATAGAATACGTTTAGGTGGATTTCAATAAAAGTTATTGTATTGGTCGGCTGACAATGGTCACAGGAAGTTATGTGAGGCCATAGTATGGAAGCAAGTAGAGTGTTTATAATTCGTTCTTTGTTGGTCCGGGGTGATATGCGACCGGTGTCCCGCTGGGCCATTGTGTGAAGCGCACGTCCAATATCTCATTCTAATTGGTTTTTTACACGATACACGGGAAACACTAAACGGTTTTAGTGACGAAATCCCTAACAATAATAGGCGTGTTACCGATACGCGCTTTGATCGAATGTATTATTTGTATCATAATGACCTAACTCGATAGTATGATACCTTTAATAATGTGTTTTTTATTATTATTAGACGTCACTACATCCTATAGACGCTCGAAAACATCACAAGGATATCTCTAGCACGTTATCAATGTGTTGTGACTTGAAGATATTATGTTACATTACCCAGTAATTTCACTGTGTCTTACCCTTCAACCCGGATCACAGCAACGCGTATACTGCTTTTTATCAGTAGATATAGGTAGGCGGTAGAGAGTAACATACCAACCCAGACGTCTTTTGAGGTCTACCTCATGTATATGTGGTTATAAAAACTAAATTATTGCTATCTAAATTAATTGGCTAAAATGTTTCTGTTTAGTAATCAAAATAATTATTAACGGCCTTCAAAACCAGTTAATTTATCTAAAGGGTTGTAAATTTATCTAAATTGGTCGAAAGTTACCTAACGGTAACTTTCGACCAAAAATCAAAATCAAAAAAAAAAATCATAAATCGCCTTTTAAAATTGTCAAAAAGTAGTTTTAAACTAGATTAGTGATCGCGTAAATCCGGTATTAAGTCCGCCATTTGTACTTTTTGCAATATTTTGTGCTATAAAGTTCAATAAAAAAAATGTTAGAAAATAACATGTAAGTTTTTACGTGTTTTGTTTATATAATAATTATAATAGACAATTTTGACATAAATATATACTACTATCAATATTCAAGTATATATGCTATAGCCAATAACGCAAAGGAAAGTATTACGGTGAACCAACCAAGCGCATGTAAAGTCAAAACATTTTATACGAGTTACAATCTCTCAGTGGCAAGATTACAATGGCTACCGCAAGAATGCGCGATAAGTAATCGCATTACGTCTGTAAATAATTAATTCTCAGATATTCCTTTCGACGTGATAGACATTATCTATACGCCCATCAGTAGATATCCGATTCGGAAACCGATATCCCAAAACCAAATTAGCTTGAACCTCCTTCGATTCTTGCGTCTCCATTCTTTCACATCCAAAGTAAACAATGTTACATCTTGGAAGTTCAAGTAACAGTGGTCAGTGTTTAGTATCGTCGCGCAACTGTGGACCTCCTAGTGGGTCAATCGTTAAACTGTTTATGCTTATTTTATCGGAGTTGTGAGTATATTATAGTGTTCTATTAGAGTTACGATAAACCGTGCGATTTCGAGTCGCGAATCTCCTCGTTCGTTAGAAATACCGCACTGAAATTATAACTTTGTAGTTTAAAATTTTCAATCCTTTGCTTAGAAGTAATATCAAAGTTATTTTCTTTTTATAAATAGTTAAAGCCAGTGTTCTTACCAAAAATGAAAAACAAAGCTAACAGTCTGTCTGCCTACCAAGCTGAGTAATTTCATTTATTTGATCATAATTCATGAATAAAAGATACCTTGCAAAAAGAAGCTTACGCAAGATACGCGTGCAAAAGTAATGGATGTTATAAAGGTAATATTGCAAAGCTTGTTTCCAATATCATAATATTTTCAATGGGAGAAGAGTCGAGACCTGCACAATAGGTTTGGGAATTACGTAAAGATGGCTATGAAAGGGTTGGTATTTTTTGTGAGACAAAATCGTCACACTTCAATCGGTATCCAATTTACTAGACGTCATCGTCGACGGTACCTGCTCCTTTGTCGCGTGGTCACGCCACCGGCGATGCCCCGTTTGCCGTAATAGCTATTTATTTGTACATTCTAATTAAAATATCCGACCTGATACATCACAAAAAGGCCGTGGTGAGAATAAATTGGATTTTGTAAGAGCCAAAGTCAAAAATGTGAGGTCAACCTTTTGTCTGGATAGAGAGAAGTTGTAATGACATCAGATACTTTTGCTTCTTGCTGTAATGGTTCTTAATTATATATAGATAGAAGTATATAAATGACATGAGCTCTCTCTGTATCAGATGTCGTTAGAGGTGGCTAAGGTACCTAAACTGACGGGTGGCTGTTTAAACATCCGAAACAGCGCAGCTTAAATACTACAGGGCGGGGATGGGCAACAGCATCCTCGTCGCGAACTTGCGCACTGAGACTACCACTTCTGCCCAATTATGGACAGAATCCTTATCTTATCTTGAGATGGCCTATGTCCAACAGTGAAATTTTTATGGCTAGCTAATATAAACGACAACATCTTTGAAAATTTATTATTATTCACCAAAATGTAGGTACTGCTGTTAATGTATTAATTCCAAAAGCTATATACTTACAAAGAACAACAACGTCATGTTAACTTTTAATAGAATTTATTTAATAGTAGCATTTAAGCTTGAGAAATGAAGTTACCAGGATAATTAGCTGAACAAGGAGTCTTTCGCGAGTTTTTATAAGTATCGAACAAAGGCTCCAAGAAAATTTTCTCTTCAGCTTCATAGAAATACTGAAAGTAAAAAGATTATCTACTTACCAAGTCTGACTAGTTCTTAGAACCTGAGCGTTGTTTCTATTCTATATTCTACAAAAACAAAGGGGATAAATAAACTCGCAATTGTGGTCGCCTACTAGTCTCTTTCTTCCTTGTTTATCTTCACAAAATTAATTAAATCTACACATAGTGTGCACAGACGCTTTAACATTTCCAATAAAATGGATGAGATGATCAATACGAGAATATCACTTCAAGGAAATATTATGAATAAATCTGTAGAGAACGAAGTCGTATCGGATATTCAGTGAGATGCAGCTACAGAGACAGCTTTTAGATAAGTCTCCTTCAAAGCGTCTCGGCTCAGCCTGACAAATGGACCCGGGCACGAGCATTATGAACTCCAGCACACGATATATGCAAACGATTGGAGTTAGTAAAAATTATGCCACTGTAAAAGTTCTCATGGTAGAAATGAGCAACATGTTGATCTCTAGTTACTAATTTCATTAAAATTTACTGTATTATTTCATTTAGAAATAAAGTTACTGCATAAATTCCTTTTGGTTTTGTCTTTTTAAAATCAGAAGATCCATAATTATGATAGCATTTCTATAATAGTATTTTTATTACCCCTGTCGTGTCTAGTCATATTTATGTTAACGAAAAATAAGAAACCAACAGTAGATATAGCATTGGCTTTCTCAATATAAAGTACTAAGATGTTATCGTCACATCGTCGCGTAATTTATTTATAAGAAACTAAGTTCAGATACAATAAACAGCGGAACATCAAAATCAAATAAACTACCGTTTAGATATTCCAATACACGTTTGATACACGACCATTAACAATGAATTATTGTATTCGATAAAGTGAAGCTAACTGTTGATAAGAACAGTACTTAATGTAGCCGCGATGACCGTTCAAAACAAATTAATTCTCAGAAATAATGAGCATCTCGGTAGAGCAACTAAGTTTAGACGTAACATTAATTTTCTGGAATGAAAGCTCCTTTATTGGATCACGAGGCAGCTTGACAAATAGTTTCCAAGTTTTCTGGGTCAGTGATTCCACTTTTCATTGCCATAATTCAGTTTCACCCTTTGTGATTAGCACCTCACAGACCTCGAAGAATAATCGTGATTTATCGGAAGGCATATTAAAGCAACAGAGAAATATCTACTTCACAGTTTTACTTGGGGAACTTCCTATTGATTTATCGCTTGGCTTTTAAAAGCTAACTTTTTATAAAGCAACTTCGGGCCAGTTGTTTCTAACTGTCTGCAACATCTGGCTTCTTTAGCTCAGTTTTTAGTTGTTTCAGAGTTTGTCATTTTAAACGTCAGCGCTAAAACCATTTTAAAGGGCGTCTGTCTAGTTAAGCATCTCCTGTTTCGCAACTCGATACTGAAATGAAGTTTCAA
Organism: Heortia vitessoides; assembly: GCA_020976665.1. Lineage (NCBI taxonomy): Eukaryota > Metazoa > Arthropoda > Insecta > Lepidoptera > Crambidae > Heortia > Heortia vitessoides. Next base: position 17,335,688 of record JACJUM010002929.1, read on the forward strand.
ATTTTCGCCATTAATTTTTAGTGCCGTGCTTGCGAGAGCTTCTTAATAAGCTCATTTAAGTTTATAAAGTATATTGAACGTTATCGAGCCGTTTTTTTATAATTCTCCCTTGTTTCCTATAAAGTTTAATTAGTAATTTAATTGAGCAATCTTTTAGTTTTTCATCTTTGTTTGATTAGATAAGTTTCAGTGTTATCAGAATGTTATTAACATTTCATCAAAAAAATCAAGTGCTTTTATTTTACCAATCATCAAAGGGTAAGAGCAATACTAAAAATAAAGTCCGATCCAGAATTGAGCACGGTGATTGTGACTAAATATGTAAAACTGTTATTGATCTCATAAATGATAAATGAGCTGTCGTCGGAGGTGATATTTACAGAATAGCAGGGCTAATATCACAATATGCATCAGCGTGTCCGATTCACACCATTTAAAGCGGACCTATAAACGCACTTGCTGCCGAGGACGCAAGAACAAACGTAGACACATGAATAGGAAAAGCGTGCGTCTTATAAGTATTGATTTAGCCGCGCCCATTGATACAGCATTCATTCTATTTCCGAGCATATAAATCCTTATTAATCCTCATTTGGAAGTCGTTTCAATAAGCAATAATAAAAGACAGGACTTGGGCTATAACTCTGCCAGCCATTCTGGTAGTTACTGGTATAAATCAAATACTTATGTACTTGTCAGCGCCGAGCTATCAAAGGTAGGGCGCATAAAACGACCAATTAAAGGCACGACAGTGAGCGAAGTATGTTTTTGTAATGTTTTCAATTGATGTATGTCCAACTTGTTGGATGAATCAATGCAATGTGTATATCAAGATTACTATTTTAGAAGTAGTATCAACATAATTGTTTGGAACGAAATATTTTGGTCGAAATAAGTATTTTGCTACATATTTGTAATGAGATCAATTCTTATTGAATATTTATATGCTAAATGCATGATAATTTAACATTAAATAAACGAGAAGGGCAAGTATAAAGCACAATTTAAAATCAGCACAAAATAGAATTCCAGAATCATTCGCAGCCTTAAACGATCTGCAGTCGTCGAGCCGAGCATTTTGCATCCGCCCACTCGCCTCCAGTTGTAGAGGTGTTACCCTGGACTAGCGATATTTATGACGCTCCAACTACAAAGCTTTCATCTGTCATAAAATTTGTGTCGCTTCACCATTATCATTCGTATCCATGCTCAAGGTTGTGATAGTTGATTAGGAATAGCACACTTACGTTACCTAGATGGAAACAATGATTTGCTTTGATAGATCATTACTTATGTTTTAGTTTTTGGGTGTTATTAATAGTTGCGGATGTCGTCAGTCATCAATAACGTCTAAATTTGAACGTTGAGTATCTTCTTTGATTGCAAACAATAACTCACTATCTAAACATGATCATAATTAAATACATAAAAGAAATAGTCAAAGAGGTAACCGCAATAACTCGTTTTATTTACCAAGAAGTGAACAGCATTACGGTTACCACTCACAACTCCTATCTTCGTTCGTTTATTCAGCTTAACACAATTTAATTGGCTATAAATTAAGCGCAAGTTAAGTGGTATACGCTTTCTAGACTAGCTGCATTTCTAGCTACTATTTATGTTGGTATTGTGAACCTAAATAAGTGAATCTGTTTTACTATTACCTCTCATTGCTCGTTATTATCAATAGACGCACGTGCCTGTTTCCGTTATGAAATAGGGATCTATTGATATTTGTATTGGATGTTTGTATATTGTTTCAGATAATCTGATTTTAATTACATTTGATAAACATTTGGCTAACAAGCTTGAAAGTAAATACACTATGTTATGTTAATAGAACTTTATTGATTATTTGGATTCAATACGACTGGTATTTTCTGTAGGCATTTCACTATTATGTTACGTGTGTAATAATATTTATCTTGTATACGAGTACTTCTCGTTCCAAAGTTCCCGTTTAAAGATACTGGTTGTATGTTTAGAATTAGTATCAAACTTAAATAAAGTCGGCCATTTTCTATCTCGCCTTCCCATCACAATCTAAAGTGCTAAGCGAGGCTTACTAGTTTTCGTAGGAGGGTTCTAGCCCGCTAGTTCCCCTCTCTAGGCAGGTGGAACAATTAGCGACATACTGAGGCCTGCACAATGTAGCTACGCCCACTTGTGATTCATAGGGATGGCTGAGTTAAGGGCGAGGTTAGTGGTTCGAGCAACGTTAACTAAGATTTACTGTTAACATTTCCTTTATATTTAGCGTTCTTTTTGGTTAGGTCTTTTATATTTGTTTATTACGTTAAGTCTGTGCGCCTTGGTCTGTGATATAAAAAACCTTCAAATAAAATAATTTCAAATAGAATCAGCAACAAATTATGTTGAAAAACTGAACAGATTTATATAGCTAGTGCAAACAAAAATTGTCTAGATTAATATCATATTTTTAAGCCAGTTTATCTTTTAAAACATTGACTTGCTAAGTAGTATAAATAGCATTGATTCGATTGCGCGGTTCCATGTCCTCGTCCAATTTGTAAAGTGACCGTCTCGAAATACCAATTTAAAATTATCCAACCTACTCTATCTTTATAAATGTAAAGAGATAATGGCAAGATTAAAGAGCTTGGTACAGCGAAAATATTTATGCCAACATTTATATACTGCACTTATCAATGCAATTGGTTTGAAACATAAACTGAACCGATTCGAGTAATGCATAATCCTCGTTAAGAATATAAAGCGATAATAACAAGCCGTAAATATGATGTTTTATTAAAATCGCTGATAGTAAATTTGGCGTAAACGTATGCAAATGTGAATTGCTAGGTCGTTTTGCTTCGGACGCTGAGAGCAATCTGGAAGGGAAGACAAAAACAGTAGCGCTGGATTACGAGTATGAGAAAATATGTTCGAGATATTTCCTCTCGAGTATAAATTTATAATCTGCAAAATATATAGGCTTTTTTATAATAAAGCACCATACATATAAAGAAAGACCAAGACAAAAATAGAAGGTCGCAAGAAGAAGAAACAAGAAATATATGCCAAGATCTTAGGAAGTGGAAAACCATAAGTTTTTGTCTATGGTTCACAAGCGTGATGTATGTATGTATGCAACGGCAACATAACGTTTTAAAGGAGGCACTATATTAAGCATACTAGGATTTAAAAACCCATAGTCTAACATAAAGTTATCACACTAACTAAACTCGCAATATCCTGCGTTGGAAGCTTCTACCAGATGCTACATCTTACTACATCCAGGAAACCTAAATCACGAGGACCAGAATGTATACTTAATTGGAACACAGTAATTCTATTAGTAGATGTATCGGTGATCTCACTAAGGGTGTAGATGTAAGCAGAACTCATTTGAAATGCAAAGTTCTTACCGGTGCGCCGGTAGCTATGCTTGGCCTTAACTACATAGGGTAGTTTGGATTACCTCGCTTACGGAGATTCTCCTGTTTTTCCTCGGGGGACGTTTGTTTTATCGTTTATCTCTTTTCCTCCTTTGCATGTTTTTGGTACACATTATGCATTCGATTTTGTAACCACATTTATTTTATATATAGCATGTTTCACGGGCCCGATATCGCAGATGGTAGTGATCCTATCGTGTGCGCCAAGGGTCGTGGGTTTACACAGCATATTTATATGATGACATTTGTGTTTGTTCTGTGTCTAGGTGTGAAATAAATATATTTAAGTAGTATATTTGTAATTACTCTGTTGCCCGAAACACAAGTGCTTTATGCAACTTACCACGGATTCAGGTCAATGTATAAGATGTTGTGGGAATTTTTTATTATTATTTATATCACAAATATTGTATATATTTATTTTTGAAGTATTCTACTCTGAAATTTATACGCGTAACTCGCTCTAAGTTCAACCGTCTCTTGCATGTTTGTCTTGGATTAAACTCATGTCTCTTCGTCCATATTTGTTCGTCCCACGTAAATATTTGATGAGCGGCCATCTCTTAGAGTACGCTTTAATTGCTCTTATTTTTAAGTATGACTTTTGAAATTACGCCGCCGTAAATGTAGTAGTTAAAGTGACCTTTACTAGCTTTTAGTCGGGTTTGAAATTACGGCTTGTGGATGGACGTAAAAGGTTTTCGAGAAGCCTGTTATTTGACTGTCCATTTGAATTTTCTAGATGATTGTTGCCGGTAACACGATGAAGGAATATAATGTTTATGGATTCCATTAAATTTCTTATTTATTAAAATTACTCACTTACAAACAAATGGAAAATAATTATTGCTTTGATGAAATCAGTTCGCATTCCTGGTGATTTACGGAATCGGGCTCCCTTGCTATTAAAACATAATTACTATTTTCTTGTGTCACGTCTACGCTTGCGAATAGTAACATTAGTAGCCTTTCTCTTTTAATGTTCATTTTACATCTCACTAGCACATTCATGAGCATCAGTCATTTTAAATAAAAACTAGGCACAAATTTATTAGTCGTTATAGTGGCCAATTGGGCATGGAGTCGGAGAGTAGATTTGATTTGTATCAAATTACTAGTATATACTGCTGTTCCGTCCACAAGTGTAATGACGTTGTGGTTTGATTTATACAAATAGGTATTAACTTGACGGGCCTGATGGCGTAGCTGATAGTGTTCCTGTCTAGGGTGCCAAAGGGCGTGGGTTCGGTACGCACCCAGGAAAAATATTTATATGATATTTAATATTATGTTTGTTATGTGCCTGGGTGTAAAATTTATGTATTTATGCAGTATATTTGTGATTCCTTTACTGTCTGATGTCTGGAACACAAGTGCTTGATGTGATTAATTACAAAATCAGGTTAATGTATGACATGTGGTGGGTTTATATTATTAATTGACACGGAAAAGTTTGATTTAATATTTTAATAATTATCCTGAAGATTTTTGCAAGTGTTGCAAGTAACAAAATAAATTAATGCGTAAAGACTAATTATATTGATATAAAAGTTGTAGTATTTACGATTTATTGGCATCTCTTTATTGAAAAAAAACAGCACCTTTCATCGATAGTTTTTCATCGAAGTCTTTATTATAGTCCTCCCATGTTGAAGTAATTAAATTAGAAACTCCTTTTCGCCAGAGTCAGTTACGGTCGATATTTTATCGGTATCAATAAGCCCTTTGCCTCTGGGCCCATCACCCACTTGCAACGGTATCGCGCCGTGGCTAACTGTACTCTCTGCTAATGATATCTCTATTGTTCACGTTCCTGATAGATAGGTACAGTCGGTAGCGAAAACGTTATTTGTAAACACCTTATTTTAATATTATCACAACTTGATCATTTATCTATCATATCAACCGTTGGTCTACTGCAAGACGTATCTATAGCTTCTCCAAGAAAGGTGATTGAATTTTACTTCTAATTGCCGCGCTGGGCAAGCGTGGTGGCAATCGCATAGCGCATCTTTCGGGACGGGGATGCTGCCGCCCATCCTCGTCTGTGCATTTGCGCTACACTGATTCGGATAGATATACCGCTATCTGTGGGTTATTAATTATAACATCATCGATATTTTTCATATACCCGTTGAATATACGATTGCAACAGAAATAAATCAAATATTTCATAACTAAACGCGAATACAGTGAAAGCAGCCAAAGTTATAGTGTTTAATATTGCAAGCAATATTGTTATCACAATAATAAATTTGCTATACGGACTGTATTCTAGGCAACCTATAAACAAGAATAAACGATTGAATCGCAGTATAAATGACACGTCACAACTTAAATCTGATGCATACTAAATTTGAACGCAAACGAATCTGTCTTCGGGTGCGTCTACACTAGCTGACGCTTGCCAGCAATGATCTATCTCCATGGTTCTGTGGGATTTTCTTCAGATTAAATACTAGGCATACTTCAATCCATTTTCAAATCGTGTGAATCGGAATAAGAGATATTTTGCTATTGCATTTTAGAAATAAATTTATTTCCCACAAATAAATTCCCACAACATCTCATACATTGATCTGACTCCGTGGTTAGCCACTTAAAGCACTTATGTTAAAGTCGCTAGACAACAGGGTATGTACAATAGTATAAATGTATGTACAATAAGGATGTGAGACACGACAGCGTCAACACCAACCAATATACTGCTAAATGTCCCACGAAGGAAACAGTTTGAAATAAATAAATAACAAAAAAAAAATGTTTTGGCATTGTACAAGAAGCCTTAGGCTAAGTGAATAATATTCGCATTTACTAAGACTTTGTATCAACGGTGAGATTCTCAACGCCGATCGAATTTTCATCCTCAATTCAAGTGCTATCTATGAAATTTGTTTAGCAATGATACGAGTAAATGGCAAATGACCCCTTTATTCGGTCTGGTTGTAATGTTTTGTAAAACCTTTGCAGCTACTTATGAATAGAAAAATTTATCGTTAGCAAAAAAAATAAAAATACATTTTATAGTTACGAAATTTCAATTTGAAAGATGGCCAGTCAATTGGAAGCTTAAACAATCGCGATTTCAAATTAGTTCAGCATGCGTGAATGAGTACAAAGTAAATAGCAAACATCTGCAACAACATTTTGTGCCGCATTAAAGTCTGTTCATGCTTGAAATGAGTTCCAAACATCGTATCACAACAAAGAATCGAATGTCGGAACTTGCCACCCCAACTGTACCAGTAGCTTGGATAATTTTCGCATTGCGGCAATCGCATTCGGTGCCAATATCGCCATAACGGTCCTCACATCGACTCTCCCATTGTGCACGACTCACTTGCATCTTGATTTCGCTTTATCTATACATTACAGAATTGTAACTGTGTCTGTACATCTCAGGATAGTATAAATCAAGATACGCCCCACATACGATTCCAAATAACTTGATTGTGCTGGCTGCGTCTGGAGGTGGGCCTCATCGCGTTTACGAAGTAGTAGTATATGTAAATAGATTAACAAATATCTTGAACAACGTACAATTGCCGTGAGGTACCGGCAGAGTAGAATAGTACCTCCCCATATACCTGGTGTGGAGGTACCGGATCCGACAGGTATGTCTACCCAAAATAAAGAAACTCAAAAGCAAACAAGGCGAAGTGGGCAGCAGCATTTCCGTTGCGAAGCTACGCTGTGTGATTGCCATCACGGTTGTCCAGCGCGGCTGTTAGGGCAAATTGTCCCTTTCATGGTGATGTTGATGATGTCAAAATACACTTCTTAATGTAATAGTGAAATATGGACTCGACACTAGGAGGTATAAATACAAAATATAAAAAAGCAAGGCAATAAAAAATGAAATTCAACAAAAACTGATGTTATTAAAATAATTATTGAATTAAGTCTAACAAAGAAAAAATCATACTATGATACAGAGATTTGTGTAAGAAAAGTCATGTACTATGTCTGAGTACAGATAAGTTTAAACTAGTGTTGTAACGATTCGCTTCAAATAGCTCTTCGTATGGCTCCCTTGCCGATAATATTAACAATGATCGGTCGAATTGTGTTCATGCAACATAATTTATTGCTCCGCGTGGAGTTCGAAATAAAAATTGTATTAGATTTGAGATAGAACTTGACTCCGACTATTGACTTATTTTTAAAGATAAAGATAATAAAAGTTGAGATGATTACCAGAATCCCCTGTTAGATACGTTTAAAGGACTTTAAAACTTACTATATTATTTATCAAACTATATACATTTGGAAGTAATCTTTTATAAACCGTGAAACACGTACAATTCAATTAAATGTTGGGAAGAGCACAAATTTTAAGTTTTATTAAAGATGTTGCATAGCAAGTTATCTGCATACAATCTTGTCGCTTTTGGGTTTAAATATCGAAACAAAAGTCTTTAATATTTGCAGTAGTGAATAAACTAAGACACATGTTTTGCGAAGACAGAACAAAATTTTGATTAAGAACTTCATTAAAATTGTAAAACCATCCAGCAGCTTGAAGCAACAAATTGAAAAGCGGCGCTGGTTAAATAATCAAACTCATGATTGATTATCCCGATCGCTGTATGCTTCGTTAGCGACCGCAGCCATGCGCACACTCTTGCTTCACAGAACTTGTGAGACTTACAAAAACAGACAGCCCTCAACTTGACAGGGATAGATACAGCACTATATCTCAAGTTAGAGAAGGACAACGGTCAACCCCAGCAGACCTTCAAGTTCGATGGATTCCGACAAAATTCGGGCTAACAAAAAAATACGTTAATCAGAATTCATAGGCCATCGTATCCGATATTGGCGGAGTACCTAAATGTTATTGTATTATATTCTGGATTATCGATAAGTTTTTTGTTGTACTCGTCCTAATTAGGTGTCGTTTGTTTCTTATGATTTCATTCTGTACCAACATCAGTTTGTTAACGTTTATTGTTATGGCAAAGAACTCATACTCTCTGACGCGGAGAGATCTGCTGACTACAGGCCGGAATATTTTAAACTAAGATTCTTTCAATTCAGGCTTCAATTCAATCAGATTCTTTGGTGTATTGTTATTATCATTTATTGAATTAAAAAGTCCAGTTATATTTGCAAATGATTAAGAAAAAGCTGGTGTTTGCTTTTTCACGTGAAGGTTTATATAGTGTTTCTTTTTGAATTGAAGTTGAAGTACATTTTTCAGATTTATATTTAAAGTGAACTTTAATTGTTTTATAATTTTACTTGACAATAATAATTAGTTTTCAGGTACTACCTTGATAGAAATCTTTTATAGCAATATTACTAATAGGACGTCCACTGTAGGTATCTCCAAGAAAGGGAAACCTTATTCCTGAAACTGCATTTAAGCTACATGGTGCACCGTCCGACACCGAGCGTGCACCTACACCGACAGATCCAATACTGCTTGTATTGGATCTGTCGGTTACGGTAGCTCAGTTGCCTCTTACTACGTCTGGTGCACGGGATGATACTACTCTACTCTGCCGGTAGCCGAACGAATAAACTTAATTATACAATAATGTTAATTTTACCTCCAAAATTAGGCCTATTCGATTTATTACTCCTACCGAAACGAGGCGCGGATTCCGGACGTAAACCAAAGAGTTACCCTAAAACTAAACAGAACAATAATAGTTTCAGTAATCCTTTACACGTTTGTCGTAAAGATACGACGGAAGATTTGTGTGCCGCCCTTAATACAAATAGAGTCGCGTGTCTCGCCTTCCAAGGGATTACTGAGATCCACAGACTTTAAATAGTAATTTCTAAAATTTTAAATGCTTAAGGAAATTCAGTTTAGTTCAGCTAAGCTTGAAATAACTTCGTCAGTTTTCGGATTGTTGGAGTGGAGAATCTATTAGGATTAGAAAACCATTATAACAACATTCAATAAGTTTAAAACGATTTATGTACTTTATAGAGAATAGTGACTATTTTTAATAAAAATAAATAAAATGTAAATGACTGATAGTCACGTTAAAATAAGAGTATTATATTCAATACATGTAAGAATGCAACCAAGACTTATAACACGACCAAACTTTCCTATCTATTACAAAAGCACGTTGACTTATATGGATAGGTAATATATTCAATGATAGGTAAATAATGTTATAAGTGCTAACGTAGAGTAGTCTAATTTTATGAAAATATATAGGTATCGGTTGCCGAAGTAACAATCAAATCAACGTTCATGGGGTCGTCGAGGCCGTCGAGGAGGCCGGTTTGTTATTCATAGATTGGATACAATGTGTGAAGTCAACTTTAGCATCGATATATTTTATAGAAAATAACCTAATATAATTTTAATGTCGTTCCTATAAAAGGGGATGAAAGCAACTAAATAGTCGATCGTACGATTCTATGTAATGTCATGTCCATTTCTAGTCATTTACCGTCCACGAGTAGTGGCAAGCCAAATAAATTAACAACTTTACGGCTCAAACGAAATATTGTTTTTAGTCTCAACTAATTCCGAAACGGTTTACTATCCCATAAAAATGGCCGTTTTATTTTACATAAACTATTTAAATTTATCGTTGTTGTTTCATCTGTGACAGTGTACGATGTCGCCTATAAAATCGACTTCAAATGTTTTATTTATTACCTATTAGAATAACGAAATTGCTCCGTAACACCATCACTAAATTTTCGTGTTGTTAAAACCGTTTCGGAGCGACAAATGTCTGGGTATCACATTACAAGAAAATCATCGATGACCATTTTTGTGGGTGCTCACAATTTGTGTGGTCGTTTATTATGAACGGCTTGACCTCAAGAATGTTTACGTCTCCTTAATAACTCAATTATGCCGATCGCGACTATCCAGACTAAGGCAAATATTGAAATGCAGAGCCTCGACCAGTTTAAGTACGGAGCGGGTTTTCTTGTAGGGCCTATTGTCTCCGGGCAGATATAAAATACCGATATGACCCTACGTCTTCGTTGCAAGAAATATTCAAGGAATACAGCCCACACTTTTAATAGCGGTTACATCATTTCCACACAATGAGAGCGGCGTCCACACCCATTCTCTGTCCGTATGATTTGAAATTATAGCACCGTTTTATTTGCTCTCGGCGCATTTATATGCGGTCCCCGAGTCGTACAATGTGCCACAATATTATATGTCGGGGCACCTACATACAAGCGGGCTGCACCCGACGAGGTGTCTTGCATGTGTCGCAACGCCGTGTGGGAGGCAGAATGAACCAGTAATTTAATCCTTGATTGTGTTCCCATTTAATTTATTCGCCGCATGATCAAATTTGGTACGTGTTTGTGACCATTTATATTATTGTTACGAGCGGATTTAATTCAACGGCCTTTCCAACTGCAACAGGCTCCGATTCTATTTAAATTGTTGACTATGTTGACAATTACAGTATAGATACTGTCTTAGAGGCAGCATTAAGAATTAAAAGAAGAGAATTTTTATTTTTATACGCAATTACTTCATGAATAGCGCCCTTAATTGCAACAATTTCCATATTTTACATTCAAATTGTTTAAAAACCACGTTAAACTTTATGACAGCGTGTGGGTACCAATCAAGCTATCGAGCTTGTAATATGCATTATGGTATACTGGGGCAGAATTTTAGACCGCCTCGGTATAATTTAAAAATAGTTTAAGGACTTTAGTATCGTATCATCATAATTACGGGTCGGTTCCTCAGAGAGGCAATGGTTATAAAAACTTAATGATGCTATAATATAACATCAATAAAGTAAATTGGCAGGATGCGTACATAATGAGTAAATGGGTCAACACCATGGTTAGTATAGTTTTTATAAGATGTATTCTTATTATCTGGCTCATTGTCTATGCGGACATGCATTTTGTATGTGAGGGACTAGTTCTTATTAGTAGAAAGGCTCATTGTAGGATCTCTAATGAATTCTCGCTCACGTTCGTGTCTATCAACATTTTGCAATCTTGTTTCTAGATGATACAATCGTGGTTTCAGTTCGGAACAAGCAACAAACAAAAAAGAGTTGAGAAAGGAATGGAGCTGATGAAAATAATGCTGATACCCGGGAACATTATATGCGACGCAATATACGCGGTCCATTCGACTCCATATTTCATGAAAAATTCATATCGTCTGCTGGGTCCTAATGACGCGATGCCATCTTTTATAGCCGCCCGGACAATATTTTTCATTAATCGTATATTATGATGACATACGGTCGTTTGAAATCCTGCTAACACATCAACTTAACTACCTTTCTTGTAACGATGCCGGTGGGTTCACAACTGACATTCGACTAGTAGCTTGAGTCCATTAATTCTATGGGATTCTTATGAACACAAAAATCTCATTGTGCACCAGGTTCTCCCTTGTTTTTAGTAATAATAAAGGTCTAATTTAATTCTAAATATATTACAGCTTGCTCTCACCTTAATTAATGAGTGTCAAACGAAACTTGGTTAATCTGTTTCACACGGTGTCGAAGCAATTTATTTTCAAATTCAGATCTCAGCACTAAAGGTATCCAATTACTAGGCCTGACATTTTGTTTGCATCACTCGCCTCCAATAACCTACATCCCGCTAAGAACTCGGCACGGGGCAGAAATTCAATTTGTACTTGTAAAAACGGACCGGTAATAGAGTTTACCTACTGCAGATCAAATAAAATAACTGCTAGGAGTACATATTTGTACGGTTCAAGCCAAGATTTTGTTCGAACAATTGGTGCTGGGTTTGTACACGCATTACCTTGTTCAATTTATGGTTTGCGTTTGTTCTATGTTTGGTTCTTGTAACGGTGTTGTTCGTACTTCTATAGTAGTGTTAAATAAAATCTGTATTATCAATGGGTATATATTACTTGAACCTGTATTAACTTAAAAATATCAATTCAATTAACGATATGTATAAAAACATTAAATATATAATGAACCAATTGAGCTGTGAGGTACTGGTAGTGTAGAATAGTACCTCCCCTGTACCAGGTATCGCAAGAGGCGACTAAGGTACCAGAACCGAGAGATGGGTATACCGCCAAAAAAGTCAGCTTAAATGTACAGGGCGGGGAGGGGCAGCAGCTTCCCCTCGTGAAAGCTGCGCTCTGCGATTGCTAACATGCTTGCCCAGCGCAGTAATTATGGGAAACATACCCCCTTTCTTCAGAAGGCCTATGATGCCTATGTATGATGATGATGATGATGATATAATAAACTCATACATCAATTAATGCATTGACAATGACAATGCATTGACCATCAGTGAAATCATTTAGAGCACTGTCTTGCGGAAATCAGGCTATAGACGAATCACAACTATAATACTTAAATATCAACAACAACAACACCCAGACACAAAAAATATATAAATATTCGTCATATAAGTGTTTGTCCTGGGTGGAGAACGACCCTTGGCATATAAGATACGAACACTGCTTAATGTGCAATCGGGCCTGTCGTATACTTTGAACAATGAAAAAGTGTTTTATCAGCAAGAGGTGAAGACGGTGGTATGAATTTCTTAAAATTCTCTTCGACACCGTTTCCTTCATTCCCCGGTTCACCAGCCGATACCTTTGCATTCTGATCAGGGCATCATAATAGCACACTATTTCTTGTTCCGCTCTTGAGTTCTGTTCTCTCAAGAAAATTACATTTTTTCTTCGCCATTTGGCGCGCTGGCTTAGATTGTATTTTATCTTTATGCGAAATCATAATTCATGCCGTTTTTGCTCCTTCCTCGGGAGGCTGTTAGGTGTTTAATGTTTTTGCTTCTATCTCCGCTACATGTAAATGTCGCACTCAACCATTGTTTATTGTAGTCGATAAGATTTGCAATTTCTGATAGGACTTAATTGATGCTACCTCAGAACTAGGCGTTTGTGTGTGAACATATTCACGTATCCACTATCGGGATTGTAATTAGACCTTTGTGGATACAACAATGGGAAGGATACACTCTGATAATAATCGATTCTAATCACAATACATGTCTTCTAACATTTACGCGGTCAATACTAATAATGAAACGGCTTTGAAACGCAGTTTACTTAACTTTTTACATTTTTTGTTTGACGTTTCGTTTACCTTGCGGTAACTATTCGATTGACAAAAGATGTTGTGCTACCAGAACGTCGATAAAGAAAAGTGAAAACTAAAAAGAAAAATACCTACTACCTACCAGAAAATTAAAAAGTGAAATAAAACGGGTTTAATGCCGTTATAAAAGTAAGTTAATTACAGTACGGTGTCTTATGGTATTAGCGTATTTCTGTTTATTTATTTGGTTGACGGTCGTTGGTGCAAATGATAGTGATCCTGTCTTCTGCGTGAAAGGTTTTGGGTTTGATACCCACCCTGGACAAATATTTATATGATAATATTTATATTTGTTTTGTGTCTGGGTGTTAAATATATGTATTTTAGTAGTATATTTGTGATTCCTCTTTTGTCTGGTGTCTGCAACACAAGTAATTTAAGCGACTAAGCTCAGAGTCAGGTCAATGTATGAGATGTCGTGGGAGCTTATTATTGCGGGAATTTATTATTATTTGCTTAATCAAATTTACTTTGCACGATCGAATCAGGAACGAGGAGATTTGTAACAGAACCAAAGTTACCGATATTGCCCGGCGAATTAGTAAGTTTAAATGGCAGTAGGCAGGGCATTTGGTACGCAGAAACGATGAAATCGTAAGGTTCTGAAATGGAAACCGACGCAAGATGGACTGACGATCTGACTAAGACCGCAGAATCGCGCTGAACACAGGCTGCATATAACCGGTCCTATTGGAGATCACTTGGTTAGGCCTATATCCTATATGAGGAATCAAATTTAGATTAAAAAAAACATACGAACTGAATTATTGATTAAAAACAATAAAGTATTAAAATTTGATAACCAAATCAGGATCTACGACTTCCGATAGCTCAAGCAATTATACTGTGGGGCGCATCAAAAAACTTGTTTACATATCACATTTCGTAAGTCCATGGCATTTAATCTGTTGAGACCTCTTCGTTGACCCCCAAGAGCGGCCGACCGCTACCCACAAAACAAAATGATAAATGAACATCATCGGTAGTTGCGTTACATAAACGCTGATGGATTGATTGTAGACGAGCGTGTGCGCATCGATCGATTAGTTCCCGCCTAAGCCCGGGGCTCTAACGGACGATTATCTTTAATGGGTTCTGTAAACTTTTAAGTGTTATGAGATCCTTCGCCTCAAATGTGATCCTTCATGAACCCTAATTTTCTATTCGTAACACCAAAGGGGCTGTGCGTTAAACGCTTCGCCGCCCGTTCTTTTTAGTATTGATTTAATAGGTCAGATTTGTACCTTTTTTTGGAATATATTTGACGGGCCCGATGGTGCATTCGGTGAAGTCCCTATCTTATGCTCCCCACCTAGGACAAACATTTATATGTTGAATATTTGTTTTTGTTCTGTGGCTGGGCGTTAAATATGTATTTAAGTAATATATATGTACCTCCTCTGTTGTTAAGCGATTCAGCTGAGAGTCAGATAAATATATACAATGTTATATAAGTTTATTACTTTTTTATATATTGATCATTAGTTTAATCTGATAAAAATAACAGACATGAAATTGTGAATAATTATGATATCCTTATGGTTAAACCTGTACTTATTTACCATATTAAGCCTACAGCAACCATTAAGTAAATAACTAAGCATGCAGATAGTACGTATTTATTTAATCAGGTAACATAAATATTTATTATAATTATAAAATACGCAGTATACAATATAACGCTTTAGTTTATGTACTTTATTCCTTGATCCATAAACTTCCCCTTAGCATTGAAAATAATCACTGAATTCCCTTGCTCATTTCCTTTCACTAATACTTTAAGCTCGTTTGTAAATGTTAGAAATAATGTTTACGTTTCCAATAGAGTTTCAAAACACAACTTTTTGAACGAAGCCTCCAACGGACTTTCAATTCCCCATTCAACGGTATCTGAAGTCAAATACGAAAGATTAATTAAATAATATTCAATAAACGCTGTTTGATTAACAAAAGGTTAATCTTCGTCGGCATCTAACACAAATACACTTGAGGAGCCGTTTTCAATCACAGTCATTCATTATTCACCGACTTCCCTTTGCAGTTGCCGAAGTACAGGTTTCTGTTTTGTTTGACTTTCATATTTCATAAGCCGACGAAGTCGTGCGATACAATTGTAATAATTGAATTGGTTAAAACTTCTTTGTTGTATTGGGAAAGGCGAAAGTTGATTGCTTCGGTTCCTTCCTTTTTTTGTTAAGCAAGCGTTTGTCTATCCGGTGTTTAGGTGGCTGTTGTTTACGTTTCTGTGGCAGCACGTTAAACTCGGACCGAGCCTGATGGATTATACAGTGTCGATGACCTTTGCTAACAATATAAGGTTTCTTATCTAGAATATAAATAGTATTTACTTTAATGTTAGATTTCTTGTTGAGAATCATTTATAATAAAGCATTACAAATTCAACAAAAAGTAGATTAAACTTGAATGTAATTCGTGTCCGTCAACCGTCGATCTCATTTTTTGTTGTCATTAGCTGACGTGAAATAACTCCAGAGCAGAGTGAGAGGGAAAGAGAGAAAAAAATAAATTGTGTGAAAAATTACGATGATTATGTCTAATAACGCTCGGCCGGCTTTGATGGACGCTACTTCAGATTGGCATCATTAGGCGCAATGATAGTGACCTAAAAGAGTAATTTCGTTTTCTTCGCTACTCTTTGTTTGCTGCTTTCTAAATATCTTGGCCTTTTATCACCATAATCCATCAGTATCAGTAACAGTAGCACCGACATTATTGGTATTATTAGCTTTAGCTTTGCTTTCTCATATTTGTGTTATAGAAATTAAAATTTTATTTCATTAAATGTCATGTTAATGTTGTTTCAACATTTTTCTAAGCTAATGATATAAAATCGTTGTAGTCAGAGACTATGGAACTCCACTTGTTACGATCTTGGCATACCTCTCTCGCTTCCTTTACTCGCATTAGTCCTTTCATACACGCTCTTCTTCTTCTTAATATCTCTTCTACCTTGTTAAGATATGTTCTCCTAGGTCAACTTATCCGAATTTTTGTATTCACTTCTGCTCAATATATTTGTGCAGTCATTCTACTTTTATCCATGCTCTCGATCATTCATGTATAGTAACATTTTTGAAACAGTAAAGTAAAACGACCACATAATGAACCACGTTCGCAATGTGTTCCAGTACGGTATTAATTAATAAAAATGACATTAACAGATGTCTGTTTATGCATTTATGTACTGGGAGTTGATGTTATTGCGTTTAATACGTCTGTAATGCATGTTCATCTGATAATAATATTTAAAATAATGTTCCCGCCGGTTGTTTAATGGCAAACTATTTCTTATTACCGTTAATAGTTATAGCGCTATTGATTTATCGAGTAAAAGTATTATTAAGTGTTGATCATTTCAATTCCGGCTTTATTAAACTAAATATTGTCAATATTAACTTAATAACGCGAAATTAACTATATGCGAATGTTTTCTCTCAAAATATACACCGGCTTATGAAGTCCACTTAAAGATTTTCGGCGAAACCCTTGACTCATTTCCAAATAGCTTACTACTTTCACATTGACCAATCAATGAAGACACCAAATGAATGTACAATGACCCCGACTCAATGAACCTAAATCCGTTGGCATTAAAACATTTGACATTTGAGCCACTACTGAATGTCTCTTTGGCATATCAAGCAATTAAAGCGACCGAACCGAGGACGGTGAGCAGATGGCTGTCACTTTTATCAAATACATTAAACTGGTTGCTCGATTCGAAGTTTTATATTCTTCCTTTTTTTCCGACCCGGCATAAAACCCCTCTCGAACTCCAATGAGATAACGAGTAATGTATTGGTGCCCCGTCGAATAATTAAACGTCCCTTTTTATACTCAGTTCGGTCGGAATTATAGTGCTATGTTACAGTGCTAATTAAGCTTGTAAAGCTTTTTTATGTTATCAGGGCATATTCGGCTATTAGCATTCGGTAATGAAGAATCAACCTCTTTAGCGTTTGCAGTGTGCTATTTGTTATTTGTCCACTTACAATAATTAATTCTTCTTTTGACTGCAATTATTCTATGATAGATTGTGAGGTTTTAGAGCTAAGCTTGATAAAAAGAGTTAAATGATTAAATTCGATATGTACTAAATTAATTCATGATCGAGATCTGTTGGAGTTGTTGCGTCCGACAAAAAACAGCGCGGTGCAAAAGAGTCTATTCATTTTATTCCGCACATCTAGCCATTGCCTTATTCGTCTTAACTATATCTTACCAAACAACTTATATAAATTATGAATCGTCAATGTTTCTTGGAAGGAACACCAGCCAACAAAGTAGGATCGCAAATCTAATTTACGACAGATGGCATGTGAGATATTTTTTATCATTATTGTTTTTTTTTGTGCGGAGTTCGAGATAAAATTAATATTACCTCTATTTTTATCGTTACTATATTTGAATCTGCAGGATTTTCTTCGTTTTACTACTTTAAATTAAGCAGCCACATAATATTTGCCCGATGAAAACGTATATATTCAGTTGCATAATTTATTTATGATGTCGAGATGAGTATCACATAATAATCAATTTAAAATATAAAGCTGTTTAGATCTGCATAAAAAATGGTAATGTAAACGTAAACATACAAAGTAATACAAACTCAAGTGAAGCTACTTACTATGCAAATTCAAATTTTAATTTAGATTAGATCGAGCTTGTAAGTCTCACATAATATAATAAAGTGGCATCTAGTGACGTTTGGAATGCTTGTTCACAGTTCGCGACGCCGAGGCCCGGCGGGGAGTCGTCGTGCTTGCAGGGCCCCGACTGCTTTATGGTGAGTGCTCATGGAAATTGTGCCTAAGTTAGCATAGCACGTGGCGGATACAGACTACAATCTTGATGGTGAAGATATTGAGAAAGCATTAACCAAAGCTAAGTTTTCGAGTTGATGATACAAAGCTTTTGTATCATCAACTCGTTCAAATATCAAGTTAGCGGCATGCAGAAGGCAGAATTATCGTTAAATGAGAATGGACGTGTAATATCAACTTTATGATCAAAGTAGTAATTACTTTGAGAACTATGAATCTTAAGGCTCCGGTAATTTTGCGTATAACGTTGTATTCTGAAGTACCCAATGGTAATGAAATGTTCTCTCCTATAACATTTTATGCTTTTGCCTCTTCAACTCCAGCAGTAATCCAGTGATGAGCACTTAAGACTTTGGCATGTTCTAAAGCATTAAATGTTAAATTGTTTTCAGATTCACCGCTCACTTCGGTTAATGGAACTAATTTAAGACCTTTCTTAATCACTATGCTGGATCGTTAAACTTCCTTCCATTTATGTTACGTATACAATGTACATAATTTCTTTGAGTGTGCTTTATTTTAACATAGGTTGCGTACTAGCAAGTCTGTAAAATATGCCTTATTTTCCAAAGGTGATGAATATTTAGATGAATCTCAAGTGTACTATAATTAATTTAGTGTCTAACTCTAGTACCAAGACTGGAAATACTTCAAAAGAAAATTCTAATACCCAGAAGTTTCCAACTTCAAAGGTGCCAGTACCTTGTAGCATCAAGGCACATTGTCAATAGCGGTAATTAATATCTTAGGTTGTTTCTTACAATTATTAAAGCTAACCGATCTCAGAGTCAAGTTAACGTCAACTCAACTAATGAGAGCTCTCAATGACAAATGCTGCGTTTGAGTCACACAATTTGGCTAGAACGACTCCATAACTCACTGTAATTGGGGAAAGGGGGTAAATTGATAAATTTGTTTTTGGCCGTCTCAAATTTTGGCAAGACTTCTTGGAGGCTCTATAAATAATAAACAAGAGGATTATTGTGAATATGAATCTCAGGGTTTTATGTAAGAAAATATTTGTTTCAGTTCCATCCCAAAAGCATAATAATGTTTGTGACCTATTTTATTAGGGTAAATATTTATTTTTGAATTTGTATGATTGAAAATATTAAGTTTACTTTGAAAATTTATAAAGAGAACTCACGCCCCAATTTCGAAAGTAATGTCAAATGATTGTATCTAACAAGTCACCACCCGTCCATTCGATACCGTTGACTAATTTGACAAAAAGAAACGGTTTGTTTGAGCGTTCTTTGATCGTTTCAACCTTTTGACATATCGCTGTACACGCCACGTTTGTTCTTAATGATCATCTCTCTAATAAATCAAAATGATACGTGTTTAATTGTAGTTTTTTTATGGTATTATTTAACGGTGGTTTGTGGTCATTAACTATTATTTCTTGTTGCAGTGTTGGGAGAATTGTGAGCTTCTTCAGTCCAATTATCAGGTCTGGGGAGCTGTTTGTGACGAAAAAGATATTTGTGTAAGTATTATATTAGTTAACATTTAGATCAGTTATATATAGTTAAATTGAACATCTTGCTAATAATAGAACTCCTTTCCAGTTCCCTGGCTGTAAAGTTGCCTGTGAATTCCACACTGGGGCAGCACGTGCGTCGCAAACGCAACCCGTCATCCACACAAAGGGGGAAGGGGTTATGAAAGTAAGGGGGGCGCTCGCTCGGTGGCCTCCCCCCGCGCCCCACGCGGTCTCCCGTCCAGACCCTCTTGTGTACGTCGTCATGCGTCGTGCCGCAGAAGGACCCTGGCGGCAAATCATACAAACCCAAGCATTAGCTACTAGAGTACCTTCAAACAACGAAGGAGCTTTACTTAGAGTTCTCGTTGTTGATCCACAAGGCTTAGTCACAATCTATAGCCCGGACGAAACTTGGGTGGCGCACGATACCAACATATCCAATCATGATGAACACAAATGGACTTTAAAAGAGGTATCCCTCATACATCAGAAAGTATTAGTCATCGGCGAGATCGCGTGGGAGCCGAGAATAGCGAGAGGTGTGTATCTCGTCACGTGGGAAATTGACGGAGGTGGATTAAAGGGTAATCTATTCACTGATACAACTAGAGTTACTTTATCATTGTGGCCAGTTACAATCTACCACATTCAGGTGGAATTGGTATCTCGCACACCAGGTGTAGACAACGAAAGATCTGAGACGATGACAATTGATACAAGTCGAGCTCAACGCGTTTCAACTGATAGCGTGCAAGACGTTCAAGTGAGTGACGGTGACCGTCTCATGTCGGTGTTAGTTAGTTCTATGAGGGGAGAACGAGTTCCAGAGCGGGCTCCAAATTCAGAATTAGTACTTGGTTGTTTATCAGCCATGATCGCGTTCGGGTTGGCTGTGTTGGCGGCCATTTTGTGGAGGCGAAGACGACGAGGCACATTTCCAGGGACCAACGTATACGTCGGTTCTTCGTCAGTGCTCAAACGCAAACTGGTGGAAGACTTTGCGCCAGCGGCACATTGCTTCCAACCCGTCCTAGCCCCTGAGGTGCCTAGCAATGAAACCGCAACTCATGACGTCGTCGTGTGACGTCACAGCTTCGATATGCTGTCAGTGGAGGACCGCGCACTCAGTTCCTAAATGATCGGACAAAATGATTGACAAAAACTTTATAGAAACGATTTTCACGTGTGATATGAAAATGTTTCGAACAAGTGGAAGTGTTAACAATCGTGATGTTATGATCCCTCATAATGGACGTTTGTGTTTTATGTTATTCTGTTTTAAACTTTTTGAACTCTCTGTGAATATAAATGCTGCTGTAATTAAAACACCTAATGTGAATTTTTTGTATGTAGATTTAGGAAATGTAAATTAAGAAATATTCTAATGTATTGATGAAACACAGTAAGGTTAACACCAGAAAATTTAGTATTGTAAATACATATGTTAAGAGCAGAATAGCAAAACATAATTTTCTAAATAAAAAAGTCGGTTTATACTGCTTGTATATAATAAAGATTAATATGCGTATTGCAGTCAGATTGTATATGAAATTATATATTGCCTTTCGATCAATCTTTCGTTCGGAATCTCTGTATGGAACCGTTTAAAGCCATCGGCAAATACTTATTAGACCTATTTTTACAACTAGTCCATATTACAGTTTAGTTCAAGTTATAGTTGTTAGATATACTTTACTATTAATAGTTTTGATGATGAACTTACTCTAGTAAACTCTATGATGTCTTCTTCTTCAGCAATAAATACATGTATCTATTTGTAAATATTTGAAATGTTTATTGTATAGAGAAGATAACAAAGATTATATTTTTCTTGGCCGAGAACACGTATCTTTCTAAATGTTGAGAGTGAGAGTATGTATGTGTCAAAATTGTTTCATTTTGAAAGTCTGTGAGAATTTTCAAGTTCGTAGTGCTGTTTTATTAGTAATATTCCTTGTAATTACTATTCTTGTTGTAGTTGTATTCGTTTAAAGTTGATGTTAGGCTTTGAACAAAGTACTTAAATAACTTAAGTTTTTTCCATAGTTCAAATGAGGTGGAAAGGCCAAATTGATTTTGTACTAGAACAAAAAGTGTTTATTTTTTTTTACAAACCAAAATCAGCGTAGTGTAAGTTAGAAGTAAAGTTTATTTATTTTCGTGATTAATTTGTGTACCTTCACTCGAATCTGTAAATAATATTACCTGCTATAAATGGCGCTGAACTTTTATGAATATAAATAAATATGTCTGCCAAATGATATCAAAGCTGCTCTCATTTATCCCCAAATTGCAAAAGTAAAAGCCTTTATTGGAACGTATAATTAACTGAGTTGATCAAATAATAGGATACCTAACTGAAATATTTACCAGAACTAACTATAAAAATTCATTTCTAAAACATTAAAAAAGTAGACATACCGAGAACTACCATGATTGAATGGACCCCAAAGCAATACTTTTAAATCTTTTAAACAAATAGTCACTCGTAGATTAAGCTCTGCTTTTAAAGGACAGTTCGAGCTATTGGGATAAAACGGTGCCATTGTCATGGGATTAACGTCAACGAATTGTTGTCAACAAACGCCTGATCAAACAAAAAGGTTTGTTCGGGTTCGATACCCTTGGATTGTGCGAAGGGCTTACGCACCCTAGCAACGCGAGATGGCAGAGAGCTGGACAGAATATGTTTTTTTTATATTTGATTAATCGTTGAGTTAGTAATTAGAAAGTTTTTCAATGACCAATTTTTACTGAAATAAGAACCGCATGACATACAGCTTGGCATGATTTTTTCCAACATATTCAAAATCGTTTTACTACTTAACTTTTATTAGCGAGTATTATTAGAGTATTATTATAAAGGTAGACGGAAAGGTGTGTACCTTTCCGTCGAGTCTAAGCCTATTGGCAGCATTAGTATTATTGAAAAGTATGAAAACCATCAAACAAAGTCAGTTTTTAATTCATTTTTTTAATATTCTAAGTCGATAAATAAGTATACGGTCCGCATACAGTAAGCGTCACCGCAGCCGAACGACGCTCACGTATCACTTCAAGGATATCACTAGCGCGTTGCCAACTTTGTGATTTGAGCTATGTCACTTTACCCAGTAATCTCATTACCTCTCGTACTCTTCAAACCAGAACAGCAATGCAGACACTGTTGTTTGACGATAGCAATAGTAAAGAGTGACGTACAAATGCAGACGACCTTTGTATGAGTTCTGACTTTAGTATTCTAACTGGATCGAGCTCAGAAAAAGCTCAAATTATTTTAATATTTCCTCTAATTTACACTAATGATAATAAAACGACTTATTAACAAAAAAAAGTGTCAAATTTTACACATATATCTAGGTAAACTTTTGAGGAAAAAAAATTTTATGTCACAAGTTCTCACTCATCATCAGTCATCATTCATCATCATCATAGCAGCTGCAGAATATAGGTTTATAGGTTTCCTCCAGAATGGAGAGTTTTCTCCCATAATCACTGCGCTGCCTAGGCGTAGGCTCGCGACGGAAATCGATGCTGCTTCCCACCGCCGACTTGTTGCATTTGACTTCGGATGAATATACTTTCATCAGTCAATTGTGGTACCTCGATTCTCTAATAAGACCTGATCCAAGAGGTAGTACTCTATTACTTTACCAATACTAGTATTTCATAGATATTTACATTCAGTATTTACGTGAATAAAAAATATCATCTAAAAGATTTCAACAGAGTTATTTTTAACATTCACATTATAAGGTCAACATTTCGGTTCCTTGACGTTGACCGTTTGTGAGGATTTTAATTGTCACTCTTGAACTTTACAGAAATAGTTTTGTTTCAAGTTGTCTTGGCTCTCATGTATTTTGATTATCATTGACAATATAGTTACAGACTTTTATTGAAACGCCAGTGACACTTCCAACTGACACTGACAATAGCTTTTTGAATTATGCTCGTTTACTTTCAAAAGTATAGTTTGATTATGAAAGTCTATCCAAGGATTCGCAGTGTATAATGGATACTGGATCAATACGAAAATAGAAGCAATGCAAATTGAACCTTATTGCTAAAATTATCAAATAACTAACCATTGCTATCTGGCTTGGGTTGCTAAGCCGTTGTCTTATGGTAATTAGAAACAAGGTAACAACTATCGTACATGAGACAAATATACGTTGCATTAACTTATTACTGTCTCATTGCAAAAACATTTTGATCTCTAACCTCGAGACGGAGTCTATGATTCAATACATAAATACGAATACTTATAGTTTTCTGTTTTAATTATTTTGCTTTTAATCAGGCTTATAATTCAACGTATAATTTTTGTAGGCTATTTGTCGAAGTCTGTCAAATATGTAAAAAATGTAAGTATAGATTTGCTTATAACAATTTTAGTAGTAAACACAGATCGATGACCCTGTCAAAGTTATGGTGTTAGAAGTCATTTGAACAAATGTCATTTGATGTCGTTCATTTTCCTACTTTAATACTCGCCATCTGTCACCAGCCGGGTTAGGGTTTGTTAACATTATCAAGCATCTGATGGTTGTAGTGTTAGAAACTGATTATTTTTATATAATTAGATGTAACTGTACAGTTACTTATTGAGTGATAAATAATTTTTAAAGGCTATCTTAGTATTTTAATTGTATTCAAATCTTGTAGCCATTATGTCAGCCGTCCAACTTCTACTGTTGAGTAATATTGGCATACAAACAAAAAAAAAAAAAGAATTCCCACAACACCTCATACATTGACCTGAGTCCGTGGTAAGTCGCTTAAAGTGTTTCGGACGCCAGGCAACAGAGGAATCACAAATGTACTATTTGAATACATAAATTTAACAGAGACAGAGAAAACACAAATATCAACATATAAATATTTGTTCTGAGTGGGAATCGAATCTACGACCCTTGGAGTACAAGATAGGATCACTACCATCTGCGCCGTCAGACCCGTCGAATTTAAACAATGCTTATCCTAGTAAAGAGAGAGTCCCGTCTAAAACGATTTATTCTTCTTAAAGCTTACCCGGGAAAAATGTAGATAATTTTTAATTTTCCTTCTTGATTACCCTATGTGTAGTTCTTTAACATATTTTTAGTTTAAAGCTTTTGTGTTTACAAACTGGTACTTTTTATTAATATGCACAGGTTATGAATTAAACAATATGTTTTTCAACCCAATGGTCAGTAACCTTTTTTATAAACGATAAAAGCCTACACAAAGTATACGAAAATCGGGGAACCATTTATTTTATCGGCACAAAACTTAAAGGTCCCGAATATCACACAGAAAAAAGCCGAAGTAATCGTAAATTCGTTCCTATCTCTTTAAAAGCCAATTACCAAGTTTGGATTTCATTAAATTGAGAAATCCATTAAGCTAATCGCCAAGTTGGGAGCCACCGATGTGACGATTATGAAAAGGTTATTCCGGCATGCAAATGCGAAGGCATCTTAATGTAAATTACGTGTAAATGGGAGACTGAACTAACATTTTGGGCCAAACGAACGGCTGCATTCATAGGCTGCTATAACTCACCTCTCAAGATTAGATATGGGCTTTTTGTTTAGTCTTTAATCGAGCTTGTATTCAAAACGCTTCGACTCTCGAAACGCTCCCGCACAAACTTCATTTTCATTAGGGAAATCTAATTTATTTGATTTGGCATATTTGATAATACGAACACAGTCAACTTTTCAATCAATATATATAAGGAGAATGAGATGGGCCCGATGGTGCAGATGGTAGTGATCCTATCTTATGTGCCAGAGGTCGTGAGTCCTCACCCAGGGCAAACATTAATATGATTATATTAGTGTTTGTCCTGTGTCTGAGTGTTAAAATATGTATTTAAATATTATAGGTAATATCTAAATTTTACCCCCTAAATAGGTATAACGGAGGTGCAGATTTAGAATGATACTTTCTGTTTTTAAAGTTAATCGAATGGAATTCTGTATAACATTCTTCATTGAAAGTATTACAAGAAGTGTAATGTTTTTTTTATCATCCCTTAAGTGGGTAAAAGGCAGGTGAAACCGCGGAGCGTTGCTAGTATACGAACGCAATCAACATTAGAATGTAGTGCCTTTTTAATATTGTATAAAATTGTAATAAATCTTCTGATTGGGTACAATCTCTAAATGAGATTCTTTGTTTATCTTTTACCAATAGACATAAAGGATTTAAAAGATTGGAGACAGATAAATTGTTCGGCCGCTTGTTGCTTCTGAGTTTTTGTCAAAGAATATTTTTTTCATTTATATGTTCTATATCTAGTTAATACACCAAACACATATAAAAAATAAAATAGTTTTAGTCCAATTTTCCATGTAAAATTTTCTGCCAGCTGTTTGTTTTGTATTAACATTTTTTTTGCTATTTTACACAATCCTGTCAAGTTCACATTAGAAAAACACTTTATTTTTATTGATTTATACATACCTATATATACAAAACGAGTCGGATTATATCAACCATTGAAAGTTCACTGCTGGAAATGGGCTGATCCAAGAAAGGAATTATTATTATATATTATAAAAAAGCAAGAATTTTACCCATAGTTGTCGCGCTGGCCAAGCGTGATAATAATCGCAGTGATCAGCTTTCGCGACAGGGATTTAAGTTTCACTGTTTTAGATGGATATACCACCGCCATCTGTCGTGTCTAGTACCTTAGTCACCTATTACGATACCTGGTACAGAGGTAGGTACTATTCTACTTTGCCGGTACTTTACGGCGATAGACCGTTAATCACGGATATATACATCATAGAATAGGAGGGTTCGTTATTTAGAAACAGACACAAAAGGTAATCAAAACCATAGATAGACGCCACAGCAACCAAATAGGCCCTATAATACCATAGCTAGCTAATGGACAAAAAAGAAAGTTTTGAACACATTACTTTTCATTAAGCAGAAAAAGATGCACTGTAAATCTATGATTATGGTAACACACGCACATTAATTTAAGTTACCCATTTTATTCTTGGCTCGCGGTACCGTAGCATAGGCCCATAAATAACATTGGGATAGAAGGTGAATACTTCCACGAGTATCCTTTTCGGTGCGGCCAGAGCATTCTTTTAAGATTTATTACTGAACTTGAACGCATTACTTATTCCTTATGTGCCTCCGAATCGGATACTGAGGCGGAAGACGTTTTTTTCCAAGCTTTTGAATATAATAATAACAGTGATTAAAGCATGTATGTCTAATTCTTTTTCTTTACGCAAAATTCAACTGGACCGGTTTCGGGATTCGACCTCCATCCCTTTAAGTCTAAGGATGTGATCTAACATGTGTGCTAACGAGGCATTAATATTTTATAAGTAAAATTCTCCCTTATTCTGTTCTGGGAGATAGTTTGAATATATAGCCATCGATATTGTTGGGCTAAATTCAGGCAGTCTAAAAAAGCTCTAATGTTCATTTCATACAAGTATGAAACAACAAAAGGCAACCATCAATGTCACCACCTACTATTATTAAACTTAACTTCGTTGTGAGTAGTGAATGGGTCATCATTGAAACCTTTTGGAAGTCCACTGCTGGACAATAAGCTCTTCTAAGAAAGTAGGTTATTTGCCCATAATTGACGCGCTGGGCAAGCGTGTTGGCGATCGCAGAGCGCAGCTTTCGCGACGGGAATGCTGCTGCCCATCCCGGCCCTGTGCATTCAAACTGCACTTGGATATGCCGCCATCTATCGGTTCTAGTACCTTAGTCGCCCCTTACGCCTCCTCGCGGTTTCAATGGTGTTCTTCTTTTTTCCGTAACAATATGGGAATATAACATAGCTTATATTATTTTTTGATATTATTACTTTCTATTAATGAAACAGTTTTTGAAATCGTTTTAGCAGTTGTTGTGTTTATTTGTTAATTAATTAATTTAAACTAGGGATTTCTATTTCTTTTTTAATACTAAACTATACCCTACTAAAACTAGCCTGGGCCACTTGGTAGTTAATTAGCCATGTAAAAACAAAAAAAATATTTATTTGACGGGCCCGATGGTGCAGATGGTAGTAATCCTACTTTATGCGCCAGGGGTCAGGTCAGGCTAAATATTTGAATGATGATATTTGTGTTAGTTCTGTGTCTGGGTGTTAGAAATATGTATTTAAGTAGTATATTCGTGACTCCTCTTTTATCTGGCGTCCGTAATAACAACAACAAGTTAAGCGACTTAACACGGAGACAGGTATGAGATGTTGTGGATTTTTTTTTATTATTATTATTCAATAAAAATAATGATTACAGTACATCATTAAATTTCACCAAACAAATGTAATGATTTTGGAAAAAACATCAGTCCAGTAGTTTAAGTGTTTATTTGATACAAACATACATATTAATATCTTCTGTATTATATAAATTATACAAAATTACGTAAATTGAACATAAGAATATCCCATTCGGAAATTTCCACCACCACACTAAAGAGGTTGTCAAATAAATAAAAATATAGATCTGTGCTAGTAGCAGAATAGCGGGCAGCAAACCGAACGCACAACCGTACAATTTTATCCCCTGCCGGGAATTGAATCCATATTCAATGGTTTGATGCTGAAACAAATTCAAAACCCGGTTACGTAGGATGACAGGACCTCAAAATACGACCTAGACGCGGACGTTCCAATGTATGAATCGGAACCAACTCCGCGATATTCCTGATTTAGAATATCATAAAGACCAAAGGGATATAAAATGAAATGTTTTGTATTATTAAGTTGTGTATTATTGTTATTATTTGTTTCTGTATAAAGTGCTGCGTACTTGTTGATTAATTTCAATTTAAAGGCTGAATATTAAAAATGCCTCTGAATTTATCAACGCTAGGATGCTATACTATTTAAAATCAAATACTGTTAAGTTCAATGGACCCGATAGCACAGATGGTAGTGATGCTATATTGTGCGTTTAAGGTCATGTAATGGTCATTTCGATCCTCATCCACGACAAATATATGATGTTTATATTTTTCTGTATCTCGGTATTCAATTTAAATATTTAAGTAGTATATTTGTGATTTCTCTGTTATCTGATGTCCGTAACATAAGTGCTTTAAGCGACTATATATAGAGTCAGGTCAATCAATGCATGAAATATTATGGCAATTTATTTATTTTATCCTGTCGTGGATTCGAATCTAACCCAGTACAGATATTTTTGTGACCCGTCTAGTTTAAGGTATGCCTTATTCCTATATATTAGAGGACATTTATGATCTCTTAAAGTCATCAAGTTCATCAATATCATTACTTTAAAAGAAGCTAGTATTTTTTATTTTGGACATTTCATGTTTTAATCATTCAAATATCTACTTGAGTAAAGTATATTTTAAGTTTTAATTTGAGATACATATCATCATATCATTGGAAGTCCATTACTGGTCATAGACCTCCCCAAGAAAGGGAGAATTTGCCCATAATTGCCGCACTGAGCAAGCGTGTTGGCAATCGCAGAGCGCAGCTTTCGCAACGGTGCATTTGAGTTACACTGTAGCGGATCGATATACCGCCATCTGTCGTTTCTGGTACCTTAGTCGTCATTAAGACACCTGATACCGGAGAAGAGTACTATTTTTTTCTGCTAATACCTTACGAATTATATACAGATGAGACACATATGTAATTAGGTATTCTATTTTAACATATCAGTTGTATAATAGCCGGAATACAAGTTCTTTAAGATACTTAATTTATGAGATGTTGTTTACATTTATTCACAAAAAAGTTTATTTTGAATGACGCAATGACAAATGTTTATTTACTTGCCAGGTTGTTGACGGGCCCGATGGCTCGATGACGATTTGGTAGATAGTGAGCCGATCTTGTGCTCCAAAGGTCGTGGGTTCGATCCCCCCAAATTATTATATTTTTATTTGTTCTGAGTCTATGCGTTGAATATATGTATTTAAGTATTATGTTTGTGATTACTCTGTTGTCTGACTTATCACGGAGTCAGGTTAATCAATGCATGAAATATTATGGCAATTTATTTATTTTATCCTGTCGTGGGTTCGAATCTAACCCAGTACAGATATTTTTGTGACCCGTCTAGTTTAAGGTATGCCTTATTCCCATATATTAGAGGGCATTTATGATCTCTTAAAGTTATCAGGTTCATCAATATTATTACTTTAAAAGAAGCTAGTATTTTTGTGATTACTCTGTTGTCTGACTTATCGCGGAGTCGGGTTAATAATCTTGTCTGATTTTATTTATTTATTTTACTCTTTAGTTAGGATATACCCAAATTTTTAGGTATCGTTTTGATTGGGGTATTGTCTTCTGTGTGCTGCTGCGTCACATAGGACATCTTTTTTTTCCTACTATGTAATACCTTCTTTTAGACAGCTGCATCACACTACACTCAGTACTCGCCATTCCTCTGATAAAATAAAGTAACAGATAGCATAGCACCGGTTTAACTCTCGGCTATCTAAATGTAAGATGCAAAGCGAATGTGTGGGACAACCATTCTTGTTAACGACGCGAAAGACAAGAAAGTCTCACAACTCGCCCAGGCGGCGATACAATCGAGACTTATAGGTTATGGTCCTCTTGATAAGCATTATCGGTGGATTAAATTAAGTGGAACGAAACGAATCCATGTTTATATGTAGTTGCTGATTTGAATGTTTGTCTATATTTGTATCGGCGGGTATTGTAAACAACAGGACGCATTGGTTACATATGTTTGTGGTGAAACTGCGCAAAAATGAGTTCTAATGCAACAGCACATGATCTTTTTCATTATTAACCGCTTTATATATTTGTCAATATATACATTATCTATTTCCCGGATGCAACAAAACCGATTATTGCCGGTAAATTCGAAATAGGAAATGCATATGCCACATTATTACCGTCGCAAACTGCTTTGCGATTGCCATCAGGTTAATTAAGGTGGTAATCCTGGGCAAAAATATGGGCAATATTTACATACGTAGGTAGAGGCTATGGATATCCACTTGTTACGATCTTGGCATACCTCTCCTGCTTCTCTTACTCGCAATAGTCATTTCATACGTGCTCGTTTATTCCTGATACTTCAGACCTGGTCCATCCTAAATACCTCATCCATCCAGTTAAAATATATACGTCTGAGACACAGAATGAGACCAATACTTCCATTTACATTTGTTCAACAATTTTGTGCTGTCATTCTACTTTCAGCCATTCCTTTCTACATGTTCAAACAATTTCAACATTCCTTTCTCTTTTGTTGTCACAACATCATCTATTACACCACACCGAACTCTCGTCACACTATTATTTAATCTATCTCTTAAACTCACACCATACATGCTTCAAAATGTTTCTTCAATATTTATTTATTTATTGAAATTCCTTGCACAAAATATTACTAAATGTACAAATGGCGAACTTAATGCCAGTTGGCATTATCTCCCAATCAACCATTACACGAAATAGAAAAAATATACATATAGTGGTGCAGACAATATATATACAAAATAGATAAAGGTTACATACATGTTTGTATAAATAAAAGTAATAAATACATATGATATATAAAAATTATAAAATAACGCACATCAGAAATAGGGTTATTAAGTTAGAGAAGCAGCATCAGTCAATAAATCATATCAGCCGTAGTAAGTTCACTGTTGGACATAGGCCTTTCTCAAAAATGGATATGAGACCCATAATTGTTGCGCTCAGCAGGAGTGGTGAAAATGCTGGTGCCCATTTCTGTCTTGTTTTATTTAAACTATTTTTGATTCAAGTGGGTATACCACCATCTGTCCGGCACCTCAGTCGTATGGTATGACACCTCGTATTGTTATGGATATCAGCCATTATAATTCCACTTCTGGGTATAAGCCTCCTAGGCTGGGCAAGCGTGTTGGCAATCGCAGAGCGTAATTTTTACAACGGGAATGCGGCTGCCCATCCGCACCCTGTGAATTTCAGCTACCCCGTTCCGAAAGGATATAGCGCCATCTGTTGGATCCGGAACCTCATTCGCCTTTCACGACACCTGGTTCAGGGGAGGTGAAACTCTACTCTGCTGGTACCCCGCCGCAAATCGTATTATTATTTTTATCTATAACTGTCCCGTTTGCAGGAGTGGTGGAAAAAGAAAAGTTTTGCTTAGGAATTCTGGTGCCCATTTCTGTCTTGCTTTATTTAAACTACATTATATTCAGGTGTGTATACCGCCATCTGTCAGTTACGGTACCTCAGTCACCTAGTATAACACCTGGTTTGGTACCCACCTGCTTCCAAATGATAACTTTAAATTGTACTAGAGCCTACAACTGATGTTATTGGTGATAATGACCAGCAATGGACATGAATTGGCTGATGTTATAATATAAGCTGACTGTCTTCATTTGCTGATCTCTAGGTCTTAATACATCTCTATACCGGATGTCATAAAAATTGATTGGATGTTGCAAACATCCTGACCAAACACAAACATTTTTCTTTTTCTTTTTAGACCTCACAGATCGTTTCATGTCACCAAACAATATTATAAGTAGTGTATTTTCTTGGCTAAAACTAATATTTTCCTTCATTAATTTCAACGACCCCTAGTGCTAGGTCTAGTTCATATCAATGGGCACAAACATAGATATAATAACGGTATAGATAAATAAATGTATGATAGTAACTCATATCGTCATAAGAATATTACTAACGAGTTGTTAAAGCGTGTTATAATTTTATTGCCTTCAAACCGGAACAGCAATGGAAATACTGCTGTATAACGATAGAAATATGTGACAGGTACCAAATGCATACAACCTTTGTAAAAGGTCTACTTTTATGTTAATTTCAATAATTACAAATGAGAATTTGTGTTTATCTATTATACTTAGCACTGGCTTGTATAGATTTATTTCTAGGTGAGGAAACGTACAGTCTATTCGGGTAACAATGAACTATAAGGGTAACTTTAATGGTAAATCTGAACCGATTTGTTAAAGATTTGTGTATCTATACTTACTAATATTATAAAGCGGAAGAGTTTGTTTGTTTGTTTATTTTAACGCGCTAATTTCAGTATCTACAGGTCCGATTTGAATAATTCTTTTTTTGTTGGATCGTTCATGTATAGAAGAAGGCTTAAGACCATGTAACATTACGCTGAGGCCAATAGGAGCGAAGCGTCAATGAAAA
The DNA here is from genome assembly GCA_020976665.1 of Heortia vitessoides. Classification (NCBI taxonomy): domain Eukaryota; kingdom Metazoa; phylum Arthropoda; class Insecta; order Lepidoptera; family Crambidae; genus Heortia; species Heortia vitessoides. Next base: position 17,368,699 of record JACJUM010002929.1, read on the forward strand.
ATGTTGCAAAAACGGGGAATAGGCTACTATACCCCCCGAAGTCACTATTCTACGTGGACGAAGTCACGGGCACTGCTAGTTTATTCTATAAAAAGGGCTATTCAATGTTGCCCGGAAAGGTCAATGTTCCCCGGATAGTTCAATGTTACCCATTTTGACTGTAGGCTTATTTCGTTAATTTATTGTAACCTTTTATTTCTATAATCTGTAAAAGAGAGTTATTTAATAATTAAGATGAAAATAAAGCATACAAGCTTACACCATACTTAAGCCATATTAAATGGTAAACAAAATAATATAAAAACGCCAACATAACGATTTCAAATAACAGCCGTTCCAAACAATTCCAAGTCAGCGCCAACAGAAAACAGACGGCCATGTCGATTGGATTAATTGAATTCAATTAATATTCGTTCCCAACAGTAACAATTACAAGTATTGAAGACAAATATTTACTTGCGGAGGCCGCGTTTAGCTCGCCTCCGATGCCGGTCATTAATAGACGGCCTGGGGTCTTTCACTTCTGTGTGTATGAATTAATACAATAAACCCGTAGTGTTAAGTGCGTAAGTTCATAATAGTGATTGGTCAACTTCATTGAGAAACGGTAAGGACAATATATAACAGAAGAATTTTTTCGTATCTTCATCTCTCGGTATTTTTAAAGAGTAAACAAAAAATATTTTGAATATTAAGAAACATATCAATAAATACACGAAAAATTAAGGTCCAAACTTGTGTAACGGGGATAAAAAAATAATTTTCAAAAAATAAAAAAAACCTTTTTTAGAATTTTAGGTTCAGTAGATTAAAAAATAAGAGAGTGTGACTCCGAGTGTTATCTTTCAGTTTCCAAAACAATTTTGTATATTTACAATTTTATTTTTTAGGGTTTAATTTTTATTATCATAGGTGTTCTGAAAATTAATAACTGAAAGCAGTATCCTTATATTCTAATTAGTTAATTTATATGACGATATTTTCTTCGTACATTCATATATCATTTGATTACAGTTCATTTACATTTGATTGATTGAATGTGAATCAATTGGACAGGTGGACAATATATAGATAAGTGATCCTATATACCAGAACTTGTGGTCCACAAGCGATAATACCCCATGGTCACATAATGTACAATAAAATCATACTTGTACATAAATAGACTCCTGTAGTAAAGAAAAACTCCTCTAGTATGATATATCTTTCGACAAATATATGGCTAAATGTTATTTGACAAGTTATTATTTTAGCATCCATTACATTCCATCCAATAATGTAATCGAAAAGATACCTTTAAGAAAGAATCCTTTTGATATTTGATGTTCGCAGATATTCCTTATAATATCAAAGTAGAGAGATTAGATTCTAATAAAAAAAAACTATAAAAGCATGAATGGAAGAATTTGAAAGCCGGGAGACCTTGTTGGGCAATCTCATGATGAATAAATCTCTATTAGGTACATAAATGCTACTAAAGCACGGATTCACAGAAGTAGCGGAATGTTCATGACTTAATAGCTCAAACTGACATAAAAGTTTATAACAGATTGCGAATCATTTTGCTGCAAGAGGTATATTGTAGTACAAAGGCCAGATATTTTTTAGTGAGGTAGACCTTATACAAAGATCTTCTGCATTAGTACCTCACTCTCACCTATTTCTACCTCCAAATAACAGTGTTCGCATTGTTGTGCTCCGGTTTGCAGGGTGAGAAAGATAAAAAAACTACTAGGTAATTTGACATAATATCTATAAGTCAGGTTTGCTACTCGCTAGTGATATCCTTGTGATATTACGAGCGTCTATCTATCTAGGCTAGTGGGACGCTAACTATAACGCGGACAGTATACTGGTTTGTCATCTTGGTCTAACACAAAATAAATCTTCATAACGGGAACGCTACTGCACATCCCTGCCCTCTTGTATTCGAGCTATGCTATTTTGGATTTTTTATTATTCATATATATAAAACTGAAATTCGGGTGAATATTTTTAATACATTATTAGTTGGGTATTTTTACTTAGCTGTCCCGACATCTTGAAATAAATGTTGTGAGTTAAAAAAAATCTAAGTTTGCAGACTCCCTAGCGTGATAAATGCAACCGATTCAGATAGCGAACCGTCCGCCTGCCACCGGCTCAGTCCACCGCTCGCAGTAATTGCGTAACGCGTGCTTCCGTCTGTCTGATCGCTCCCTTAGAATTATCGGTGATTATAAAATCATGATATCCGCTTAGAAGTAACTGAATGTTGAATATAATGAGGGTATGCTTGTGAATGATTGTAAAGTAGGTTGATGCTATCTGCAAATTAGGCGTTTATGAGTTGATTTTTTATATTTAATGTGATTGCATGTTACTTTTAAGCATTTGTCTTATATATCCCAAGAGATAACGGGGGAGTTTTTTTATGACTAAGTTGACAAATAGCATTCGATCCGCGTGATGGTTAACGTCACCGCAGTTTATAGATACTTGTATCATCCCCAGGGATATCACTAACGCATCGCCAACATTGAAGATATTATGTCACATTTCCTAGTAATTTTACGACCTCTCTCACTCTTCAAAGTGGAACAGAGCAATACCAGCTGCTGTTTGTCAGTAAAAATGAGGTAAGCGAAAGTACCTATACAAACGACTTTTGTATTAGGTCTACCTCTAGAAATAGAGGTAGGGAGTGTAGGATGTATACTTTCTTACGCTCCTGAAAAACCAGGTTGTGGCATTTTTTAAAGAATTTTTGAAGCAAAGAAAGTTTTGATTAGCTATGAGAATCACTACATAGTGTAAAACAAAGTCACTTGCCGCTGTCTGACCCTATTGCCGCTGTCTGACCCTATTGCCGCTG
>JACJUM010002929.1:17974957-18074814 GCA_020976665.1 Heortia vitessoides
AAAGAAAAGATGTTATAAGATATTTCCTATGGCAAATTCCATGCCAACTGGCATTATCTCCTAGTCAACGATTAGGCGGAACAAAAAAGAAATAACTCCGTGGTACAAAAAATACACTTACACGTAATAAAGATAATCGCTACATACATTTATTAATAAAAGCAATAGAATGGAAGTAGAATGACTTTGCTCGACCCTTAAATCCACCACATCAAGCCCATCCCTGATATTGGCGCCCAACGTGGGATCGCTCGTCATAAACGTACAGCTATCGTTCACACTCATTACATTTCATGCATTTATAATAAACAAATATATATTTGTTTTATCAAAACTGTCTCTAGCACACGCCGTCTTAGTTTTCAAAAGACAAATATTAGTATGGGCAAACCCGAGAAATTATTCCTGCCAATTTTATTTATTTATTTAACTTTATTGCACAAAATGTTACAAAATGTACAAATGGCGGACTTAATGCCAGATGGCATTATCTCCCAGTCAACCATTACACAAAACTGAAAAAAAAAATATATATATAGTGGTGCAGGCAATATATATACAAAATAAATAAACGTGGCATACATATTTGTATAAATAAACGCAATAAATGCATATGATATAAAAATATATATACATATATATATATATACATATATATGTATATACATACATAAAATAAAATATACATATTCGAACGTATGTTCCGCTTTATCAGCTTATCGAGTGATAATATCAGTCCAGTTTGACATATGGACAGCTTGAACCTTATAAAAGGATAAAACCCAATTTTGATCCCGAAAATATAACCCTGTACCCAGCAAGTCGAGCGAGGCGCCGCGTAGCCATACCAAGCTTTTCTTGAAACAGTTCAGGCCATTATCGATCCTCTGTCCCTCCATTGTGGTCACACTTCTAGCAGACAAAAGATTTAGATTCTTTTTTTCACATTAGCGTTATAGTCTAACTAATCAATAAAATACTAAAATGTTTTGCAACTTCGGTCCAATTTTCTACACTCGCCATGCATACAAAACTTTGTAATGTTATATATTTATATGGTAATACAAAGTATTATGCATTTGGTGTACTATCACATCCTGAAATGAAAATTACCTGGATAGAATATACCGCCCCAGATATTTAACAAAAAGAGCCCGTGAAAGCCTAAACCAATAGGAGGATTACGCTTCAAAGAGTCTGGGGTAGAACATGATTGTTCATCATCAATCATAAGTCAAGTATCCGGAAAATCTTCTTTTGTTTTTTTATTTGTTTTTCATTCTATATGTAATTTAATTTTTAAAAATATATGTAAATTTATATGTATGTAATTTATATGTTTAAATGAATTTATTTGGTTTATCCTAGATATTTAAGGGTTAGGTTTTAGGTGCCAGTAAGCACCTATTTCTATATATTTTACGAACAGTTTATATGAGTTATACGTTTAAATAAACGATGAAAATAGTATCCGCTCTTTAAACACAGAATGATATAAGCTAGACAATATGTGGGAACACTAAAGTTCGGACACAATTGTCAGGGCCGCCACTTTTTCGACGTGGTTTTGTATTTTATTTGTAGTTACAAACTTTTCGAAAGTTGTATATACATTCGACAGGCTCGGTGGTACATATGGCAGTGATACTATCTTGTGCTTCAAACGTCGTGGGTGCGATCCACAGCCAGGACGAGCTCACTAACACGATGGTATTTACGCAAGTACTTATTGCGTAATATTTGCTATCTTGTAGAAGCGCCCGTTGCCTGCTAGGTGACTGAATGGACAGGTCACACATAATTTGTTAAGAGTTTGGATCCCTAACCCTAAATACTTATCAATAATTTTGCCCCGAAAAATAACAAAGAAAGTACTCCAATGGCAACAGATTTGTCACGCGGTCGGCATTTCTCGGTTCGAATCTAGTAATGTATTCCAGATTAGTTTATATTATATTTATTACCCCCCTATTAGTTTCATTTCTTGTTATTTTGTCAATATATTTTTTGTTTGTCTAAAAATAAATGAATTTAAATATTTGCTTTCAGCTACTAAATGCAGGCGTGGCAGCTCGCTAGTATGTATATTAATATTAAAGTAAGGCCTCGCACGATCGTGTACTACGCCTAATCAGAGCTCATCCCTGACATTGGCGCCCAACATGGGGAACGTTTACCAAAGCTATTGTCATCGTCCATGTTAATAACATTTCCAGTATTATGGTTAATAAATATATTTGTTATTTGAATACTCTCTGTAACATACGCCTTCTTAGTTATCAAAAGATGAATGTGCTATTTTTTATGATATATTGTGTGTCAGTATTGTTATCAATAATTTCACCAATTTATTAATGTGGCAAATGGCACAGCGGTTCACAGTTTGTCATGAGATCTGATTCCGCTGGTTCGAGCCTAGCTGGGTATTCCAAATAAGTAACATTTGGAATACCCATTTTGTTTTTTCTGTTTGATCTTATTAATCATATTTCTCATTTAAACCTTTGTTTGTATTATTTTATTAGGTTTACGACAGGTACATATTATGTTAAAGGTGGTTGGGCGCTCTTTGGTATACATTTAAATTGCAAACGCGTAGTTGTCACGTTGTTAGTCCACAATAGATTCTCGAACTACTTAACCCATTCTTATCAAATTGGCTGACTGTATGCATTTGCAGCCGTAAGGTACCGGCAGAGTAGAATAATACATCCGTCTGTACCAGATGTCGTAAGGTACCAGAACCGACTGATGGCAGGACATCCATCCGCAATAGTTTAGCTCAAATTCTCAGGGCGGGGATGGGCAGCTGCATCTCAGTCGCGAAAGTTGCGCTCTGTGATTGCCAACACGCTTGCCCAGATCGGCAATTATGGGCAAAATTCCCCCATCCGATATGCCCGATTAACTAGCTGCTGTGCCCGACAAAGTTGCAGACAGCAGCTAGTTAATTACAATCAGTCAACTAACCGTAGTAAATATTCCACAGAATGAATGAAATGTTTCAAATGTATCAATAACAACATTCAGAATATCGCTCGGAGTAGCGAACAATATACGAACCTGCTTTCCAATTTACGTATACTTTAGCGAGTTGGAGCCTGAAGGTTTTTGTTTCATTTGGTGCCAGCCTGGCTTGATGTAGGCTAGTCCATTGTCTGCATTGTGCAGGCAGTCAGTCAACGAGCTATTTTCTCATTCGCTATTACGCTCTGTTATTATAGCCATTGTTCGCGATTCATACATATTGTCTTTTAACTAATGATGAGCGGTCTGGCAGTTTGTTTAGAATTTTTATAAAGGACTCCGTATAGTTGTACGCTACAAAGCATCCATTATGCTTTTGTCTCGTTTTATGATTTGAGGTGTCGCATACTAATATCTCGGGATCTGCTTTTATTTTGACTACTAACTATTTTTTTATTTGTAATCTATTATATGTATAATTGACAGGAGTAAAGTGTAAAAATATAAACTCTTTCAACATTAACGAGCCCGACGATGCATTTGGAAGTATGGCAGCGTGTGTATTTTTACACAAACTGTTTGGAGCCTTAATAACTCAAAATCTATTTTTAAGATAAATACATAAAATTAAGTACAGTTCTCAGTTACTCCAAATTTCATAAATACAGCCCATACGGTTATTTAGATATTAACGTCCAAAAATCGTCATTTTTATCACCGACTGACTGACTGACTGACTGACTGACCTATAGATCAAAATTCTAACCCACTTCCAGGTGACCTAGAAAGCTTAAATTTGGTATTCAGCTTGGTAATTATGTGTATAGAAAGAAAGTTTTTGATGGAATAATTACCTTTTGCGTCCAACGCAATGAGTTTGATCCTCACACTAGAACATACATTTATACACCGGTGGTGGCACGTGGTGCAATTACATATGTTTTTGATTCACAATCGTTTTTTTATAAAGTATTTTCGATAGTTAAAATGAATGATAAGGTTGGCCACTAATTCTTGTCCAGAACATTAGTAATGATATAATTATGTTGATATGTGCAGTTTTTAAATATATTTCCTTTCATATTTTGCAGGCAATATCTCGGCCGGTTTTTATGAATTTGTATGATTACTTACAAAGTAATCATACAAAGTTTGTGGATCCTACCATAAACCCACTATCCATCGCAGATTGTTCAGAAGCTGCATCAACATTATAAACAAAGTATGCACGTTCATGAAAACCTTAAAATTGCATGAAGTCTACACTTCATACGAAAGGTCTTTATTGGTACCTCACTCTAACTAATTTCTACCGCTAAATAGCAGTGTTTGCATTGCTGTGTTCCGGTCTGATGGGTAAGAGGGGCAGTGAGTTACTGGGTAATGTAACATAACATCCTCAAGTTACATATTCATCATACCGGCCATTGGAAGTCCACGGTTGGATATGAACCTTTCCAAGAAAGGTAGGTTTTTGCCTATAATTGCCGCGCTGGACAAGCGTGTTTGCAATCGCAGTGCGTAGCTAACGCGACGGGGATGCTGCTGCCTACCCCCGACCTATGCATTTAGGCTGCACTGTTTCGGGTGGATAAACCGCGACCTGTCGCTTCTGGAGGGAGGTACTATTCTATTCTGCCGGTACCTCACGGCACTTACAGCACAAGTCATAAAATAACCGACTCATTAATAATATCTTTATGATATTACGGCTGCAGTGACGCTTGCTATCACGTGGACTGTGTGATTGTTTTTCGATATGGTCTAATAAACAAAATATAAAGTACCGAAAGGATTTTCATTTTGCGTTTTATATTTGACAAAGTGATTTCTGATAAAGTGCGTCAGTTGCCATAGTTATGAATATAAGATCATTATTAAAAATGTCAACTGAAATATTAAAAAAAACTTAGTGTTTACTAAAAGACATTAAATGCATTAACATTTTAAAATTTGTTGACGATTACAATTGATGGACTAAACGTCACCATTTCCCTTCTTATCATTTATAGCGTAATCGCTGACCCTCAGGGGTCGCGAGGGGCCCCGTCTCTGGGGTCGCGTGCGCCCGCTGGGGTCGTTAGCGGCCCGACCCTCAGGTGCCATCGTTCATTAATCTTGTTCCCTCCCGAAGCACTCCAAGAATCTTAATTTCAAGTTTCGACGCACCTCCGCTGAACTATGCGAAAAGAATTCTACGAAGAGGTGCTCATTAAAAGGGGATAACGGCTCCTGGTACGGAGTTTTATGAATAAAATGTTGCTTTTAAATATTGGGTTTATTTTACATCTCTCTTACGTCGCTCTAAGCTCTGACAAAAATAATACTCCAGAAATGGCCGTTCAAGAAATAATAGCTAACTTAAGCATTAAGCAGAATTCTGAGAAGTATACAATTTGAAATAGTTTGCATTATTAGATATCATTTTCTTATATTTCGTTTTTTATAAACTGGACATGGAATACGTATTACTTCGACACTTATTTTAAGCACTCCAATATGATTCACCACATATATACAAGACACATATATTTACATAATATACCCACTATAGTATTATAATGTGTGCATGTAATGAATCTATTCGACTCAAAGGTTTCATTCCATATTTAGAGCTAAGCAAGGTAAAAGCTATGATGTAATTTGCCCTACATGAATGCCTCTATGGAGTATAGCAAGTTGAGAAAAATCTCATAGAAAACCTAGAAGAAATGTTATTAAATGTGAAATTTGTGACACGTAACGTCATGCAAACCAATTTACTATATTAATAAAGAATGATTGGAACTGGATATAGTTATTACTACTGAATTTCTAGATGTAAAACTAGACCATTATATATAAAATCCACCAATTTACTGATGTTGGAACAGCTAGCCTAGTTTATTTTAGTTACTTTCATAGCATTATGTCTTATGGTATACTGCTGTAGGGCAATGCAGCTGATGCTAACACAATATGTGTTCTGTAGAAGAAAGCTATTCGTGCGATTTACAAAATGTCATTAACAGACTCGCTCAAAGAGTAATTGTAATAATGTATTGACTATATAATGTCAATATATTCACGAAAACCTTATGTATGTCTATAAAAACCTAGAAAACTTCAGTAAAATATTGACATGCATAATGTTATTATAAGAAATAAATATGAGCTCGCAAACTACAGACACTGCGAATTTATATTTATTTCTTGTCTTTTATGGAGCCGTGTTGTAACGCGGCTAAATAACTTATTCAAGGGCAATTGAGTGAGATTTTTCAATAAAAACCCAAGTAGGATAACAGCCTTGCCTCTGAATAAATTCAAGTACCATGTTAAAAATAAACTGTTCGCCAAATCTTACAATTGCATTAAAGATTATATCAACGATAACACTGCTTGGAATTGAACTGGTTTACGCCAGACGCCAGAAGAGGTTTTATCAGTGCTAACAACAACATAGGTGTTGGTGTAAACTTTACCACCACCAGTTTTTCTGTAGGTTCCATTCTAGTGGGTCACGTAATGAATCCACCCATCGTAAGTACCGGAGTTTCACAACACAGAGATGGACAGCAGGGAAAAGAAGGGCGACTCTACATCCTAATTTCCAATACGTTATTCTTGTTCAATTCAAGACCCAATTCTTCCTTTATTGGGGTGGCTTGTGTCCAGCAACTGTGGCACAGTTTAATACCAGCACAGCTGCTGCACAACTTTTTACATAATTGTATTTTATATTCATTTGTATTGATTATGACTGGATTAAATAATAATTATTATTATTATTATTACATTATGTCTATGTTGTTTTATCCATAGGTACAATATATATATATATATATATATATTCTGCAACTTAAATATTAATCCAAGATGTGCTTCACACGTCCTCACATAACTGCTTTAATATACTGTACTTTTTTCGTAAGGCTTTATATATTTTAAACAGTATTGTCGATGATTTCTTTTAGTTTTTCATTTTCAGGTTTTAGCATACCTACGTATAATGGGCGTGATTGGTCCATTTTACTGTATCAGCTGGTTTGTCTGAGCAATTTCTCGTGTTATTATGAATATGAGAATCCAGTTCTAGATTGTGCGGTTTTAATCTGAACTGATGTACATTAATTCCATCATACTGGCAATAATAAATAAGTGTTTTTGTGATTCTTTAGTTAAGTGCTGGAAATTTGTTTCTAGTTCTTGAAGAGTTTTGCTTACAGGGCTGCAACGGAAGTATAGAGTGATTACTTTCTTATTGTTAAGAAATTATCAAAGGTATAATATGTCTTCATCATATCAGTCATTGGAAGTCCACTCCTGGACATAGCCCATGTAGAAGGTGTTTTTGCCCTAATTGCCGCGCTGGGCAAGCGTGTTGGCAATCGTCAACTTATATGCTGCTGCCCATTCCTGCCCATTTGAGCCACACTGTTTAGGATAGATATACCACCATCTGACGGTTCTGGTACCTTAGGCGACTTTTATGACAGCCGGTAAAGGGGGAGGCACTATTCTACTGTACCTACTGGCAACTCATCATGTTAAAGCTAAGCTATATTATTGGTGTAATATAGTTTAGCTTTTGCATGCGTACCTGTGCAACTATATTGATTAGTAGAGAAAGGGCTCTTCTAGTACAGGATTTTTTTAACAAAGGTTACGGTTGTTTTGGCACACAATATTAGACACCATAACGATATTTGTGGCAATATATCTCCCGCATTCACAGGAGTGTATCCTTATATCTATTCAAGTAAACTCAGCCCCACAGAGGCATAGCGTGGCGTCCTAATGAAGTTCACAACCGAAATATAAACAAGCCAAATCCAACTTACTGACCAGGTGATAAAGTCGTGAATCGGCTGGTAGCATAAGGTAATTTGGAGTGTGGTGGCATTCGTGGCGTCCGTGGTCATTCATAGGGGTTACGAAGTACGTAGCTATGTGTGTGTATACGTATTATATGCAAATAAGGTTTATTGCGAATCTGTGAGACATCTTTGTTCTTCGTGTTTGATGACGGGACGCCAAGTTGATATATATTACATGCGACGGTCCCGCAGTGAGAATTGTGGGTCCAATAAACAGCGTTTAAAAGCCGTCTATAGAGTAACTTAATTGACTGACCCAATGGCGCTGATGATAGTGATCCTACCTTGTGCGCCAAAGGTCATGGGTTCGATATCCAGCCAGAACATATATTTATATGATGATATTTGTATTTGTACTGTGTTTGGGTGTTAAATATATGTATGTATTTAAGTATTATATTTGTGATTCCTCTGTTATCTGATGTCCCCAACACAAGTGCTATAGGTGACTAATCTCGGAGTCATGTCAATGTATGAGATGTTATGTGATTTTATTTATTTATCAAAAATTCATTTTCATCATTTGGAAAAGAGTCACTTCGTCGCGATGAGATAAATAATAAGCTGAAAAGTTTTCTGCATAGTCAACAGCAGCATATGCCTTTTCGTAGTGTCAATGAAAATTTCACCTCAATCTGTTGACTGATAAAAATAACTTAACAAATAAGCAGACAGGCACATATTTATATTTATAATGTATACTAATATTATAAAGCTGCAGAGTTTGTTTGTTTGGTTAATCGCGCTATTCTATGGTACAACTGGTCCTTTATAATTTATCCTTCTACGACACAGGCTTGTCCTAGTGTGGCAACCATCGATATTTATAGTTATTTAATATTGGATTACCGACATGAGTAACAGTAAATTATGAACTATAATTGTATTTTCAAAAGACAAGAAACGACTGCTTTTATAATTACAGGAAATCACATCATGCATAATTATAAATATTAAAAAAAGGTAATAATCACTTAGTAAGGATGTAAAACATGGATGTAAAACAGCAATCTTACGGTCCGCCATCAAACGGTATATTAACGTGATTCGTTTGTTTTAATAAGTTTTATCATTTATTATTCCGTGTTGGGCAGCAGCATCCCCGTCGCGAAAGCTGCGCTCTGCGATTGCCAACACGCCTGCCCTGCGCGGCAATTATGGGCAAATTCCCCCTTTCTTTAGTAGGTTTTTGTCCCGCAGTGGTCTTCCAATGGCTGGTATGATGACGGTGATAAATGATAATTGCTTCTTCTCTCGAATGAACGGAGACGTAACCGTGACACAAATAGTTGAAGCATAGATTGCGGACTCAATGACTGAAATTAATGTTTTGCATTCGAGTTAACAGTTAAATAAACGGCAAACATAAAATAATATTCTCATCCAATACAACAACGGATACGCCGACAGAGTGCACCGCCGGTCAGTCGGTCAGCGATATGACACTCAGCTTAATGAACATGTTGCGGTCCTTACTGAACGCGCCATATTATCTTATCGTGCACATTAAATATGTGAGTGGTCGAATACGCGCATGATTTTAAGGAAACAGCATCCATACATAATAATTAATTAATCTAATGTTAATGATTGGAATTCTACATCCACGATATTGTCAGTTATCACAAAACTGACGAATAAAACGATGACGCGGCCGGATGGCGGAACTGGTAATGTCCCTACTCTATGTGTGTGGTTGTGGATTTGATCCCTATTAGGACAAATATTTCATCATAGCAACCGTAAAACATGCACAGTTAGACATAGACCTCCCCAGGAAAGGAGGAATTTGCACGTAATTATCGCGCTGGTCAAGCACGGTGACAAACGCAGAGTGTACCTTCGCGACGGGAATGTTCCTACCCTCCATCCTGTTCTGCTTGAGCTGTACTGTCTAGAGTGTATATACCGCAACCTGTCAGTTATGGTACCTCAGTTGCCTCTTACGACACCTGGTATAGGGGAAAGTACTATTCTACTCTGCCGGTACCTCGCGGCAGACAAATATTTATACAATAAATATTAGGGATATTCATCGTATAAATTTATAATTTATATAATCGATGTATTTTGAACTTAAAGTCTAAAATTATGAATCTTACTCTGGCTGAATATCAATTTTAAAAATTACATTAAGAGTAAACTTATTTCTAAAGCATATTTTAGTGTTAAAGAGGACATTATTAATAAAATTGATTGAATTGCTCTAACCAATAACTTTAAAAAAAGTTTTGAGCTCCGACACTGGCAGGGTTTTCATTAACACTAATAACTTGGTGTTAATGGAACTTTTATCACCACCAGATTTTCTTGCTGGTGGTTCGTGTAATGAACCTGCACATAGATTTAAGACCCATCTGATGCCAGACTTGTTTAAGCTTAGCCCAATTTATAGATGATTTTCATGATCTCATCGGACTATCATGGTCATCAGTATATTAAATATATTGGAATCTAGTACTCTCTATTATGAAAATATTATTGTTGTTATTTATCAAATATTTGAAAGTTCTTATAACAAGCGTAGTCAAAAAAGTATATTTTGAGTTTAATTTAAAGCAAAGTATACATACGCAGTAGTTCTTATAAAATATATAGAGAGAAGTAGAGGCAGATGAAACCGGGCTCTGTAAGTGTCGATATACATTGATGAAACATGGCCCACATCGCGCGATAAATTTAACAATATTTGTAGGCAATGTCGTGAAACAATTGAAAGGTCTCACATAATAAATGAGATTTAGTTTACGGCCATTTGATTTGCACGATTATTGCGCGGATTGCGCCGGTTAACAGCTGCGTAAATCGCGCTTTATTCATTTCTGCGCGCTATATACTATAAACTTTGATGTGACACGGTGCACGTACAAACAGTAAGTTGGGAAATTATATAAAGTTTTATACTATTGGCGCTGAATTAAATATTTAGGCACAAGCATACGAACAGGGTCCTACGTGCTATCGGGGACATACGAAATAGATTAATTTGCAGACAAATCTGGACATTTATGCTGTCTATTTCGTACAATTTCAAATGACATATGAGCTTATTTTTGACACATCTTACTATAAATTTAACAATATTTAAGTTATATTGAAATGTGGACTTATTTTTGTCATTATTATAATTATTTTTTTTGTCGTGATATGAAATTTATATTATAACTTTCAACTTTGATATCACATTTTTCTTTTAATTCTTATATTGTTTTAAATTCAAACAATCTTTAATCTTTTAAGTACATATATTGAAATTATTTGAGTAAGCTTTTAAGATGTGTGTGTTAAATAAATAAGAATAATTTTTGTTTTGGTCTTTTGATTGCTTGATTTAAAAACTTTTTTGTATAAATCAGTAATCGACAAAATTACACTTAAAACAGCGTGTCTAAAATAAAAAGAACAAAGTAGAGTGCAGCAGCCGCGTTGCGAAGCTACGCTCTAGCATGGCATCGCGCCTATCCAGCGTGGCAAGCAATTACCACCAATTCGTCAAAATAATAAAATCCAATTAGAATAGTTTTATTAAAATCTCTCAGACTGGATATCAGCAGTGGATATTATTTAACTGATATACCGATGATGTAAGGTTTTTTTCTTAATTATTTGTGTCGATGCTCACACAGATAGTACATGTCCACAATGCCAGATTGCGGTGGTAACACAACAAAACACAACATTTATGTTTTGCAGATAAAATAAAACAGAGAAATCACAAATATAATACCTTAATATATATTTAATACCCAGGCGTAGAACAAACACGAATATTCATCATATCAATGTTTGCCCTAAGAGGGAATCGAACCCCGACCATTGGCGCACAAAATAGAATCACTGCCAATTGAGCCATCATCCTTATACTAAATCATTAACTTACAAATTCTTATTTGCATCTTACTATTATATAACCACACAATATTGTTCAATGTTTAATAATATTGAAACAAATGCATCAAATGTTTATTTCATCATCATCATCATTATCATACCAACCAATGGAAGTCCACTGCTGGACATACACTTACGCAAAAAAGGCGGGAATTTTGCGGCCATAATTGCGGCGCTGGGTAAGCGTGTTGTCAATCGCAGAGCGCAGCTTTCGCGGCGAGGATGCTGCTGTATATCCTGCCCTGTACATTTAAATTGCACTGTTTTGGATGCCGCCATCGCCATCTGCCGGTTATGGCACCTTAGTCGCCTCTTATAACACCTGGTACAGGGGAAGGTACTCTACACTGCCGGTATCTCATGGTTATTATTTATTTACTATGCAGTATGTTCATTAGACTTGAGTTAACAAACAATAATATCGAATTAAAATATACATTAAGTATGGAAAAATTAAATACTGTTTAGCATCGTACTGTGGCTCAGATCTCGTAAATGTCACGTCACTAAGTGGCCAATAAAACTTAACGATATCACGCCGATCGACGGCCGACCGCGGCGCAGTCGTGACGACCAACCCAACACACAGCGCAGCTACCTGCGTGTGTGAAACGTCGCTTATCGAAATATCGGGAACACAAAATCAATGTAAGCAACGTAATCAAAACATTAATGGTGATCTGAAACACAAGCAGTTCGTCTTCACTCCAGTCTTCCACAACAGTTGTTAATGTACAATGCGCTGGTGCTACTTGTATTAAGTGGTGGTAAGAAAATAAAAATTATTAATATATGTTTTTTTAAATTTATTTCTCATGTTGCCCTGAATGTCTATGTACTAAAAATACACGGGTGTGCGCCAAGTGTATTTTTGTATTTATAAAGAATCTAGCTGATAAGTATCTGATAGTTGTAAAATTTCTCACTATACGACTTGTATTTAATATTGCCGCTTTTTGGTGTAGTATGTATGTAAAGAAATAATATTTCTTTAATTTTTGAACGACATTGAATGACATTGACAACTGACAAGCGCTAAAGTCTGAGGTCAATGGTCAGTTGAGAGGTTATTATTGTATTAGATTATTGTGATTTAAGATAGATAAATAAGAATAATTGGTGGAAGAATAGACTTTAATTGTCGTTTCTTCGTTTTCAGGTAAAGTTATAATAATAGGGTAGTTAAATAAGTTATTTGTAAGATAATATAATAATATTTCTAAGAAATTAACGAAATAAATCTTCGTTTTCAGAAGCAACGCATAAGTTTATTTTAACCTAAGATAAAAGGATAATCGATATATGTATGTGTATTCTGATAGATTGAGTGTGTTAGTTGTTTGGAATAGAAACTTATGCAGAAATTCGGTGCCGGCAGACTTGTATTAAAGTAGGACGCTCAATGATCCCTTTGTTCAAATGACATAACACTGGTTGTCAGGGCCATCCAGGGCAGTCAAGGGTTACTTGTGTAAAATTGATATCAGCAGATCTAAACTCACATGTTTTTGTATTTTGACGATTTGAAAGTGCCTATGATAGGCGTATTTAAATAAAGATATATTTGAGCTTGACTTTAACTTTGCTTTTTTCGGATAATGTACACACACGGCTAGTATGTATAAAGAAAATTACTATTCCACTTTACTGGCAACTCAGACAATCGATTTATAGGGATCATTCGAATCTGCCTATTTTGTCTAACCTACAAATAAATTCACTCAACTCTCGTACGTTGACCGGCATCTGAGATAAGTCGTTCAAAGCACACGTGTGGGGCAGCAGGCGAGAGCACAAACACAAATATAAAACAAATACATATAAAATAGACTTTTAAAAAAGTCTGCGATCGCAATTGTCTTTGCCTCGCCATCGAAAAAAAACTACTAAACGTCACGATTGATTTGAAGAATGTTTTTAATTTTATTAGGAAGTACTTACTTAACGATATTTTAGATAAAATCAAGTCTAAGCATAAACCGATTTAAAAGTCAAATGTTGTTTCTTTTATTGTTACAGGTGAACGAATATATTGTTATCGTAAAGCAGTAAAAAGACTAGTGAAATTTAAATAAGTTTTGGCAATACATATATTGTTTATTCTTTTATTTTAGGTTAAAATAAACTTATGCGTTGCTTCTGAAAACAAAGATTTATTTCGTTAATTTCTTACAAATATTATTATATAATCTTACAAATAACTTATTTAACTACCCTATTATTATAACTTTACCTAAAAACGAAGAAACGACAATTAAAGTCTATTCTTCCACCAATTATTCTTATTTATCTATCTTAATTAACAAATCACAATAATTTAATATGTACAATGCTATTTTTTTCATAACCTCTCAACTGACCATTGACCTCAGACTCTAGCGCTTGTTAGTTGTCAATGTCATTCAATGTCGTTCAAAAATTAAAGAAATATTATTTCTTTACATATATTTATTTTATTACAGAGAAACGTAATTACGTCTTTATTGAGGAGCTCGATAGCGCAGGTGGTAGTGTATCCTATCTTACGCGCGGGTTGGATTCTTACAAATACTTATATGATAATATTTGTGTTTGTTTTGTGTCTGGGCGTTAAATAAACGCATTTAAGTAGTATATTTGTGATTCCTCTGTTGTCTGGCATTCGTAACACAAGCGCTTTAAGCGTCTTACCACGGAATCAGGTTAATGTATGAGATGTTGTGGGTGATTCAATTCGTTATTATATTTTTTTTGTTCTAATTGTCGGATCTAACACCGTTAAATGCATATTTATTAAATGTTTATCATAGGTCAGATCGAACCCACGTTTTCGCACATGATAACACTACCAAAGGCTCCATCGGGCCATTCATCTGAATATGAAAATCGTATACCACATTAACATTTATTAGAAGTTAGGCTGTTAGGCATAGGCCTCCCCAAGAAAAGGGGAAATTAGCCCATAATTGCCGTGTCGCAGAGCAAATAAATCGCAGAGCGTATTATTCGCGATCCCCGCCCTGTGGGATTTGAGCTGAACTGTTTCGGATGGATAGTTTATTATTATTATTGTAAACTTTTATTTACCAAATAAAGTTTATTATATTGCCTGGTACAGGGGTTGTTACTTTTCCACTATATCGGTGCCGCACGGTAAACGCAAACTTCATGAGCAGACGTATATGGTTTTAGAGGTTTTAGACATCGAAAATGCAAAAATATATAAAAACGACACTTAATAAAAAATATCAACTTATCTTTAGTGTCTGGCGGGACTCGAATCTGCATAATTTCCATACCGGGGAACTTCACTACCGTTGGGCTACCGAGACCTTTGCATACTTGTTGACTTTTTCCTAGTTTTCTTTGTTGTGCTGAGAAATAGTTAGGTAGCCTAGCCTGACCAAAGCCTATTACCAAAATGTATGCCAACGTGAAATTAGTTCGAAGTGTGAGGTCAAAGTTATTAGGTCAATGGCGCGCCATCCATCAGGCGCAAAAACGTCTGCTGCCCGCTCGTATATCACGGCCTCCCCGCAGTCGATGTACGATAAGATGAGGCGGATCGCTGACAGTTTAATATCCCAAGTAACGACTTGCATCTTTTCTCGTGGATCCTTCACGTATTTTTCTCTCACGTAATAAGATTTGACTAGTCAGCTATTTTTAATATGGTAGTATTTACAAGTGAAAAAAATGAACCACTAGATCGAGTACGGCCTAAAAACAATGGCTAATTAACTGATATTTGTGAATAATAAAACAGATTCCGATGGGTCCAATGGCGCAGATAGTGATTCTGTCTCGGGCGCCAGAGGTCGTGGTGGTATATTCGTGTTTGTTCTGTATTTGGGTGTAATATATACATTTAAATGGAATACTTGTAATGCCACTATTGTCTGACGTCTCAAACTAAAGTGCTTTAAACGACTCCAGGTCAGGAGTCAGGTCAACGTGTGACCTGTTGTGGAAATATATATTCATAATCATCATCATTACAGCCGTTGAAAGTCCACTTCTGGAAATAGGCCTCCCCAAGAAAGAGGAAATTTACCCATAATTGCCGCACTGGGCAAGTGTGTTCGCAATCGCAGAGCGCAGCTTTCGCGATGGGAATGCTGCTGCCCATCCCCACCCTATGAATTCGAGCTACACAGTCTGGGATGGATATACCACCATCTGTCGGTTCTGGTACCTCAGTCGCCTTTTACGACCCCTGGCACAGGGAAAGGTACTATTCTACTCTGCCGGTACCTCACGACCAGAGTAAGAAACACAAAAATTACCGACGAACTAGACCTTTCTGTATACTTGACTTACTTTTAGCATAAAGATACATCGACTTAAGACTTCGTTGCTTCCTATAAAATACTTTACACACTACAGACAAAAAGTAGCCTTTGTCTGACCCCTAAACGACCACTGAATAAATCACTACGATCCCTTGCGCGATGAAAAGCTACATCAAATTCATCAACTTCAGCGCCAATTTTTATCTAGATCAGCCGGTCTGGCGTAGTTCAGTAACAGACAGACCAAAATTTCGCATTTGTAAGATTAATAGCTTGTCACTTAATCTGCGTTGATTTTACTTAAAGCGTAATATAGTTTTATAAGTGTATATAAATAGATAGATTAGGTTTGTCGTCATTATAAGCCTTACTAACAACGGGGGAATTGCACACATAATTACTGCGCTGGGCTGGCGTAGCGGCAATCGCAGTAGTTTTCTGACGGGAATGCTGTTACCCTTTCCCGCCTTATTACATTTAAGTACACAGTATACCGTGAGGTACCAGTGGAGTAGAATAGTACCTCCCACTGCACCAGGTGTCATAAGTACCTCGTACCAGAACCGATAGATGGCGGTATATCCATCCGAAACAGTGCAGCTTAAATCCACAGGGCAGGGGTGGGCAGCCGCATCCCCGTCGCGATAAATGCGCTCTGCGATTGCCAACACGTTTGCCTAGCGTGAAAATCACGGGCAAAAAACCTCCTTTCTTTCAGAGACATATGTCACCACTTTCTTTCATAGCTGACATACTTTTAATTGCTGGTATGATGATGACACAGATGATATACATATCAGTCGGTTTTGGTACCTCAGTCGCTTCTTTCTTTACCGGGTACAAGGATAGGTACTATCGTGCTCTGTCGATACTAAATAATAATTAATATTACATCCAAAGTTTATCACTTGCGCTGTACAAACATTATTACAGTCATTGGTTGCAATAGATATCATTGGCTCATATTAAGGCTTCTCCGATAGAGCTTATTGAAAGCAGTCTCGAGCAATGTCTGCGGAGCGTTAAAAATGTTTATTCTCATGTATTTATTAACACACCGATAAATTAACTGAAGTACTTTGAATTATGCATCGTTGCCTCGAAGGTGCTTTCCGGAAAATAACTTTACATTTTAGTATTCACACGGACTCTCAAATAGAAACGAAAATACAAATGCGTGGACTCAAAGCGCAACGATGGCCAGACAGAGCCACATATCAAATTTGCAAACATTGTAGTAAACCTTGGTAATTTACCTTTATTATTTGTATTTTAAATAAGATAAAAAAATATATAGTATATATTGTGTATTACATTTTGTTCAGTAAAGTTACAGTATGGTTAGTTTTGGTAATAATAATCAACCGAATTAGAAGTAGGATTACCTACTTTGAAACAGAGTAGTCGTGCCGGTAGAGTATAACAGTATCTCGCTGCATCAGGTGACGTAAGAGGCAACTAAAATACCAGAACCGACAGAAAAAAGTGAAAGCAGCGTTTTGCGATTGGTAAGAAAGACGCTTACTCAACGCGGCAATTATGGGTGAAATTCCACCATTCTTAGAGAAGCCTATGTTTGATAGTATGTAGATTTCCAATGTCTAAAATAATGATGATGAAGTGGCTGTTAGAAATACTGATTTCAGAATGCGAAGACAAAAAGTGCAACGAAATATGGAGACCGCAATACTCGGTGACTCATTCTATGAACCGTCTATTTTCTTGTACAAGAAGATCCATGGAAGAACAATAAACAAATGAATTCACTCATTGCAATAATTTTATGCTTTAACCTGACTCTAAATAACCTGTTTTAAACTCCTGACAGAGGTTGGCAGCTGCCGGAAAGCTAACAGGAAACAAAAATAATTTTACAACCTGTTTAAGGAAAAAAAGACAAGTTAATTTTAATTAACCTATTGTTGCAACTGACGTTAGATACATTCAACTCATAAAGTTCTTACATCACAGTACAAGTGATGTAAAAACTTTAGACTATAGTGCTGCGGTGTTGCCTGAGGTACCTCTGTCATGTAGGCACGTGTAGCTGGAATTATTAATACCAGACGTCAGAAGAATTATAATACCTAAATACATATTAATTTCCAGGCACAGAACAAACCTGTGACCTGGGTAAGCGTTTACATGACCCTTGGACAATATAGATAATTATATATATTATAATTGTCACCGGCCCTTCTAATTTCAATAATAAATAAATATAATAATAATAAATTCGGCCCTAAATTTTTCTATTAAATTTGGATTTTAATGTGTTTTGTTTTATAATGCAATAACATTACATAAGTTGGAAATTAGACAGTACGCATGCGCTAGCTGCGGAATAGAAATTTCATGCGTCCTGAGGATCTTGATCAGTATAGATAGTATAGTGTTCAACTACAATTCTAATCAAATTAAAAGCCAGTTTATTACGAATATCCAACGAATATTAATAATAATAAAATATTTTTCTTTGAATTGAACTGAGAAGAGTTGAGGGGTCAGATCGATACGTCTCCGCCTGCGAGTACTCTGGATCTCCAAAATCTCGAGCTAATTAATGGGCGCGCGGGCCCGTAAACACGCTTAATCCTTTAAACTGTATCGGCAAACATCATTCATCAAACTCCCGCTCCGAGGATCAGAGGATTATAAGATTTACCTTCGCGACTGTCGCTTGGGGGACAAATCTTGAGCTGTTCTTTTTTTTTTCTTTCGAATTAGAATGTGACATTCGAGTCAAGGTAGTATTTGAATTATTCTAAAAATACAATATATTACTAAGCTACCAATATTATTAAAAAAACAATAGATATTTCAATCTAAATATTTAATTTTTTTACTTTTTTTTCAATCTTTAAACAATTGACTGCTGCATAAATAATTGAAAAAAAATTATTAAGTTCTTCTATATATTAGATTCAACAAACGTATAATTTGTATAAGCACTGCGCTCCCAAGAGTGTGAGTTTTAAAACGAAAGGGTCCTCCACCTGATTTTATTTAATAGGTATTAAATAAATATACCTACTTATTTTACTTTTTTTTTGAACAATATAAAAGCAGTCTCTAGTTTGGGACGAACACATTTACACATTTAGAATGAATTACTTGCACTCACCTGAAGAAACACGAAAAAAATGTCATAGTAAAAATACGCTTAGCTGTAGGGTACCGGCAGAGTAGAATAGTACCTTCCCTTGTACCATTTATCGTAAGATAGGGTAGCTTAAATGCACAGGGCGTGGATAAGCAGCAGCATTCGAGACGCAAAAGCTGCGTTCTGCGATTGCCAACGTGCTTGCCCAGCGCGGCAATTATAATTTCCCCTTTCTTAGGGAGGTCTATGTACAGCAGTCGACTTCCAATGATTTATATGATGACGATAATAAAAAAGATGCTACAGTTAGTAACTTAACTGAAAAGTTAATTATCCTGGATAACAATAGATGCGGATTCGAGTCTCAGAGATACATGTAGATTTAGTATAGCAAAAATGATACCTACAGGTAATGAAAGCTTAAATATATATGTCTTAAACCTGGTTATTATTGAGCGTCACACATCAAATTAGTTACAGATAGCCCACACAACCAACACGCAGACTGGACACATTTACACAGATATAGCAGACCATCTTTACTCATTAGATTTGTGGCCCGATGCAAGCGTGCGACGGAAACCGGGCAGGGCTAATTCTCTGATGGATGCAAGGGCGGCTGACGGGGCGTAGATGCGGATCAGCCGACGTATACACACCCTCTATATCGAACTTAGGGAGCATGTAGGGTGAAACAAAAGTTCTAACCCTCTATAAGGTCAAAATCATTTAATCCATCCAGTATAGATTCAACATTTTCATCCTAGCAGCAAATAAACGTTTGCGTAATGTAGATTAATCTAACAAAGTAGAATAGTACTTCCCATAGTCCCAAGTGTCGTAAGAGGAAATTGAGGGACCAGAACCGACAGATGGCGGTATATCTATCCGAAACGGTGCAGTTCAAATACACAGGATGGGTATGGGCAGCACAATCCCAGTTGCCAACGATGTAAAAGTTTTTCTTGGAGTACCGGCAGAGTAAAAAAGCACATCCCACTGCACCAGGTGCCGGAAGAGGCAAATAAAGTAAACAAACATATATAACACGAAACCAGTATTTAATGTGCCAATTCTATCTAGATATCATCATTTTTCCGTATTACAATACGACCGTACAAAAATTTGATTAATTTAAGCCGAGTGGTACCGGCAGAGTAGTACCTCCCCCAGGACCGCGTGTCGTAAGAGCCGACTGAGGGGCCGGAACCGATAAATGGCGGTATAACCAATCAAACCATTGTAGCTTAAATACAACTGGACAGGAATAAGTTAAACGTCGCGAAGCTACGCTCAGGGATTGCTACCACGTTTACCCAGCGTAGCAATTATTGGTGAATTCCTCTTATTTTGGTGAGGCCACGTCCAGAAGTTTTACGGCTACTATGATGAATTTATTTATTTTATAGAAAGACACAACGGATTTCAATAGTACATTGTAATTAATATAAATGTTAATATGCAACAAGAACAAGATTATAATCCAAAAACATGTCTTCACTATTATTAACTAAGTTATTACCATAATAACTTAGTTAATAATAGTGACTGGTTACTAAAAGTATAACTTATAAAATACGTTACTTATAAAGAAAATTAAACAAAGAAACAAATTAATATAAAACAAAACAAACAGAAAAAAAGAATGCATGAAAGAAACAACTAATCAAAAATAATAAAACAGAAATTATACTGCTACGAGTCGTGCTTGATGACATTCACAAATGACTTTCGAAAACGAACTTACGATCGATTTAATCTTAATAAAAATAAAAATCAAATTGAATGAAATTAATAACGATACAATTACATAACGATTTTATTGATACCTAATATTACTGCTTGTTGGTTGCATCGTGGAAACTATATCGTCATGATCACTCATCGTTCTCCAATACCTCTACTATTGACTAATAATTCTAACCATTTCAGAACCTTATAACTCCTTTTTTTAAATATAATAATAATATTGCAGTGAACAAATAAGCACGTCACTACAGCTTATCACTACAAAGATATAAGGCCAATAATTTCACTACCTCTCTCACCGTTTAAACCGGAACACAACAATGCGAACTGTTTGGCGGTGAAAATAGGTGAGAGTGGGGCTCTACAGCAGACGACCTTTATATTAGGTACAAAGCTTCAGTTAAATCAAATGTCTATTTATAATGAATTATTTTATATTATAACTAGCAGCGCCCCGTGGGTTCACCCGCGCTATTGCGGTTCTGGTGAGAATAACAAATTCAATAATATAGTAGTAGGATACTTACTCCTTATAACAATAGCTTTTTGGTAATAAAAGTCCAGTTATTTGTATTCACAAAAAGAGATATCGGCAATAATCATTGCTCGGAAATACCTAAACATAACACTTTATTGAAATAACTTTGAAAATCAGTGAACTTTCATACTTACTTTACGCCCCCTTTAACACCGTTAAGGGATTATTCGACACAAACTTTTTTACACATGTTTCATAACTTTCAATGAAGAACTTTCATACTGAATGTCATTCGAAGAACTTCTAAAACGGCGAAGTTTTATACTAAGTTTGTACCCCCGTTATACCTTCTTTGGGGATGAATTTACACAAACCCTTTCTTAGAGCTCCCTTACCAAACCCTATGTAAAATTTCAAGTTTCTAACCCTTACAAGTTTAGGCCCCGCGTTGATATGTCAGTCAATCATCTTCTCCTTTTACATATATAGATAAGTATGTGTTGATGACCCTTTACATACATCCAATTCAGTTGAGCCAAGAATTTATAAACTGCAAAGGTCCGATGTCAGGTCACAGGAGACGGCGGCTGCGTGGAGCGGCGCCGGAGGAGATAACTCACAGGCCGCGGCACGGACGCAGATTTACGTCTCGAATCCGCCCCAATTAATGCTCCCGGGGCAGCCGCCGCTCTCCGCCCGCCGCTCGCTCGTCTGTCAGGCTAACGCGCCGGGGAAAGGTTAACAACTGAAATCACATACGCGAATTACTTCAAGAATTTTACGAACTCAGAACAGCAAAATAATAATAATAATATACAAAGAGTATATTTTACATTGTACACCAATAAAAACAACACGAGTACATCACAAAAACATGTAATAGTAGGTACAAGAGGTGGCCTTATCGATAAATGCGATAATAAATAAATGACGCACGATTCGCACGACAACGCATACATTGACTTGACGCCGAAGTAGGATCACAAATAGAATATATTTGCGGCTGGATGGGGATCGAATCCACGACCTTTCGTGCACAAAATAGGAACACCACCATCTGCGCCATCGGACCCGTTCAATTTATCACGAAAGTAGAAAAAGTTGTTAAATCTTATAGCTCAATACATACTCGTAAATATGAAGCCAAGTATAAAAAGTCTTTTACAAGTTCTTGTCAGATATATATAGGTTAATCTGCCACATTGTGAACAAAAAAATGTATACGCTGTGCTAGTTTTGTATAAGAGGTTGAGTTTGTTCAATGGAATCCTCTTTTTTTTAAAATGGAAGCTATCATTTTGTTTCCGCTTTAAAATACTGCAAGTATCTCGATACTTTTGTTTGTCTTCTTAAACGCAATAAACTCAACATTTTTGGAACGGATTTTGTCATGGATTTCCACAAAGAATTTTATGAGAACAGAAATTGAAGTCAATCCTGTCAGAGCCAGAGTGGGTTGCTAGCGCTAATAAATTGATATGTGTAATGATATTTCAATTAATAGTTAAATTTGGGTCTTCGTCGAGTTCTAAAATTAAAAATACCTCATTACGTATGGCACGGTCTGAAGCAGCCTACACTTCTTATATCTTAGCGGGTAATATTGCAGAATAGAACAGTATCTCCCCTTTTACCAGTTGTCGTAAGAGGCGACTAAGGTACCAGAATCATCAGATGGCGGTGTATCCATCCGAAACAGTGCAGCTTAAACGCACAGGGGGAAGATGGGCAGCAGCATCCCCGTTATCGCTATAGCTGCGCTTTGCGATTGCCAACACGCTGGCTCGGCGCGGCAATTATCGGCTAAAAACCTCCTTTCTTGGAGAGGCTTATGTCCAGCAGTGGACTTCCAATGGCTGGTATGATTATTATAATAATATATATTTTTTGATTTACCAGGTTGATAAACAAGCATCTAATCCGCGTTAGAGTAAGCGTCACTGCTATTGGGCGGTAGAAATAGGTGATAGTGAGGTACTAATGCGGACAACCTTTGTGTGAAGTCTACCTCTTATGCTTTATCAATACACAAACCAACTGAACACCGCCCTTTGTCTTAGTGACTTTTTAAGTTTCATTAGGTAAGTAAGATATCTAATGAAATTATATTACACACTCATTTTTCCAACGCCTTTCACCATGTAATGACGTAAACGTATTATTCGGAGCTTTTTGTACTCTTAAGGAAAATATTACGATGTGTGCGTATTTAGAGATGAATCGGGAAAAGTAATAATCAATATTGCTATACGATTTCGTACATAATATGTTATTAACAAGCCACAGAAATGCCGAGTCGCGGCATTGAACCTCATCTATTTCCCAATAAATTTCATCGACTTCTGAGAACTGATATTACGGGATATATGCTGTTGTTACTTGAGATTAAATAAATAAATGGTGGCAATCGAATAAAAAAAAATATTTGAAGTATAATTTATTTAATTACTAGCTATCCGCCACTGATCTAAATTAGAAAAATTCCGCTTTCCCGAGAAAACGTTTCCGGGACAAAAGTCAGTCTATTTCCAATTCTTCTTTCCAATTTAACCAGATTTCAATCTGTTCACCGGTTAGCCGATCTTTACAGCCATTGGAAGACAGTTGCTAGACATAAGCGGTATTTTGCCCATAATTGCCGCGCTGGGCCATTTAGCAATCGCAGATCGCAGCTTTTGCGGTGAGGATGCTACTGCCTTTCCACACCAGATGCATTTGAGCTTCTGAAATGGATATACCACCCTTTGACATAAACCCCCCTTTTATGGGAATACCTACGACTGATTGTGGTGACACAATAATCACCAACATTCCACAAACAAAAAAATGAATAGAAAGTAATCCTGCAATATTTTATCCTGACATATCCTATTCCTATCGCATAAATTCTTCCAAAACCGAATAAACACATCAACAGCGAAACTTGGTCCCTCGCAATCTTCATTTAAGCACAGGTCACATCTACCCGAAACTTCCAAATCGAAGGGCCTCTGCGCCTCTTTGTCGCGGGATAACTTTCCAACCCAGGCCTCCCCGGCCGGAGTAACTAATCGCGCGTCCGCGTCGACAGGATGATGGACTAAGGATTGCAATTGGATCGCTTAGACGAAAACGACTTTGAAATGTTTTGACATGTAAAATCCTTAAATGGATTACTGCTGTGAGTAATTCGATGACATGTTCAAGTGGTAGAATGATTTTTCTGAAATTGAAAAAAATCTTTTTAGCGTTCTTATCTTGTGCCACAAAGGTCGTGGGTTTGATCCCCAACGAGGACAAACTTTTATATTATGAATATGTGTATTTGTTATGGTGTTGTTATATATTTATGCATTCTGTGTTGTCTGATATATATAACACAAGTGATTTGTGCTACTTATCTTGGAGTCAGGTCATTGTTTTAAATGTGTGATGAATTGAATTTCAATTTATTTAACATCACCCGATTGTCTCGAGTAGTTAATTCTATACTATTATAAGGGCAATGCGCGGAGTCTCTTTGCGCGATCGAATTAGGAATAAGGAGATTCGTAACAGACCCAAGATTACGGACATTGTCCGGCGGATTAGAAAGTTTAAGTGGTAGTGGGCAGGGTATTTGGTACGCTGATCCGATGGCCGATGGGTTCGTAAGGTTCTGGAATGGACACCACGTACCGGCAAGCACAGCGTAGAGCGCCTACCCGCAAGAGACAAGTGACGATCTGACTAAAATCAAAGGCCGTGTACAACCGTTCCTATTGGAAATTACGTGGCGAGGCCTGTGTCCAACAGTGGACGTCTTATGGCTGGTATGATAATGATGATACTATTATTAAAAATGTAAGTGTGTTTGCCGAATTGTTGCCTTTTAACTAAATAAAACTTGGTCCGGGTGGACTTTTACCTAAATCTAATTATTGAGAACTCGTAATTACTAATTGCCATAACAATTTTTCAGAATTCCGTATAAATTTCTTAACAAATATTGCACCAAATTATTCGTTTCTATATTAATGTAAATCTCAAATATAATTTAGGCTTTAGTAGTCAATAAGCTAAAAATAATAATAAAAATAAGGTCAATAAGCTCGCAACCCTCCTGATTGTTAACATTAATTAATATGAACACCTGGGATATCAAAATACTAGCCAAAGAATAGCTACAGCTGGGCATTGAAGACCGCCTAAAGAAAGGGGTATGTTTTCATATAACTTCGCACTGAGCAGGCGTGATGGCAATCGTGGTACGTAGCTTCGTGATGTTAATGCTGCTGCCCATTCCCATCCAAACATTTAAGCCACGCTGCCTCGAGTAGATGGTATATCTAGACCGGCGGCCTAGGTTCCGGTACCTTAGTCGCCGCTTCCTTATCTAGTACTAAGAGATATAGGTACTATCCTACTCTGCCAGTAGCCAATAGCTATTGAATTTGTCAAACTTCAAGAAAAATAACATCGATTTTAATTTTCGTAGGGTAAATCAACAAATTCATCTCTAAGTTTGCGCACGAAAATTCATGCCAGTTGATTAAGCAGCCGTTAAGAAGTTATCTGACACTCAGAGTCTCTTTCGACTTTCTAATGGTTTACAGACATAATTCAATATTCCATATATCATAATAAGAAAGTACGCTTTTATAGCCTACCCGTGTCCCAGAAGCCTCATCCAAACTCATTCGTCTCCACGTACAAACTTCCATTTATTACTCGACGCCAACTTTCCCATGCGGACGCGGAGTTTAACTAATAATGACAGCTAAGTGCGTTCCTCCCGACGGGGTGACTCTCGTTTGCAATTTTCCGAGCTGCCAGATAATTTTGAGTATGTACTGATTTATAAAACAGAAACCAGTATATTTTCTAGCTGGTTCAATACGTTAGAATTCAATGCGTATGTTCACCATCATCATCATAGTAGCCATCGGAAGTCCACCGTCATAAATAGGCCTCTCCAAGAAAGGAGGTTTAATTGCCCATAATTGCCGAACTGGGCAAGCATGTTGGCAATCGCAGAGCGCTGCTTTCGCGACGGGGATGCTGCTGCCGATTCCCACCATGTGCATTTAAGCTGCACTGTTCCGGATGCATATACCACCATCTATCTGTTGGTTCTGGTACCTTAGTCGTCTCTTACAACACTTGGTGCGGTAGGAGGTACTATTCTGCCGGAACCTCACGGTTTTTGAGCTTATTACCCATCTTAAAATAGCCTAACTAGTTATGGAGAGGGTAATGCTCGGAGTCTCTTAGCGCGATTTAATCAGAAATGAGGAGATCCGTAACGGAACCAAAGTTACTGACGTCCAGCGGATTAGTAAGTAGAAGAGGCATTGGACAGGACAGTTAACAAGCAGAACCGATGAACGATGAAGTCGCGATGTTCTGGAATGGAGACCACGTACCGGCTAGCGCAGCGTAGGGCATCCACCAACAAAGTGGACTGACGATCTGCTCTATTGAAGATCACTCGAGGCAGCCTATGTTCAGCAGTGGATGTCCAGCGGCTGATACGTTATTGCTATGTCACCTACTATACTACAAAGGTCAAATTAAAACTATTACCTATTTCAATTAGCTTCTACTTACCTATTTCTACCGCCAACGGTAATTTTGGAGTAAAGCGCTATTGCAGCCCTTCCGCGCCTTGTTGCATTTAAAATGCACTGTTCCGATTCCTCTCTCATCTACTTGTCAATTCTAATTTAGCAAATAAAACATATCGTGATATAATTCATGTTAAATTATCAATAAAAGAATCGAAATGTCTATAAAGTCGACGGGCATCTGAATATTGCTTGATGTAATAAAACTTTCCCTGTATATTATTGGTCGCGCACACCCCGGAGTGACGCGGGGTGAACTCGCCGTGACAGGGCCGGGTGTCCCTTTATTGACCTTTGACCCGGTGACGTGACTCGGTGACGTGACAATTCGAAAGAACTCAACCCCGTTGCTATTTGGTTCTGAAAAAAAACATGTTAAAGGTGTACAGTGGCACGTGTTAGTTTTCTTGTATTTCTTTTAAAGTTCTCTGCTGTTTGTTGGTCCCAATGGTATTTCATATCGGCATATTTACGTGTAATTAGAATGTGAGATGACATGTCAGAATTCTCAAGGGCTCTTTTTTTGACGGGCCCGATGACGCAGGTAGTAATGATCCTATCTTATGCGCCAAAGGTCGCTAGTTCGATCTCCACTCAGGACAAATATTTATATCATAATCAAAATATACTTTATTCAATTAGGTCCATTACAAGCGAAAACATGAGGGTCATCTAACATAAGCAGATAAGACTTACGTCGGAGTCAGGTGTTGAAATATATATTTATAATCAGTGTCTAGAATATTAGGTCCTTACATATGAAATTAGCGTTTTTTCGTACTCGTCGTCGACCACTTTGATTTGAAATATCACCTGTTTGGTCTAAAATTACCAATTTAAATGTATTAATCAATTTTGCTGATACATTTGAGTTTTGAAAACAATTATTTATTTGTATTTTTTGTTGCTTTCTCATATATTTTTTCACAATGTAAACCATGATTGGTATATTTACGAGTACGAGTTCTACTGTGGCACCAGTGCACAGGAATAGTTCAAAGGATTAATAATGTTACCGGTGCTGATGTCACAAAAAAGCTCAGTACGTTTTTGGTTTCAACGTTTTCGTTCTGGAATTTTCGATCTTCAGATATATATGGAAGGCTAATGTGGAAACGGATCCATCACAAAGATAGCATTCCAGAGGTAGCAGCAGGCGTTGGAGTAAGTGAAAAAACTGTATTAATCCACTTCAGCTGTATTAAACTGTATTAATCGCAAATCGGGAAGTAAACCCCTTGAACTATAGGTATCTCATGAATTGTGTGAATTATTTGTAAATACGCGTCCACTGATGTGTGCTTGCTAAATAGACACAATGAAGGGTTCAAATCGAATCATTACTTGTGATGAAAAGTGGATATACGATAATTGGAAGCGCTCGTCGCAATGGCTGAACCCTAGAAACCCAGCCAAATCATGGGCTAAATATTAATTGACTCAGAAAAAGTTACTTGTGAGTATTTGGTACTAACACCGGTATTGTTTACTACAGCATTCTGATATCTGGCCAAACAATTATGACAGATACCTATTATCAGCAACTGTAAACCAACAAGGAAGAACTAGCTGCTAAACAACCGAGATTAGTCAACCGCTCTAGGCCAATACTGCTGCACGGCAACACACACTGCACAACAAACAACCACTAAGTTAGATGATCTCCATTTGGACTGTCTGGACATCTGAGTACTCCTCGAACCTTGCTCCAAAATATATCATTTTTTAAATTTGGATTATTGAAATTTGGACAACTGCTTACTAGGAAAAAAATCAACCCTGGTGCGGCATTCTGAATACCATAAAAAGCCGTTGTAACGATAGTCATCTGCCTGTTCATGATATTCCTCAAGGTTCTGTTGCCCGTGACATCGTAGACGCGGCGTTACCAATTCTGTGAAGAGACTAAATTAAGTTGTCTTGTCCTTTCAGTGCACATTGCCCGAGTGGTTCGGGGACTCAGAAACAGCTCGTTACCGCAGGGTTGTCACCTAAAAAGCGATTAAAACGACAAACGATGCTATAAGAAAATAAATTCGGACAATAGAAGAATCCCAAATTTAATATTTAAATACACATTTAAAACCCAAACACAGAACAAATATTTATTATGTTTATCCTGGGTGGGAACTGAACCCACGACCAAGATAGAATCTCCACCATCTGCGCCATGGGGCCCGTCAAATCGGGCAGTTTGTATCTTAATAGTTGTTTTCTTATATGTTCTTTTCTTCTCTTTATATCAGTATCTTTACTTAAATTAGCCTATGACACTAGGAAATCAGCAAAGTAAATTATTTTGTAATATCATACAATCAAGAGGAAAAAACATGCACAAAAAATATATTGTTCAAGAATTTTCTATCTGCGTCTGTTCTGTGGTTCATACAATAACTTAACTTATAAACTTAAATATACATTAAATGGTATTTAGGTAACAGGTAGTAATATTTTTTTGTAACCAAATGTATATACTTACAACTATAACATTTTGCAACGGCTGGCGTTCGGGTGGTTAAGTTGACCCATAAATTTAACTTAAGAACTCAAAGATAAATATGGCCTCATGATGGGTAACCCATGCTTATTATTAAATTAAAAAGCAAAAAAATATAAAATGCGAAAGAACATAATATAGCAGAAATATATAAGTTGCACCATTTCCTGGTGCTTCCAGGTGTCGCAAAAGGCGACTAAGGTACTAGAGGCGACAGATGGCGGTATATCTTGCCACGGGCAAACCAACTTCCCCTTTTTTTTAAGAGGCCTATGTCTGGCAGTGAATGTTTTGCGGCTGTTGTAATGAAAAGTCACGTCGGTTTTTTCTACGTTATTGGTCCATTACATATAGTTTTTTGTCGGTTTGGTGTATGAGCCCAATTCAAGCGGTATAGCGCTGTTCTATAAAACGAATTACAAGATTATTATATTCAGACAATAAGTCAAATATTGTGCGTCTCGTTATTTAGGAAGTGTCGACCCTAGCCCCACCGCGGGTCGCCCGCTTCCGACCCGCCTCCCCCAGTCCTCGAGAAATGCATTACACTAGCGCGCGTCCCAACTTCACTCGCGATTGGGATTCTTATTCAAATCACCTATTGCGTCGATCGGCTTTGCTGCGGGGGAACAAATGCGACGTGACACTTCCATTAATGTAAGTGTCAATTTCCAATTGGATAACCCGGTATCGTTGTAAACTCTATCAGCTAAAATACTCCCAGAAATATCGTTCTTCATTTTCTGTTCTCTGATCGTTATGAACACATTGTTTTTATTATTGATGTTTATCTCTAGAAAGTTGTTTCAATGTTTTAATTTTGTGTTTTAAAATTGGATTTGTTCAATAATGACTAATTAATCATACTATAAAATTATCTTTTCATATACTTTTTTTTATAAATTTTTATATATTACAAATAATCCAATTAGGTAAGTCGAACTTTAAGAAAGAGGTCAATCGTCGAATCCAACTCCGCTGGGCAGCGTTCGGAAAACTAATAACATTTTCGTCCGACATACCTCAGTGCTTCATGTCGAAAGTTTTTGACCAATGTGTGTTACCAGCGACGACCTATGGCAGCGAAACGTGGTCTCTTACCATTAGCTTTATTGGTCAACTCAAAGTAGCTCAACAAGCTATGGAGAGAACAATGCTCGAAGTTTTTCTGGAATGGAGACCACGTACCGGCAAGAGCAGCGTAGGGCGTCCACCCGCAAGATGGATAAACGGTCTGACTAAAACCGCAGGATCGCGCTAGACACAGGCCGTATACAACCGGTCCTATTGGAGATTACTTAGGGAGGCCTATGTCCAGCAGTGGACTTTCAATGACTGGTATGATGATGATGATTCCAGAGGAAAGACCACTTGTCGTTGCCACTATCTCAGAGACTTTGTTGCCTTAGATACTTAAACGTAATTAAACAAAAATAAAAGTTTGCTAAAACATTGAAGGAAGTGAAAGGTTATATGAACATTTGTTGTATCAATATAAATAAAAATGAATGTTGCTAAGCTCAAACTCGAGAACCACTCGCCAATTCTGAAAATTCTCGTTTGCGAATCTCGGAATATTTTATTGCATATTTAAAATTAATTAATTTCTGTGTGGCGTTTATTTAGTATTTTCATATATTGACTTTTTTTTAACAAAACTACACCTTTTTTTCATTATTACAGCCATTGAAAGTCCTTTGCTGGATATAGGCCTCCCTAAGAAAGGAGGTATTTTGCCCATAATTGCCAGGCTGGGCAAGCGTAATGGCAATTGCAGAGCGCAGCTTTTGCGTCATACATACTGTCCATCCCCTCCCTGTGCATTTGAGCCACACTGTTTCGGATGAATATACCGCCGTCTGTCGGTTCTGGTATCTGGTATTTACCTCTTTACCACACCTGGTACACAGGAAGGTAGTATTCTACTTTGCCGGTACCTCTCGGCTTAACAGCTTAATTAACAGAAGAAACATGAAAATGTGACATTAGAACGAAAAGAAAGATCACGACAAGTTTAGAAGATACACGCTTCAGATTTTCAAAATGACAAAAAAAAATATTACACAGTCTTCAAATCCAATGTGTTTATAGAAAAATGACAACGATCTAAGCTTACAGCATTTGAAACCTCATTTGCAGCCATCTGCGGCTAACAAGGAATCTTTATTTTTTTTATTATGTAGTCAGTAAACAAGCGTATGGTCCTGATGATAAATGCGATTGCAGTCCGTAGACATTCGTGTCATCACAAATGAAAGATATTGTTATCTATGGTTTCGCTAACATTGTAAACTAAAGATAAAATATCACATTTACCCGGTCAGAGGCAGTGACTCTCTCACCCATCAAACCGGAACACAGCAACGCGAACACTGCAATTAGGCGGTAGAAATGGGTGAAAGTGAGGTACCAATGCTGACGAGCATTGTAAGAGGTCTACCTATCGTAAATAGTTATATTTTGAAGTAAATTTAAAATAAATGAATCTGTTTTACGAAAAATGTTAAGTTGTATAATATAAGAACATTCCGTCAATATTCCTCCCTCTTCTTGTTAAAGAAACACAAACGTTAAATAAATGGAACACAGCTGTAATAAACACATCAAAGTCAACCTCTGGAAATCTTTGAACTGTGATTTTCAGTTATTTTCCCTTATTTTTGTTTTATCTCTAAATAATACTTTGAACGTGTTTGCAAACATAGACTTGTAAAACTGGCATCATATCTTTTATCGGCGAACCTAGCTAAGCGCACAAGTGTGTCAAACTAACGAGGAAGAAAGAACACGGGAAAAAATAAAAATATATTCCTAGCCGCTGTGCTATCGTGTTGACAAACAGGTGTATTTTACGGGAACGATGGTGAGAAAGTCGAGAGATAGGATAAGAAGAGAGCTATGTAGTGTAAAAGATGATGTTTTGACAGTGATAGAGAAAATAATGTGGTTTGGACGTGTAGATAAGATGGAAGAAAGTAGATTGACTGCTCAAATACATAAAGCGGAAATAAATAGAAGTTAGTATAGGGCGACCTAAGCAAACATACTAAAACCTAACCTATACCTATCTAAAAGAAGAGGTAT
This sequence comes from Heortia vitessoides, assembly GCA_020976665.1. NCBI lineage: Eukaryota > Metazoa > Arthropoda > Insecta > Lepidoptera > Crambidae > Heortia > Heortia vitessoides. Next base: position 18,007,442 of record JACJUM010002929.1, read on the forward strand.
TAAAGAAAAGCCAGGTCAAAATTACTAAAAATAAACGAGCGTTTGTGAAAGGACTAAAGCGAGTAAAGGAAGCGAGAGAGGTATGCCGAGATTGTATCAAGTGGCGATCCACAGTCACTGCCTACACCGACGGGACACAAGCGAGATGTATATGAAAGTAACAGAACTATAGCACATAGACCCCCGTAACATCGCAGAGATATTAGTTCGACCGGAGAATAATATGTTATTATGAAGACGCGTCTAATAAAGTATGTAAGCTTGGCAATGGCTTATTCGTTGGCAATTTTATTACCGGTAAATAGTTATCCAACCTTTTGAGAATTATTCATATTAATTAATATAGTTTATGGTTTATTAATTATTAAAAGGCCAGCGTTCGTAACTCCAAAGTAATTTAGGAGTCTCATACTTACAAAAACAATGTTTTTGTAAGTATGAGATTTTTAATGTTTTTAAGTCAGCACACAAGCATACGATCCGTTTGATCTTAAACGTGACCGCAGCCAGAGTGACGCTTGTGTCATCACAAAGATATCAGTAACGTATTGCCAACCCTGTAAACTGAAGATACAATGTAACATTTACCCGATAATTTCACTGCCTCTTTCCCTGTAAACCGGAACACAACAGTACGAACCATGCTATTTTGCGGTAGAATTAGGTAAGAGTGAGGTACCAATGCAGACAACCTTTGTGAAAAGTCTACCTTCAGTATTCCAAGTTAGTAATACTCCTTTCGCAACTGCACTTGTACGATACTGCGACGGTTATAAAACGGCTTAATATTTCATTTGAAGTGTCGAAATAACTATTTTTAGCTGCTTTATAGAGCAGTTAACTTAACTATAAATTGTTCTATTTGACTTCTTGTTGTGCTTTCATAAAGCGTTACCGAGGCGAAATAATTTTAAGTGCTATTTAAAAATAATTTGTCTTGCAAACTGATCTAGAGTAATTTATTAAAATCCTTGTACACTTGACAAACATGCATCACGTATGTGTCCCAACGGGTTAGGCAGAAACTATGGATCTCCTCTTGTTACCATCTTAGCATACCTCTCTTGCTTCCCCTATTCCCATTAACCCTTTCATACACGCTCGTTTATCCTTGATACTTCTGACCTGGCCCTTCTTTAATACCTATTCTACTTGGTTTAGATATGTTCGCCTCGGTCGTCCTATACCAACTTTTCCATTCACTTCCTTTCTATATATTTGTAAAGTCATTCTATCTTCATCCAATTTTTCTTCATGTTTAAACCATCTCAACATTCGAGCTTTCACGCTCTGTTCAATAGGTTCTTCATACTTCCCATCTCTCTTAAAAATACTTCTCGATACACAAACTCTTTCACTTGTTCAACTTGTCAAACCCTTTGTTTAAAAATTATTTATTTCTCAATAAAAATACAATTATCACTTACTTGAGAACAGAATGTTCAAATTGCTGCTGCCTATCCCCACCCTGAGCATTTAAGTTACACTGTTGCGGTTAGATATACCGCTATCTGTCGGTCGGTACCATAGTCACCTCTAATGACACAGGGGGAGGTACTATCGTGTTCTGCCGGTATCTCACTGCTTTTCAAATTGCTAAGCTTTATTTTCAGCCTCTGTAGGCTGCAGTGAATACTCGTACGCTTGCAACTAAAGGCCTGTCTAATAAAATACGTTATTGGATTAAAATTGTATACACAACGAGCACGGCTGTGTGCAGTTCCCGCCGCAACCAGTGCCGGAGCCCTGAGAAATAGCGGCGATCAGCTGTAATGAGCACTAAGTTGGGATTTGTTGCGGCGCGCCCAATCACACGGAGAGCTTTTTAAAATTAACAAACGGGCCAAGACCGAGCTGCACTCCTCCGCAGGTTCCGAAACTAAAATACTAAGCTAATACATTGATACAGGGGGACTTCTCCTTAGATAGTCTTATAGTCGACAAAGAAGACAGGAACAAACATTAAAATGACAGAATCAACAATATTCAAAAAGCTTTAAATGTAGTGATTAGTTTTGTTAGAAAAATATATGAGCTCTTTGCCGTGAGGGTACCGGCAGAGTAGAATAGTATCTCTCGCAGTGCCGTTTAAGAGGTGACTAAGGTAAAAGAACCGACAAATGACGATATATCCATTCGATACAGTGTAGCTCAGGTGCATAGGGTGGGGATGGGCAGCAGCATCCTTGTCGCGAAAGCTGCGCTCTGCGATTGCCAACACACTTGCCCAGCGCGGCAAATATGGGCAAAATTCCCCCTTGCTTGAGGACGCCTACGTCTACTGACTTCCTATGGCTGTAATGATGATATGAACTCTAGCTTCTAAAGGTAACCTTGACAAAATCGAATAAAATTGTTAAAAGTTAAATTACGTAAAAAAAATTATTTAATTATTTACGTAAAAATTATTAAACGTATTTTAAATGTTATTTTATTATGACATGATTTCATTGTATCATTTATTACAAACTTTGTGTAATTTAATCTTTGTGTAAAATATTTGAAACTGTATAAAAATTTTGTTCTTCAAATGCAGACTAGTTTCATTTCTCACTTACTTGATTTTCATTTAGTTTGGTACATCATACTACCTCACGTAGTTAGATATAGTTATCCACACATTTTCTATGCAAAGGTTACCTGGACGAAATAGGTCTATGCAATAAGGCCGCTAACTGTACAGTTTTTACTATATATTAATATTATTGTCTATAAATTTGAGGTGTACAATTACATTTATTATTATAAGTATTTATTTTTATTTATTCTTATAATAAGTAAGTAAAGGTAGATTAAATGTACAGTGTTATACAGTAACTATATAAACAAAGAAGATAATTCAAAATAACGATGCCTTGAATGGTAAACGAGGCATGAATAATAAATGTAATGTTGTAGAAGATCACATTAAATATTTACAGGTATTTATAGAGCTGACGTCTCAACTATATGTTTTTTACTCAAGACTAAGTATACCAAATTACTTGAATTAAAAACAAATGCCTTGCGTGGGTCATTTCCATCCGATAGTTATGGGATGGAGATCACCTACCAGCAAGGTGCAAGGGAAGCATAGGATGGAGCAAAGTCTAATGAGAAAGGTATGCTCGCGCTTGACGCCAGACGCATACAAGCGGTTTTATTGGAAATTTCTTAGGGAGGTCTAAGTGCAACAGACGATGGGGATGCTACTGCCCATCCTCAAATGCTTGGATTTGAGCTATTTTGAACATTCGCATCAAGCTGTCGCGTCAAGCATCCCCGCCGCGACAGCTGGACTTCCAATGGCTGTAATGATGATGATACTTAACCCAAAATCAAACACAATGCTTTGAGAATCGATACCTTGATCTTTTCCTAATTGACTTTCATATCTCACCATCAATGTAAAAGTTACATGAAGAAATAATTAGTCTAATTGAAACAAAATTAGATATAGCCAACAAACTCGGGAACCCTAATAGATCGGGGAGCGTGCGCGCCGTCCGGACGGACCGTCTGCTTATTTACGCGAGTGCACTCTTGCAATTTCTTAGACCACAAACAGTGCGCTGCTAAGACGCCACTAAAACACCGCCTTTTGCTGCCCTAAAAGCATTCGCTGACGAGATTCTTTCGGGTAACACTGCCTTTGTTAAAGATTTTCTGTTTGCCTCACTGAAATGAAAAGTCAACGTCTTGTTCTCATTCCTTTGGAAACAAAGCTATAGTACCTCTTGACCGCATACTTGACTATATCCCCCTCACTTAACCCCCTGAGCGTGAATAGAGTAACCGTCTCTACGAAATCCGTTGATTGATGACCAGTCTGCAGGTTTCAATCGCCAATTTAAAAGGGGAACAAGAAAATCCTTTGCCGTCTGTTGTACGAGATGTGCTCGTAGGATCCCCGCTGGCGCCCGCCCGCGACGTGGAGATACCGCCGCGGCGCGGATCTGTGGCTGAATCCAACGATCGCAGCCCGAAGCCCGTGAAATTGGTTTTACAATAGATTTTAAAATTGAATCACCGAACGGTATTTTCATAAAAAACAATAGGTTTTGTAACGACTGGGAGATATATAAGAAAGTTAGGGGAGGAAATATCCACAAACATATTCGATTTGTATCGATATGTGTGTTTGTTGCAAATAAATGTATCCTCTATATATATGTAATAGTAATAAACTGAACTACTGTAATTTATGAATATTCATACAAATAATACCAACCCCCCTCCCCATACTGGGTGTTATAAGAGGCGACTAAGGTGTCAAAACCAGACAGGTGGTGGTATATCCATTCAAAACATTACAACTCAGGCGAGGATGGGCAGCAGCATACGCTTGATACAAATAAACATCTATATATCTACTCGTATAGTCTAGATTGAAAATTCCCAGCACTGGCGCGTGCACTCCAAATGCGAAAGTGTTTTGTTATTTGTTACTCATTCAAGCAGACTTCTGAATTGTTTTGTGTGTAACGTTATACATATATAACACACACACACACACCATATGGGGGTAGACGCCAGTGTTTTATATACATACAACAATATATTTAATTTAGTGATAGGAAGTAGAAGGTGTCGAAAGAGGTGACTAAGGAACCAGAACCGACAGATGGCGGTATATCCATCCGAGACAGTGTAACTCATACGTAGCTGACTGCATAAAGTAGGGATGGGCAGAAGCCAATTGCCAACATGCTTGCCCAGCGCGGCAAGTATAGGCATAATTCCCCCTTTCTTGAGGAGGCCTGTGCCCAGCAGTGGACTTTCAATGGCTGTAATGATGATGGTTAGGACAATGGTTTGTTGGCGCTGGCGCCAGTAAAATTATAACACCAACTACTACCAATGTGTAAGAGGAACCGTTTTCTGGTGGATCGTACAAGGGTTAATTGAATGTTGTAAATCTGTTTCGAGCTGGCAAACTAGTTTTCAAGTATAACTCTTAATAACAGAATAGCTAATAGGTAATTGACAGGTCCTGGGCTATACAACATTCTGTCTCCAGCCAAAATGTTTGAATATGTAATTTGATGTCTATTAGAGACAGACATACTTATTTAAAATGAAACAAAATACAGTAATAAAATCACAACATCTCATACGTTGATTCTGAGATAAGTTGCTTAAACCACTTGAGTTACGGATATCAGAAGACAGAGCAATGACAAATATAATACTTAAATACATACAAATAACGCCTTGACACCGAAATTAATCATTCAAATATTTGTCCTAGCTGGGAATCGAGCCTGCAACATCGGGTAGGTCGGGATACTGGGTTGAAAAACGGTATTTTATTTTTAATTTGTTATTATTTTTTATTTTTTTATATTTATGCTCGTTCAAAAATTTCGGCCATTTGAGTAATATTCATAGTAGCATTTATATTTTTAGAAAGGATATTGTATATTTTGTCAATTGGGAAACAAATATTTCGAAATTAAATTAATATGCTATTAACTACAAACATATTTTTTTGTTAGTAGTCAAAAGTACCCGCAGATAATACTCTCTTTACACATATATATTAAAAGTACGCTGTCGTTGCTGGTATCGCTGGCTCCCACTTGTTGATAGGAAATGAAAACTCCATTCCTTTCCGTTCCCCAAATAATATTAAGATTCACTAGAAACTCGTTACCGGTTGTGACTGGCCGACGCAGTTGCACTCTCCCCGGTGTAATTTTAGTAGACGCCTACTTCGCTGTGCCACTGCTGAGTACTGAGTGCTTTTATCTGTAGGCAACACAAGTATTGAGATGTAGCGGAGTGGTTCCACAGAAGAGGTTACCCACCTTTACTTTCCACCATACTACCTATACGGTTTTCAATTCAAGTGGAAATTACATAATTATCATATGTGTATTGTTACTCGAAACAGTACAGCTCAAATTAAACAAGAGGATAATAGGCAGTAGTATTTCCGTTGCAAAACTACGCTCTATCATTGCGACCACGCCTGCCCAGCTTGCTAATTATGGGCAAAATTCCCGCGTTCCAGAGAAAACTTATGTCCCACTGTATACTTTCAATGGCTGAACGAAGATGATACATACTGAATGTGAACAAAGTGCTTATTCATAGTTTCATGGCATGCGCGGAATCTTGTTAAATTTCTATAATAAAAGTCGTATAAACTACACTTATAATTAGCTATTTGGCAACATAGGTATCGTTAGAATAAGTAAAACTTATTCGAGAATATCCGCTAGCTGTGGGAGTCGAGAAACTCAAAGTCGCGAGCGATGGAGTCAACAATTTTCTATGTGATCGAATGAAGATCGATCGAAATAAAGAGATTCGTTGGAGAACGAAAGTTATCGATATAACTTCATCTTAACAGCTATTAGAAGTCCACTGCTGGACATAGGCCTCTTCAAGAAAGGGGAATTTTGCCCATAATTGCCGTGCTGGGCCAGCGTGTCGGCAATTATGTCGAGTATATAATTATATTGAGCGAGTAATTCATTAAGGTATGTTGTGAGGTACCGGCAGGGTAGATTAGTTTCTTCTTTTGTACCAGGAATCGTAAGAGGTGACCGTAAGGCGTAAGAACCGACAGCGCAGCAGCATGGTGCTATATCCATCCGAAACAGTGCAGCTCAAATGTACAGGGCGGGAATGGGTAGCAGCATCCGCGTCGCGAAAGCTGCGCTCTGCCATTGCCAACACGTTTACCCAGCGCAGCAATTATGGGCAAAAAACCTTTTTTCTTGGAGAGGCCTATGTCCAGCAGTGGACTTCCCAATGGCAAATATTATGATGATAATTATAAAATAAAAGAACTTCGAATTTGCTATAATCTCTAAAGTTTTTTCAATTTTGTAGTCAGGTGGCTGACTGACGCCACACAATTGATTTCTCCATCCTCTTGTGGCTTGTGGCAATCACCACGCCCAAGCTTTAAGCCGATGTTCCAACAGATTTGGCGGGCGGCTCCAGCGCCGCTTAGCCCGTCCGGCCGGATCGCAGTTCCGCGCGGGAGACGTGTCAACCTCGAGCAGCGGGCCGCGTGGTTCTGAGCGCGGTACGCGGCGACCAGCGCAAAATGGCGACAATACAATTGACAGATTGTATTTGTGCCGACTTTGTACGACTAAGTTTTAAATATGTTACAATGTTTTCTAATGCTTTTTAACGGCCTTAAAATGATGTTTTTATTGAATTAAAACATTTTTATTTCGACGTTTCGGTTACCTTACGGTAATCTTGAGAAAGGTTTACGGTTTTTTTAAATCATCACCATCACCATTATTATAGCCACCGGTAGTCTACAGCTAGACATGGGCCTTCCCAAGAAAGGATGAACCGTGCCCACAATGGCCGCACTGGGCAAGCATGTTAGCTATCGTAGAGCGCAGTTTTCGCGACGGGGAAGCTGCTGCTCCCCACCCTAGGCATTTGAACTACACTGTCTTAGATAAATATACCGCCATATGTCGGTTCCGGTACCTTAGTCGTTTATTGTGACACCTGGTACAGAGGGAGGTACTATTATACTCTACCGGTACCTCACGGCAAACAACTTAATTGCTCCCAATGATACATAGGCACCCTCAATTTATTATTATATTATTTGGTTTATATATTCTAAGATTATAAAAATAAATTCAGTACTTGTAAAGGTTGTATTTTTAGTATCTATTAGTAGGAATAAGTACTTGTAAAAGTTGTATTTTTAGAGTATATATATACATATATATAATAGGTCGACAAACAAAGGTACAATCTGCGGGATAGTTAGCGTCACTGCACCCAGAAGACGCTCGTAATATCACAAGGCTCGTAATAACCCAGTAATTTCAGTCCCTCTCCGACTATTGAAAGCAGAAGACAGCAATGCGAGCATTGCTATTTGGTGGTAGAAAATGCGACTAGACGAGTTTTTGTATAAAGACTACTTCATGTAAATATTGTTTCTAGAAAAATATTGTCTGAAGAGCGATTGGATGCTGAACATAAACGACCAATTATTACTGAAAGGATTCTTAATTAATATCAGTGTTTAATTAGAAACAAGCGTTTGTGCAGTGAATATAGTGAGTTAATTAAAAAGTTCTTTGATCGTGTTCCGTTAATTTACTGTGGTAATTTAGCAATTTTCTTATTTATATAAGTTAATATAAAAACAGGCAAAGTGGAAAAATATTTGAAATATTTACATATTGAAAATTTTCTATACATCATATTTTTTTAAAAAAGAAGTGTGCTTTTTTATTTATTCTGTCGGCTCTAATAAGAAATTAAAAAGAAACGATTTATTATTGAGATTGCTTATAGTACTGTTTAGAAATTTCCTTAAATATATCTAAATATTTAGCTGATATTTGCTAGCTAAGCTAGGCAAGTATCATAAGCGAAGCTTCGCAACGGGAACGCGACCGACGCGACCGACGCGACCCCGCCCTGCACTGCATTTTGAGCTACGTTGTCTCGGAGTTGTGTACTGCAATGTATCGTATCAGATATACCTCAGTCATCACAAAGGATACCTGGTTCAGTCAGAGGTAGAGTTCTGCTCCGGTACTAGGGCCCAAGATGATGACATATCTTCAAGCTAATTAATGTTGGTGTCACTGGAAATAATAGGAAACATGCAGAAGCAATATTACTAATTTTGTTTTAAAAAAATCTCAAACTTAAAATATACTGTCGGGCCAGATGGCGCTGATGGTAGTAATAAAATCTTGTGCGCTAAGGGTTGATTCCTACCTAGGGCAAATATTTATAAAATTATATTTGTATTTGTTCTGTGTCTGGGCTTTAAATATATGTATTTGAGTAGTATATTTGTGATTCCTCTGTTGTCTGGCATCGTAACACTTTGAGCGTAGTGCTTTGATCGACTTACCACAGAGGCAGGAAAATGTATGAGATGTAATGCTTTATTTAAGTAGGTCCTAGGTAGGTAGGATATAGATAATAACAGGAAGTATTAGGTTCTATTATACTTATAATACTGATGTCATCGGGTGACCCGCGGGATCATACGTCATCTAACATAATTGTAAATTAGGCCTACCTTAAACTAGTCTACTCGCACCAGACGGGCCTTAAAACTAAGTTGCAAGTTCGTTACATACGCCACCAGAAAGGAATTAGTGTTAAGAACAGTGAGCTTCCAATAGTTGATATAATGATGTTGAGGATGATGTACTTTATCGTAACAATACATGTAGCATCTCTCTCTCTCTCTCTCTGACCAACAACTTTAAGGTTTTGGAATTTTGATCGCAATGAAGATATTTGTAATAAAATCAGTCAGTAAATAAGTCAATCAGTAATTAGCTCAAATACAAGAGGGGGGATGGGCAGCAGCCTTTCCATCGCTAAGCTACGCTTTGCGATTGCTACAACGCTTTCCCATCGCTATCTAACTATGTCAATGTCGTGCATTCAATGATTAATTGTTACTTTGAGATTGATCAAAACTAAGTTTTTTTATTCATTAGACCAGGTCGGCAATCAAGCATCTGGTCCACGTGACAATAAGCGTTACCGCAGCCTATAGACGCTCGTAATAACATAAAGATATCACTAGCGATATGATGTTACATTTTTCAGTAACATGCCCTGCCTTTCATACCCTCGAGCCGGAACACTGATATTTGGCATTAGAAAAATGTAAAACTAAGGGTACTGATACAGATGACCTTTTTATGTGGTCTAATTCATGTACTCTAATCAAGTAAATTATTAATAACCTGCGTGTAACATAAATTGTCAGATGTGACAATTTACTTCGTGATTAACTCATTGTGCGGCCCATCAAAGATATTAATGACGTCAATTAAAGGTAGACAGTCATTTGACAGCTGTTACCACGTCATTTGCGTAATGGTAGTAATGCGCTTTACATGTCATGTCAACACGCCCTTTGGCGGCATAGATCGGGGTTAATTGTGACAAATGCTATCGACCTTTAGCTAAATAAGATACATATTAATTGTGATATATTGAGTAACAATCTCTATTTTGTTAATAAATACGAAGTTCTTGATAAAACTGACGTCTGTTTTGCTTCTAGCAAACATTTATTGCATCCATGACATTAGTTAAATTCTATAAACACAGACGCCGATTTAAAAATAAGCAGCAATAGACTTTTTTTATATGTATCCAATTTAGTATATCCGTTTTTCCTTGACTACCCAATTAGTATTACTTTTATTTGTATCGTTTTCAATTCTTTTTCTGTAGATATTTTCATGATTAACCGACCTATATTTGTATAATGGAACAATGCAGCAAAAGGATATTGCTAAAGTAAAGCGTTGAATATAATAAGACTAAAAATAATATGTCGAACACACGCCGTGACGTGAAACAGAAGATGAATTAATGCAACTATCCAAAAGCAATTTATTATTAACTTTTTTATGTTATGAAGTCAGCAAACAACCATACAGTCCGCTTGATGATAAACATAACCGGAACCTGTAGACACTCGTGTCATCACAAAGATATCACTAGCGTGTCGCCAACCATGTAAACTGAAGATACAATGTCACATTTATCCAGTAAAATAACTGCCTCTCTCACCCTTCAGACCGGAACACAACTATGCGAACACTGCTATTTGGCGGTAGAAATAGGTGAGAGTGAGGTACCAATGCAGTCGACTTTTGTACGAGGTCTACCTCTAGTACTTCTAGTAACATTTTCATAAAAAGTTACTGAATAAAAATATAGATTTTTTTTGACAAATATCAAATTAACCTGTGTGTACAACACGTGTACATTTAATTATTAAAAACCACTGCAAATTTTTGTAGTTTCGCTACTATATTCCATTTAATATACATATATTCCATATGCATTTTTAATTTTTACAATGAATATTAACGCTGCGTATTAAAAACAGTCGCATTTAGCTGTGTAAACGCGTAGGCCCACCGCGCCGAGCCGAAAACAGAAGAACGGACCCGACCCGATACGCTATTACACTCGAGCGTACGTTTTTCTACAGGTATAGACTTAGATCTCATCTTAAATTGAATCATTCATGTTCAAAACATATATATTATACCTCTATTCATATATTTAATTAATATTTGTCTTGAATATGAATGATTTTTTATAATACTATGTTAACTGGTTGCTTCAGACTAGTATAGACAAACTTGTTAGTCAACAACATTTTGAATTTAGCTAACAGTCTAAGAACGTTGTGGAATTACATTAAAAAGTAGTAATTAAAAGAGTACTAATAAATTGCATGCTGATAAATATTAAGCCAAATGGAGAGTAAAAATTATCTTATGAGCATTACATTCAAGTCGTAGCATAGAATCATTCTAATGTGCTTTAAGAAATTACACTTTAACACTTTAAGTCTGCAAAACCCGGTTTACTTAACTTCTAAGTGTTTTCATTCGACGACTCCATTATATCACGGTATCTATAGTAAATAGTGATAAATATGATATTCAAATTTTATTTCATTTCCAAATGATCGTGATCCCATTAACATATTGTGAGCGAATTTATATATGACCAGATTCAAGGAGGAGGTATTTAAAAGTTTTAATGAGCTGAGACAAAGTTATAATATTGTCTGTACAGAGTCTAACGTAGAAGTGGTACGAGCAACATGCTTTATTTTTTCGGTTAAAGGATTAAATGTGTATGTCAACGAATTTCATTAAAAGTAATAATAAAAACGTCATCAGCCATTGCCACGCATCGAAGTAATAAACCAAAAATATTTATGACACAAAAGCTCAATTTTCACACAGAGCCGTATTTCCGTCACCATCCCCGCACGGACCATCAATAAAAAATGGCGATGTGGCGGAGTAAGAAACCGCTCTGATTGCACAAAGGGGTCCCTGGGGGGCGAATTATCGGCACGTACGGGCCCCTTCGTTAGCGCGCCCGGCCGGTGCCGGCGCCGGCACTGTGGTACCTACCGACAAGTATACCACTTCATATATATATATATATAGTTATAAATGTATAATGATATTATTCCAATAATTGGGATAAATGAAATAAACAACATTGTAAGCCTTTTCTTTAGGTATTTTACAATTAAATCCAAATAAATCCCATTGTTGCGAAACATATCACAATAACATTTTTCCATAAAATGTTACAACCCGCAGTCGTGACATCTAGACGAAGACAAACTTAAGACAAATGATCGTAATTCAAAGAGGTTTTTTACATATGCATTATTATTGAATTCATTTTCTACTAATATACAATATGCAGTACAAATAATTTGAATTCTATATCAATTATAAGTAAAATGAATAGATAGATTTTGCGAGCGATTGGTTTTAGTCCTTTTTTTATTATAGCAGTTCACTGCAGCCTATAGACGCTCGCACTTTGTGACTTGATGATGTTGTGATGATAACCCAGTAAATTTACTGCCTCTCTCACCCTTCAGACCGACTGCTATTTGGCGGTAGGAATGGTGAGCGTGAGGCCAGTGCAGACGACCTTTTATATTAGATCTACCTCATGTAAAGTATTCGACATTCATGTTGCCTCCCTCTGTACCAGGTGTCGTAAGAGGCGACTATGGTACTAAAATCGATGGATGGCGCCATATCCACACGAACAGTGAAGCTCAAATGCACAGGACGAGAATGGGCAGCAGCACCCCGGCGCGAAAGTTTCACTCTGCGTTTGCCAACACGTTTGCCCAGCTCAGCAGTTATGAGCAAAATCTCTAAAATGATAACATTTCAAAGCCATAGACAATTTAAATAAAAAATCTGACATTTATCTATCAACTATTATCATGTATCCATCAGCAGACGTTCAGCGGCAACGATCTCCGGAGATGACCCTCCACGCTAATTCCTCAACACATCGTACACAGAAATTAAGTCGCGTCTTACATTATTAAGTGCAATAAGTCATGAGTAGCTTTGTCTCCTTACGTGGAACTCCGCGAGCCCGAAGGCTTGTTTTCCACTGCTGGTGACAATTTATGTGCCAGAACAATGCTCAACTTCCCATGAGGTGAACCTCATACAGAGGTCGTCTGCATTGGTACCTCACTCTCAACTATTTCTATCATCTAGCAGTATTTGCATTGCTGTGTTCCTGTTTTAATGGTTAAAGAGGCCGAAAAATTACTGGGTAAATATGACATTATCTCTTCAGTTTATAGAGTTGGCGACGCGCTAATGATATCCTTGTGATGACACGAGCATCTATAGGTTGCTGTCACGTTTACTATCAAGCAGACCGTATGCTTTTTTGCTGACCACATAATATAAAAAAGCACCAGTGCTTAATGATATAGCAACGCAGGTGAGATTAAACTTTACTTTATGAACGAAACAAATAGTATAGTATAACCACAGTAGGCTTACTATACTACTACTATAGTACTATACTACTATAGTATATCCAACTTAACTTTAAACACCTGCTAATCACACAAATTTCATCCTACTCACCATCTGGAAATCCACGTCACGCAGGGGATTCGGCCGCCGCCAGGCGCAGAGTCATTCTGACTATACACCGACTCCGATTGTCCTGAACATAGCGAGTGCCTGTTGATCTAATGTATGCAAGTGCATCGGGATGTGAGCGTGCCTTACAACTATGGCACCTCCCTTGGAATGAAAATAATCTTGAACGAAGATCAATTCGGGAACATTACAGCGGGGAGTGAGACATTACAGCTCCGGTTCCTCTTTGGACAAGAGGGAGTGGACTTTTGCCCACGCGATACTTGTCTTTAATAGTAATGGGTCATGGTCCATTTTAAAGACCTGCTGTAACTGGTGCTTGTACTGGTATTGGTCCTCGAAGGCGCCGTCGAGGGGACGGCGGCTTCCTCCTCATTTTGAACCGGGTGCTCTGTAGATACCTTACAAAAGATACATTTACTTGCCGTGTGGTACCGGCAGAGTAGAATAGTACCTTCACTGCACCACGTGTCGTAAGATGCGACTGAGGTACCGGAACTGACAGATTGCGGTATATCCATCCGAAATAATGTAGCTTAATTGCAATGCTGAATAGGCAGCAGTATCCTCGTCGCAAAAGCTGTGCTCTACGATTGCCAACACGCTTTTTCCAGCTCGGCAACTATGGACAAATCCCCACTTTATGGGGGAGGATTATATCTAACAGCGGCCTTACAAAGACTGGTATTATGATACAATAATAGTTCCTTAGCATCAAATAAGTCTAAGATGGAAACACCAATACCAGTGTAATTTTATGTCGTGAATTTGTGGAGAAGGTAAGTGTTTGAATATAATAAAGACTAGCTGCGCAGCCTGACATCCTCTGAGTACATAGTAAATTTGTATCTCGTATCTTTAATTTGTTTCTTTAATTAATAATACATAATAACAAATGAATAATAAACTTTATTGAAATAAATCTAACACATTAAAACAATTACCGCTTGCCACACTGGGCCAGGCCTGAATCGTGGAAACCATTTAAAACAATTTCACAAATTAGTTAACAATTATTGGTAATAATTGGTAGCGAGCTTAATAACTATTAAAATGTTTTCCTAATGTAAGGTTTAATTAGGATGTGTATTAGTTCACAATCCTTTATGTGTGCGACTGTATAGGTGAGTGTGTAATTGTAATTGTGTGTGTGCGTGCGCGTGAGTGTGTGTAGTGTATTTATCGCTTTTACGTTCCAATTGCATATTTAGTTTGTGCATACGGTAGATTTAGTAGCTGTTTTTCTACTTTCATTTTAGCTTCATTAACTAAATAAAACTTGATACCACAGGACCGGGCAACCGATCGAACCCGCGATCTTTGGCGCACAAGTGAGGACCACTAACATCTGCGCTACTTATTCAATTGCCTTTCACCGCTGTCTGTTAGAATCCAATGCTTATGACAGGTAATTATAACTCTGCCATATAATTATCAATCAAAAAATAAATTGTGTTTAAAAAATAATATATGATACGCACACAATGAGCGAAATTGTATTAAATCATGACGTGAAAATTTTATATACACTGATATAGTGCATAGCATAGCTATAGCGGGTGGTAGAGCGACCTTAGCACTGGGTGCCCCGGGTGCCCCGCGTGCCCCGAGCGGCTCCGAGCCCCCCGGCCGTAGCCGGCGTGGCCCACGATTGTGCTGCGCGTCACGCGCCTCCGAGAGCCTGCAAATGGGTCCTAATCATGCTTAATTTATTTAATTTCGTGAACATCTTCACTAGAACGAGGCGGATTCGTGATAGTGTACTTTATTAGTTTAATTTCCTTACGCGTACCCTTACTTCCTGTTATACGAGTATACTTCACGTTATATTTAAATTTATGACTTTGTCTTTGCTGCCTGTTACCGATTATGTTGTGCTCTGAGTATTCTTAGTATTTAAGTGTTATATTTGTACCTGATATACGTAGCACAAGTGATTGAATTAATAAAATTTTACAATACTACTTCGTAATCCTGTTACGTCTAAATGTTGAAAAAGAAGTAGACCCATAGCGGACTTTCGAATCGTCAAAAAATTACAATAATATTTCAAAACTATACACATACTACTGATGACTTTCCGGGATCGAGAGTCATTTAATGAGTCAGTCATCTAATGTAAAATAGGCTTACCTTAAACTAGTTTGCCGGCACCAGACGCGTCCAAACACTAAAGTTAATACAGGTTTATTACACGAGTCACCAGAAAAGAACCTACACTCCGTTCGGCAAAGTAGTTTTAAAATATTTATAGAAGTTCGTCAGATTTGGTACATAACGCTTACTTATTTTTACAGCAAAATAGCAGTGTTTTGCTGTGTTCCGGTTTGCAGGCAAATTAGTGGATTAATGTGACAAAATATCTTAAATTCACAAGGTTAGCAACGCGTTATTGATAATACAATAATAATATACTCTTTATTGTACGCCAGTGAAAACAACACAAGAACATCACAAAAACATGGAATAGTAGGTACAAGAGGCGGCCTTATCGATAAATGCATTTTTTTACAGGCAACCTTTGGATAGAAATAATGTTAAAGCTGGTGGAAGTTTGAGGTGCATTTAGTACATACATACATAATAATAAACATACATATATACATATAATACACATACGTTCAAATACATATAAAAGATCATCTATAGACTGTATACTTGTTTATCGATTAAATATAAATAACTTGTCAATGTGAGGTATGGGCAGAGTATGCCGTGAGGAACCGACAGAGTTGAATAGTTTCTCAGGTTGTAACAGAGGTCTGCACAACCAAAGTGCCTAACTTCGCAACGGGGCTGATGCCATTCCCGCCCTATTTTGTAATAATTTCTGCCGTTTCGGATCGACTTAAAAGATCTATCGGTCCCGGTACATTAAATAAAAAAAGATAAAAATCATTATACATATCAAATCAAAAATACTAAATTATTTACATAGGTTAAAATAACTATACATTCATTATTATTATTGATATATGAGAAACAGAAATAGGTTAAAAAAGAATTATGTTTTCAGTTTCATCCAATACCCAGCCACTATAAAATCACCTAAACCGCATGCAAACTGTCGCATACGTGAGAGAACAAACCTCCCCAAAATGTCGCATACGTGATTTCATAAAGGTTAATTAATTCGGGTGGGCATCACGCGCGTCGTCTGTCAGGCGTAATCAGGCATCCAGCGGCCGGTGGCCCGTTGGGTTGCGCAGCACGTCCCAGCCGAGGTGCGAACGAGGCCTTATGACCTGACTTTGTTTTATTCCATAAGCGCCGGTTACTTCATCGCTGGTACGTGTGCAATTGAAGAAGGGAAAGAGATATGTCTACACTTTTGGAAATGTTGTGTTGTTGCAACCAATACATTGCTCGTTACCACGATTGCATACTATAAATTTAGATATTAAAATATCGTAACACAGCAACCATGCCGTGTAGTAGCTACACGGCACGGTTGCTGCTGCCCATCCCCGCCCTGTGGATTTGAACTACGCAACTTCAGTTGATCACGGTCCCTAAGTCGATACCTAGTACAAGGGAGCTATTATCCAACCTTACTCGGTCTTACATCTATCTATATCAAAATTAATTGATAAAAACACCAAACAAGCTGACTAAAGCATATTAGTTAGACATGCAGAAGAAGAAAAATCCTTTTCGTATCTTTCTATCCTACTTTTCCATTTTATTCATAATAATATTATAAGGTCAAAAATATGTCGTTGGTTTTTGGCTACGCTTTCCTAACCTGGTACATAATTTGAGCCCTTGGGTATGAAAGCTACGTTGAATTCGCGGGTTGAAAACGAGCATTTTACATTATTGCTACATAACTATAAGCTAACGAAGCGACGTCTGGGCAGTAGACTAGGGCTCGCGCGTGCGGCGGCGGGTGCCGCCCGCGTACAACTTTATGATGAGTTTGCCAACAAAATTTTTGGCGCAATCCCTAGGGATCAATGGGGATGCGTGGAGTTGTAAAACTTCATTACGTCATGCACAAACTGTAATCATCGATGTAATAAGAAGCGAAGAACTTATCATAGAAACATGACAAGAAACATGCTCGGATTTTATGCTTTTAAGAGTATATCATCATCATACCGGCCGTAGGACGTCCACTGCTGGACATATGCCTCCTTAAATGATTCTAACCACTTTGAGCAGCAACCATAATGGAAACATTGGGCAGGCACCGTGGCAATTGCAAAACATAGTTTCTGTAAAGAAATCTGCTGCCTCTATTCTATTCTACTCGGACGACCCACGACAATACACAATAATATAAATTCTCAAATCTACTCAAAAACGACTTAGAAAATTTCAAACAAGCAAGCGTAAATGTCAAAAAAGAATAGGATAGAGATAAAAAATAATGACGAAAAAGCAATGCGCGTGAATGAAAAGCCGGAAACCTCATCCAATCAGATGCTAGTCTCAATATATGTCCAACCATTCCATTTCAATCAGTACCAACTCAGTATGCGATTTCTTATTTAGGTTTGTTGACATTTTCAAATATTCCTATAAAATAAGTCACATATAGTTGAATACCCACGCTATTGTGCAGAACGGAAAATAAACGCGGGGATGTTTCGCGCATCGTAGCTGACATTGCTACGAACTACGCTACACGAAGTCTACGAGTCCTTTGTAAACAGTTTTACAATTTACTATACATGTACAATATCTATTCAGAGATTCTGCTATAAAAAAAGAGTAACAGACATCCATACATTTTTGTAAATTTTTCGCGTTATATATTTTTTTTAATATTCACGAATTCACTACTCTTTTAAAGCAACGGTTGCGGCAAGGTAACCGAAAGGTCAACCAAAAATTGTCAAAAGTTAATTATAACAACGTTTGAAAGCCTTTAAAATAGCAGTTTTATTACACACTTGACTATAATATAAAAATATCGCAGATAGACGATCTTACTAGATTCTCAGACTTGTGCTGAATACTGCCCGCATATCACCGATCCCTATAAGAAATCATTTGGATCCGCTTATGTGCGTCATTGTTCTATCAACCGTAACGAGTTACTATGTTATTGTCTTTTGTTGCAAATAAAATACACAATGAGTCTAAAGCTACAGAAGAATATGTAGACGGTGTGTTGTAATAAATAAAGTAAGAATTAAAAGTGTCCATAATTTTATTAGTCGTGTGCTCGGGGAGCGCTCCGCGATCGGAAGCCGACAATGGCGCGTGATTTACGAGCGTCTTCGCCGGCAGACGTTCTCCGGCAAGCGAGATTTTTGTTGGGAACCGTTCACAATGGAATCTAGAATCGGAAGGAGATAAATAAATTTCTCCTGGAAAGAAACGGCATTCGGATTGTATTCAGACGATCGTTGGTGGCAGAGAGCTCGCATCGGGTCGGTTGTCGGGGATTTCCGAAAATTGCGTCTTTATGCCAGCTCACGGCTCACTTTTGGTCCTCAAGAACAATTTATCTTTTGACATTACCACATCCCTAAGACTAACCTGTTTAATGAGAACTAGTTTTAGTGCATCACATCGCTCCAGTTTTATTTATTTTCGACAGAGCGACACTTTTTCAAAGGTGTCCTGATCAGCAGTCTGAGCGATATTAGAATAGCTATGTATTAATTTAAGAACAACTTCAATCCTTGTTAAAAAATACTTGATGAAAGCCTTTAATTCAATTCAGTCGAAATATAGCTAAGTCTCTTCAGCAATACATCGAAGTGTTAAAATGTTTGTATAATAACAGTATCATATCAGCTCGAGTTCAGGAGCAAAGTTTGAAGACTATTCCTTTCTTAAGGGTCGTGGGACAGCTATTATAGTCATGGCAAAATCGATTCAGGATCTGAGCATGATACTCAAAGACTTCAATTGAGTTTCCCAACGACTGAGAGTCTAAAATGGATAAAGAGTTAGCCATAGTATAATGCCTCTGTTGTACCCAACCCAGTATTCATTGAAAATTAGCTTGGAAGGTCAGGTCAAGTTCATATAAGTAAAATCTTAAGAAAGTGGTCACTCGGCAAATCCAATAATAGCTCTAAGTCATTTTGCGTTTGTTAGAATAAGGCATGGCACAAAACACACAAAAATGACGGCTGATATATTGTCGATAGCTGGCCGATCAGTGTTCACGATGTCGACAATAAATTGTGTATTGTATAGTATTGTACGTGACATAAGTCCTTTAAACAACTTACACGCAGTCAGGGCAATGTATGAGATGTTGCGGGAATGTGTTTATTTAAGTAATGTTCAAGCGTATTATCGGCAGCTGTCGGTAATGGAGGCCGAAACGCGGCTTAATAATAATGTGCAAACGTATCCCATTGAAACGAACTCAGAGTGGCGCCGCACCGCGTGAATAAATTTAACTAACAGCGCCTTATTCTCGCAAATCGTTGTATTATGTCGTGTGGGCGCGCCACCTGGCTGCGGGCCGGCGCGGCTGCATGTTCACGTAGGGACGCCTTCAGCGTGAGTTCAACAATTAACAAACAATTATAAAGAAAAGAGTTCAAGGTTCAAGTTGGTAAAATCAGAAACTTTTGGATTTATTTGTTCTATTTGCTTATTAAGTGTACATTTTGGTATGACGCAAGCATTGATGACGTGTCCGATGGTACAGACATGGTGGTATTTCTGTCTTTTGTGATAGAGGTCATGGGTTCGATCTAAACCCAGAACGAAAGTTAAAATAATAATTATGTTTGTTCTGTGACTAGATGTTAAATATAAGCAATTCAGTAGTATATTTGTAATTCCTTTGTTGTCTGATATACCGTACAGTACCTTAAATAAATGCTTTCAACGAATTATCATAAAATCAGGTCAATGTATGAGATGTTGTAGGAATTTATTTATTATTATTATTTGTTGGATATGGTAAAATTCATTCGATCATTACCATAACAGGCATTGGGGGTCCACTGCTTGACATAAGCCTCTCCCAGAAAGGGTGAATTTTGCCTATAATTGCAGCGCTGGGCAAGTGTATTGCAGGGCCTGTGCATTTGAGTCACACTGACTCGGATGGATATACCGCCATCTGTCGGTTCTGGTACCTTAGTCGCATCTTTCGGCACCTGGTACAGTGGCAGGTACTAATCTACTCTGCCATTATCTCATGGCTTATGCTGCATATACTTTCTGTTATAATCGTGCAGTATATACCCAACACGAAGCCTTGTTTGGCACAAGCATGTAGTACAAGAATCACGTTATATCTTATGCGCACTCCATTTGCAATTTTTGATATATGACACGTGTCGCCTGCTTTACTCCTTGCAGAAAGTGTAAAAGCAGAAGATGTATGTATGTTCAAAGTCGTAAATGCGAATGAAAGCTCATAACCTTTTATTAATACGTCCAATATCATATGGTGTCAAATAGTATGAAATGTGACGTATACGAAAAAAAATTTAATCAGAAATATTACAAGCACATTTCAATTGAGGATATTATGCTGCTATTAAGAATTACAGAAGTTTAATCAATATCGTTAATATTTTACTGAATCAGACAGCAGCGGAAAAGGAATATGAAAACAGATCAAACTTAAATATTCATGTATCAAATATTCAATAGTACAAAAATGTATAAAGCATTTTTGTACCTGTTTCCTTTCCTCCTATCCCAAATCATTATCCTATCAGCCATATTGAAAGTCCACTGCTGGACATAGGCCACCCCAATAAGGGACTTGTTGCCCCATTTTTATATATTTACACATATTTATTTACACGTTTTGTAATGTGTTTATGAAACTAATTAACGAAAAAAAAACAAAGTTGCATACGTACGTCATAAGTCATTGCTATGTGTGACCTCCGCTTAATATTATGAGTTTGTTGTATAAGCGGATCTTACTGTGTATCGTCATCATTAAATCAGCCATTGGAAGTCCACTGTCCACACACATTAATGAATATACCGACATCTGTCGGTTCTGGTACTTTAGTCGCGTCTTACAACACCTGGCACAGGGGAGTTACTATTTTGCTCTATCTTAAGTAAATATATTATTACCCTGATGCAAGACAATGCAAGAAGAAAAGATATTATAAAATCATTTAGTACAAACACTACATTTACTAGAAAAAATCAAACTCACGCACACACAAACACACACCCTTACACAAATTATTATCACAATTTGAGTTATATTATTATAAAGCTAAGCAATTTGAGTTATATTATTATATAAGACTATATTTTAAGGAAGAGCGGTTTCTCCCGGTACAGGCTTCATTCAGCTTAAAAGGTAGCACTGGTCACTTTAAGTGACATGTTTAAGCCAAATAAACATTTTCATTTTTATATTAGTTGCTACATATCGTATGCTGCATGATCCGTATAGCATACTGTGTAAGAAATTTACCGCAGGACACGTTTTCCGCAAACTAAAGCTAGTTTCGCCGAGGTTGATGAATAAAATGACGTAACAAAAGCATACACATATTTAGCGAGGAAGTCATAGTGAATAATCAGGTATGGCGTCTTATCCGTCTCCAAATGTTTAAATTATAAAGTGTGTGGTTGTCGGCGGCACCTGGCAGCGAGTGAACAAGTCGCTCTCATGCATATTAACCGGCTGCTGCATATTCATGCTGAACTCTCGGCGCCGCTCGAATTATATCTTTATGTGGAGCGCTGTTTTATGGAAAGCGCGGGATCTGGGCTGGAGCGGGGCTGCTTCAATTGTTGATTTGGAGGTTGCCGCCTTTGTTCGCGGAACAAATATGTGAACATCAAAACTATACTATTTTAGCATGGAGTAGTAAGCTACTCAATGAAGTACGTGTGTGAGTTTCATCATACCAGACGTTTGAAGTCCACTGCTGGACTTAGGCCACTCCAAGTGAGGAGGATTTAGGTTCTTAATTGCCGCGCTGGGCAAGCGTATTGGCAATCGCAGAGTGCAGCTTTCGCAGCGGGGATGCTGCTACCCATTCCTGCCCTGTGTATTTGAGCTGCACTGTTTCGAATGGATATACCGCCATCTGTTGGTTCTAGTACCTCATTCGCCTCTTACGACACTTGCTGCAGTGGGAGATACTATTCTACTCTGCCGATACGTCACGGCAATACGTGAGCTTACCCAACTTATATTTTATTTTTTCGAGCTATCAATCGACCCAGAATAAAGAGCACTTACAAATCATCTTTTTTTCCCCTTTCCAAGAGAAGTTCAATAAAGTCGATTGTCTTTAGAGGTACCCATTAATTACGGAGACGACCTTAATGATGCGACGGTGTTTTTGTTTATACCTACATTGCATTTGGTTGAAAATTTTTTACTGAAATTAATTTGGGCTCGCTAGCTCTGCTGTGCGTGATCACAACTCTCTCATTACCTAACCGACTAATTTTATTTATTTATTTAACTTTATTGCACAAAATGTTACAAAATATACAAATGGCGGACTTAATGCCAGATGGCGTTATCTCCCTGTCACCCACTAATGTGGTGTGTGTGAAAAATGTACTAGAGTTTGCCTGGTTTAAAGAGTTATTTTAAAAATCAGTCGTAGTTCAGTCAACTGATTTTGTTGGTAAATATTAACAGTTTTCGTTCAAATGAAATTCAGATACATAGTTTTCGGACAAGTAATCGCTTCCCTAAAGCTGAGGATAGTGCGCTGACGCCAAATTTGAATAACTGCGATAAATATGATAGTGACTTATTTTAATCAAAAAGAATGCTTTACTTTACATTTTTCAACTTGTGAGTTTCTACTGTTTCTTAAGATATACTCTTTTTCTCCCTGGGTCTTTTTCGTCCCTTCGTCGTGGGTTTAATTCCCACCCAGGAAATACATTTACTCAACGAACATTAGTGTTTGTGCTGTGTGTTAAATATGTAATTGAGTATCTGCAACACTTCCGTGTAAAAGAAAGTGAAGATTACATATCCTTAACTAGAAAAAAAGATTATCTCAGGTTATAAATAAAATAAAATAATCTCCAGTTTCCCTTTTGTGGAATAAATGATGCTGGTTGGAGTCCCGCTCCAGGTCTTTTTTATATGAAATTCAGCATTATTTAATGCAAAAAAAGATCCAGATACTATGACTATAATATATATAGGTGACATCCTTCAAAATATAACACTCAGATAAAAAAATAATATTAGTTTTATCACATACACCATTAAACATAAAATGTAATTGAAATCCCTATGATTTAGATATAACAATAGGCTTCAATAAACACAAAATCCGAAAATCAACCAGAATTCACAAAGCAGAAGCTGGACGAACAAAAACTGTAGCCTTCAATGAAATAAGAATGGGCATAACCGGGAGACTGAACGCGTTAAACAAGGCAACAACTCCAATTCCCAATAACACGGCCGCGCTAACAAAACAACAAACAAAGACACAACGACCACGTATAAAAATAATTCAACGCAACACAATCTTGGCAGTTGGAAAGCGCAAGCACACCTAATCCAGGCCAATAACTCGGGACCCTAAGAGTTTTGGTCCATAACTCAAAATGAGATCATAACGTCACACTCGGGGGACCTTCAAGAATAACAAAAGAAAAGCCCCGAAAATTACATGGCGCGTAATTTTTGGGGCGTCGAGCGTGGGGCGCGGGGTGCGGCGCGCGGGGCGCAGCCCCCGTGTGCGGGGCGCGGGGCGCGGGCAGCGAATCCCGCCGGCGATTATCCAACTGGCTTATATGCTTGTTACGTTTTATGATATCAATGTTTATAGCTTAATGGTTTGTCCTAATTTGAGTGATACGGCTCCATATAAATTTTATAGTTATAGGCTCTGTGGTTAGGGAAATGCTGTCGGTTCACGAGGTGTCCGCCAAACCGCCAGATCACAACATTATACGACTGTAATATATGCATTTGTTTTTAAGTTTACAAATGGTTTAAACATATTGCCTATTTTAAATAAAAACAGCCATTATTAAATGTCTTGATTGCGCATTACCTTGTTGGTTATTAAAATAATCCTTTATGTGGCTGTAACACAAGTAAACGCATTTTGCAGTTTTCCGAACGATACTGTAGGATTCTAAAGGAGAAAAATTTTAAATGTATATAAATGTAATGTAACTGGGTTCATTTCCCCGTGCTCAGGCTTGTGTCCAACTGGTAAGTGAATGATTAATTTAAGCTTGTGCAATACAAAGGTTTCAATCCAAAATATTGTAGTTAAAAAAACTATATATTTCTACGTATAAACTAAATCTTAATCACTTACTATAAGACAAGGAAATTTAAGACAAGAAATTCAGGGCAGGGTAAAACTACTATCTAGACTGGGATCATCAACATCATCATTATCATATCAGCCATTGGAAGTCCACTACTTGGCACAAGTCTCCATATAAAGGGAAATTTAAAGGCGCTGTGTTATTAGCGGAATACTTTTTATAAATCTCTTGACAAAATTTTAACCCAGCCGGTACCATAGGTTCGTGGAAATGCATACACATGGATGTAGACAAAATCTTAAACTGACTCTCATAATTTAGACACAGACCTGGCAAATGTCTCTGTCTATCTGCTTTGCAACACAAATCTGTGTTTTTTTTATTATTAGACCAGGTTGACAAGCGTACAGTCCGCGTGACAGTAATCGTGACCGCACCCTATTTGGGTTCGTATTATCACAAGGTTGCAAGCTGCTTATAAGCGATTTTCTAGGGTCATTACGAACCGTCTCAGGTGCAGGTTTGATGACTTTCAACCTTCCGAACAAGCCGGTTTCCGAAAAGGCTACAGTACCGTAGACCACATATTTACGCTGCGGCTGTTAAGCTTGGCGTTTGTGGAATATGAGAAAGCCTTTGATTCTATTGAGACTTGGGCTGTGCTCGAATCCCTTCACCGGTGCAATATTGACTGTCGGTACATCAAGGTGTTGAATTGTTTGTATGACAACGCCAATATGTACGCTTCGAATGCTGGAGCAGAGTTCAAAAGCGATTCCTCTAAAAATGGGTGTAAGACAGAGAGACGACATATCTTCGTAACTGTTTAAAACCATTTTAAAAAACGACTACAAGATTCTGGAGTGGCATGGACTAGGCATCAATATTAATGGTAAACTTCTAACTCAATTTCGATTTGGCAACGATATTGTAGTCATGGCAGAATCGATGAAAGAATTGAGCACGATCCTCGAAGACCTCAAACAAGTTTCTCAACAGGTTTGCCCTAAAATGAGCATGGCAAAGACCAAAACTATTAAACATAAATACCCAACCCAGTTTCGATTGAGAGCTCGCTTCTTGAAGTTGTTATTTTGTACGTATACCTAGGACAAATAGTCCAGCAGGGTAAGTCAAACTTCAAGAAAGAGATACATCACCGAATCCGGCTCGGCTGGGCAGCGTTTGGAAAACTGTGTAACATCTTCTCATGCGACTTACCTCAGTGTTCAAGTCTTATTAGTTACTCGGGCCTTATTAGTTAACTGCAAATGGGCTATTTTCAGTTAGCTAGTGGAGAGTGGAGCGGAGATGAAGATTGTAACAAGCTATGGAGAAAGCGTAGCTTGGAGTCTCTTTGCGCGTTCGAATCAGGAATGAGGATATCCGTAAAAAGACTGAGGCTACCAACACAGCACAGCGGATTAGCAAGTTGAAATGGCCGTGGGCAGGGCAAGCAAACCGATGAACAATGAAGTCGTAAGGTTCTGGAATGGAGACAGGATAGACGATCTGATAATGATAAAACTGCAGGATCGCGATGGATGCAAGCCGCATGATCGGTCCTACTAGAAATCAACCAAGTGATTTTGTCCAACCAAAAGGCTTCTGACTTTAAGATATTTAGTCAATTCCCAGTAATTTGACTGCCTTACTCACTCTTCAAACCGGAACACAGCAATGTGAGTACTGCCACTACTTGGGCGGTAGACATAGGTGAGAGTCAGGCACCAATGCAGACAACATCTGTGTGAAATCTACCTCGTGTGTCCTATGTCTGTAAGGGATAGATATGGGTTTTATGTTTTTTTTTGGAATGGGCACAGGGAGCAACATACAATAACAAGAGTTCCTCGGAGATGCGGCAAAGTTGTCGTGGCTCGACTTATTCGTGGTCAGAAGCTAGTGTTACAAAAATACATATATTTTTGTGAAAGTCTAAGCCTAAACTAAGCATGTGCCTGTTGTAAATCACCGGTTCTCATCCCTTGACGTAGGATTTACTCGATCCTTTAATGGACATTCTCTACAATGCAAAAACTGCGACGAACAAATAAATACGAACGTTATTAATTTCTTCTGTCTTTCTCTGACCTCTAAACTATCACTATGTTTTTGAAAATATACCTGGATTTATTTTAAACAAGGGAAAATAAAACTCTGCTTATGATTCCGGTAAAACTCTTACGAGATAACGACATATTAAGTGCCCAAAAACGAAATCACACATCAAAAACTAATTTGTCGAACAAAAACAAACACACACTAAGCTATCTGCATTCATCGTAGAATTCAGCGTAGAATGTAGCGTTTTACTAACTCTACATTCTGCAATGAATAAAAAATCTAGTGCGATATAACGCACGTTAAACCTTCAATCTGTTAGAGGTTTATGTTTTTTCTGTAACTGTGTTTTATTTTGGTATTTATTTATTAAAGAATTTTGCACAGACAAAATCAAATATGTGTTCGTAAATGTTCAATCTCTCGTGTTTGTGCAAACAGAACATTAAGTGTAAACGATATTTGTTGACTCTAGCGAATAGGTGTAATCGTACAATTTGTTTCTAATGTATATAGAGAATTCGCCGCGGCATATCGAATGAATAAAACATTCATACTAAAATTTTTAAATTCCAAGGTTTGTCTGGGCGACCCTGTTTATGTTTGAACCCTGCGGTCTCTCGGTCACATAAAAGCTTTTTACCAGGAACGTAGTTATAAGTCTCGATATAACATGATTTAAAAAATGACGTCCTTCCATGTAGACGAAGGTGCAGGAGAAATCAATATTTATTAAATCAACTATACAAACCAACCATCTCGATAATAATAATAAAAAATTTACACATCTCACACATTGACTCCGCGATAAGTCGCGTACAGCACTTTTGTTACAGACATCAGACAGAAGAACTATAAATAAACTACTTATTTTATACACAGACACAGAACAAACACAAATATCATCTTATAAATATTTGTCTTGGTTTGGATCGAATCCACGACTTTTAACGCTTAAAAAAAACCCAAGAACCTCTCAATAGAAAGTTTTAAAGCTTATGGTACTAGTTTAGCTGATATGCTTATTAAAATTTAAAAAATTATAAATTGCTAAAAACCAAGAGATACTTTTCCTCGCCATAAAACTTTTCTATCACTCCAGCACCCTATCCTCGGTCGAACATTATCTCCCTTCATTTTTCTTTAGTTTAGTCATCATGTTTTGTCAAAAAGAACACGTTAAAGCCTTTGTTTCGCTCAATCGTCTTTTTATTATCTACTTATACACGGTCTTCAGGCGGCAATTATGGACAATAAACCTCCAAGAGTTATATATATTCATATTTTAGCTTAACCTTTAATATTTAATAAAATACTTCAAGAAATGACACAATAGAATTAAAAAACTACCCACAATAAAAATAGCATTATACATTTTTCACTTATAATTAGAAATTAATAAAATAAATGTTATGACAAGTATTTCGATTATGATATGACTGTTATGAATATTTCCATATCTTCGTGATCAATCTTTAGCAACGATTGTAACAATAATCCTTTGCATGTTTGTAGCGGAAGTAAATAATATGATTAATCTTTGTTAAGTCGATTGTACAAATATCCACCTAGAGTATATTATTAAGCCTGTTTTAGAACCAGCCTGCCGGTAACAGGTGGGATTTAAAATTATGTATACAGCAGGTTCACTATACAGATTTCTAGAAAAGAACTTGCAAAGAAATCTCGCACCGATATAACACCAAATGGTTAGTGTTAATAGAACCTTTGCTGGTGTCAGTGCTAACAATACATTATCTCATGCATAGTATTTAATACGATTCCAATACAAGCTATTTGAATAATTTCTGTACAGCTCTCCTCATCATATCAGCCGATGCCATCCATCGCTGGATATAGGCGTCCCCACGATTTGGGAATGTTGTCCTTAATCACCCCGCTAGACTAGCACGGTGGTAATCGCAGAACATAGATTCGTGATGGAAAGGCATTCAACCATATATTTAACTTGCATAAGGTACACCTCCTAGAAAAGAACCTGCATTTAAAACTCGTTTTCACCTGTTTCTACCGCCAAACAATAACATTCACACTGTTGTGTTCGAGTTTGAAAGATTCCCACCACGAGAATGTCAAATGGATAAAAATCAATACTGGATAATGTCGCATACTATCTTCAAGTCACGAGTTTATCAACGCTCTGATGATATCCTAGTGATATTGCGAGCATCTATAGGATGTATGCTTGTTTGTCCACCTGGTTTAATACAAAAAAACCTACACTGTTTCAATACGTCACTCTCAATACCTCAATACCTACGATGAATGTTTACGATACCCGGTATAAAGGTAGGTACTTCTCTGCCAGTACTTAATACTTACCGCATTTCCGTCATATTATTACCTCATCTCCCAGTAAAGATAACGCATAATCAGCTTGTAACCCTAACTTGTACCTAAACAGTCAGTCAACAAACTTCTTAACCAAAGTCTCTTTGCAGATTAGAACATCTATAAGAGTGGCTTTTTGTCCACCGCAGCGCCCGGACAAGTTGGTCCACTGGTTGGCGGCAACTAAGGTGAACTTAGGTGGGTCGCAAGAAATGGAGGCGATCGCGGTCACCGGGGCCGCGCTCCGCGTTCTGTCCTGTTTATGTCGCGGTCAAACTTCCACTTTACTTCTTTATTTCACTTCGAAATTGTTGCGGATATTGCGCAGTAGACATTGCTAACTTTAATCTATTTCTTAATAGATTTAACGGAACCGATGACGCAAATGGTAAAGATAGATATTTTTGTAATTTTTTCTGTATGCTTGTCGTTCCACGATGAATAGATAGATCCTTTCTTGTGGACGCTGGTTTCCATTTATAATCCATTTGATAACCCATTTATAATTAATAAGAGTATTTATGTTAAATATAAGCAGTGAGGTATCGACAGCACAGACTAGTACCTTCCTCTGTACCAGGTGTTGCAAGAGGCGACTAAGGTGCCAGGACTGATAGATAGTAGTATATCCATCCGAAACAGTGTACGTCAAATACACAAGGTATGGATGGGCATCAGCATCCCCGTCGCAAAAGTTACATTTTGCGATTGGCAACACGCTTGCCTAGCGTGGCAATAATAGGCAAAGTTCCCCCTTTCTTGGTGAGGTCTCTGTCCAGGAGTGGACTTTTAATGGCTGTAATGATGATGTTAAATATGGATCTGAGTGTTAAATATACATTCAAACTTAAACCGTGAAACTCACCACCTTACTAGTTTTACATACAGTAAGCAAATCTTGGTTTCAGAAAACACAAGGGATTTGGGACTGGGACCACCTCCATGCTTCTCCATGTCAAAGAAGCTCTGAAGTGCAACAAACTTGATGAGTGAGTGAATGAGTGGATAAAACCATCAGCCAGTTAAGCGTCAACCTGGTTTTCTTCCATACCTAACAAGAGTCACTGACAACAACGGGAACATCTTGAAGCGTACTTTAATAAGCGTGCGATATCAAGACATTTACGTCACCTCAGAAGATCAAACATATACCACCTGTCAAGGGCAACGAATCACTTCAAGATGAGGATGTATACGCTTGACCGTGACTGTAAACAAACAGTGAAACTGCCTCCTTCCACCTGAACGGAACATGGTATTCAAAAAATGGTAGGAGGTTATATTACAGTTTTCGTTTTTAGTTTTAAAAGTGTGTGTTATATCTATTTTTTTTATTTCATACATCTCATATTACCTCATGTTTTTGAATATGTTTTCCACGCATTTTCCATACAAACGTTGCCTGGAAGAAATCACTATATGCGATAAGGCCTCCCCAAGATAGGGGAATTTTTGCCCATATTTGCCGCGCTGGGCAGACACAGTGTTTACCGCAGAGCACAACTCTGCGACGAGGGTACTGCTGCCTATCCTCGCCGGGTAGTATTTTAGTTGTGCTTTTTCGGATGGATATACCGCTATCCGTTGGTTCCGGTACCTTAGTCGAATCTTACGACACAGAGGGAGGTACTATTATATTCTGCCGGTTCCCTCACGGCCATTATTATTATCAGTAAATTTAGGTATAATTTAAAGTGTATTATTATTATTACGACATGGTTGCCACGATAAATATTTATCGAGACTGTCCCCCCTCGACACTGAAAGGGACATAATCAAAACCGTCCCACAATGCATCTAAATTGCATCGCATCGTTTTGCTTCTGTTATTAAGAAGCGGTTGGGCGAGGGCTGCCATAACGAAATGAGAGGGATCCGAGATCTTTGTGCAATCAGCGGCGATTCTAGCTATTGTAGAGAGCAGACGAGCCACTCGCGACTTTCATATTACTTTATGTATTCGAGATATTTTAGTCGAGTCAATTGATTTCTTCTGAACAAAACTAACACTTATTGCCAATTCTTACTGTCTGCCAAGTCATCCACATGGATTTCACTTCACATGGCGTCTCCAAGCAAATTTTCTGATCCCTAGACTAATACAAAGGATATATATTGATCCCTTTGGAAAAATTATCCTGTAGGAACGGTATAAACTTTAGCCTATACAGCCTATAAATATTCTCATACAAGTGCTAAAAGCATCTAGGAAACTTCAAGATTTATGGAAATATTTTGAAGGTTTTAATTTTTTCGCTTGTCGTGTTTTGCAGCAATAACAGTTGCAACTTTCAATGGCTTAAAATTGCGTTGGTTTTTGCTTCCATTTCTTCCTTTTAAGGTACGTAACCCAAAAATGCTAGCAGTTGATATAAATAAATATATTGATGTACACAAAAAATATGATACATACTATATTCATCTACATTTATCTCTAAACAGCCTTTTTATAACTAGACTTGGCTATAATAGATTTCTAAGTCACTCCGGATAAACGCTACCTATTCGTCCATTGCAAAAATTACTCCTGAAACGAATAATATATCACACTTTATACCCATAATACTCTGTCCGTCAATTGCCCAACATCTCAGCGAACATCAAGTATTCCCAATCCAAACTTGGTAAATGAAATGTCACAAAGAATTTACGTAATAACACCCACTTCTTGGCTCAACTAACTCAAAAGAATGTCCAAATCCAACGAACGTTGAGGGGCGCCGCCAGCAGGCCGCCAAGTTAAATGAAATCTTGCTGTGTCTCGGTAATTACAAACAAGTGGGCCCCGCCAGCCGTGTAATGGACTTTCCAAGTATCCGTCAGACGAAAACTTCCCGCGGCATACTCAAGTAGCTTCAAAGAAAAATTCGATGCGTCGCTAATGCTGTGAATGCTATACATTTTATTCCTCGAATCACATGGTTTGTCGCCACCACCGGGGCGAGACTCGTCTCGTTAAAGAATTCAACTATTTTTTTTAATAGACAAGGTTGACAAACGAGCTTACAGCCCACGTCACTGCAGCCTATAGATGCTATTAATATAACAAGGATTACACTAACGCGTTGCCAACCTTACGACTCAAGGATATTATGCCACATTACCCAGTAAATTCACTGTCTCTCTCACCTTTAGACCGGAACACAGCAATTCGAACACTGCTATTTGGCGGTAGAAATAGGTGAGAATAAGGTACCAATGTAGACGACCTTTGTATGAAGTCTACCTCATGTAAAGTGTTGTCTATCTATATATCCATCAATTCTTGTCTATCAAAGTCAAAGGAATTTATTTATCAATCTTATTATAAGATGTCAATCTTACCCTAAAATTCATTGAGCTAAAAATATAGAGCTATTTTTGTGTTATTGACTAGCCAACCCGACAGACGTTGTACTGTCTTAATGAACTGAAATTGGTATAATTATTTAAAAAAATATAATTCTAACAGATCAATTTTAAACGATATTTGAGCGTCGACTGTCAAACGACTGTCAGTTTGTGCCAAACGCAATAGCGCATAAGGTGTCATTAGAAAAGTATATGGATTCATTAAGTATTAAGTAGTATGCAATCAATATTATTTCTTAATTTCCGGGAAACGTTCATTAATTTTGTCGTCTTTCAAAAGAACCTTCCCGGCGAATGGTAAACGCAAACAAAAATATTTACCGCATTCGGTCCAGCAATTCAGCCGTGATGTGGTGACCAAGGGATACAGGAATCCATTTCATTATCCTTATTTTTATAAAGTAATATATGGTATATCTTTATTCTGATTGTGTTTTTCTAGTATATAATGTTTTCATATTTTCTTATTTTGTTGAAAAAATCAGCGCTGTCATTGAGTTAGTCTCTATTTATTTTTTTAAGTATAAACCTGGTTTACTCCGGTTCAATAAGATCATTGTTTTGGGATGTATTGATATTTTCATACCTAGTATACGCCGTGGGGTGGAGTAAAATAATAATAACAATATATTTATCCGAAATCTACATTACAATTTTACTCTTATTCTTAAAATCTACAAGTTATTGATAAAAACTTTTAACTAAAAAAACGTAGTAGTTTAAAGTTGCGGTAGAATAGTACCGCGCTCTGTACCAGGTGTCGTAGAAGGCGACTGCGGTACCGGATCCTACAGATGGTGGTATATCCATTAGAAACAGTGCACCTTTATTACTACAGGGGGGATGGACAGCAGCATCCAGTACGCCTGCCCAGCATGGCGATAATAGGCAAGAATCTCCCTACATTGGAGGAGTCGATGTACAACAGTGCACTTTTTATGGCTGATATGATGATACCTGATATAAACAGTTCACTTTGTGTATGTATGCAAGAGCATTTGTGACTGTGTCCCGTCCTCAGTTTTTAAAATGTTCCAGGAATTTTCTTTCCAATCTATATTCGGAATTTACTGTTAGTTTTATGACCATTCAGCTACACCGGTGTCAACAAGATTATTCTAAAAATAACCTGAATATATATCTATTTTTATTTCATCTGTCATTCATTACATTGAAGCGCCCATATTTTAGTGTTTCTGGTTTAGCATTTTTTTGATAATAAATTTCTCCAATACGTATTGTATTTTTCTTTCATATTTATTTATTCGATTTTTCGGCAAACAGACATCTTGTTGATTGTTTTAAGCACATTTCTTCTAAATACTGGTATTAGTATTTACAATTTAAGGTTTAACTAAATGTATGGTGATAAGCCACAATCAAATTGTTCTTCTTTTTTATTTTCTATGTAAATAAAATGTATCGTACTAACGTATATGTGTTCCGTGACTATAGAACGACTGCACTTTATTGGATAATTATTCTTTTGTGTTTCTACTTGTCACAACATATTTTACGGCATGCCATGGGGTACCGTCAAATAGTACTTCCTCTGTACCGGTGTCGTATGAGGCAACTAAGGTACCAGAACCGATAAATGGTGGTACATCCATTCCATAGGCATTAAATAAGCAGCAGCATCCCTGTTGCGAAATCTACACTCTGCGATTGCCACCACGCATGCCCAGCGTGACAATTATGGACCAAAATCCCCCTTTCTAGGGGTTGCCTATTTTCAGCAGTGGACTTACAACGGCCGATATGGTAATTTTAAGGGATTAAAAAGTGTGTGTGGAAAAAATGTATTACCTACTGTTTGTATGCAGGAAGATAGCGTAAAGGCTAGAATAAGATTAAAACTTTCACTGTAACGGGATCCACGGAATAAAAATTTACTATAAACCACGTCGCTCAGAGATTTAAGTAATTATGCTGTAAGTTCAAAGAAAGAGCTGTTCCATTATCTCATATTAACAATAATATTTGTATCTCTACAAATTAACAGTATCTTTGTATTTAATTAATTATTGAATACGAAGATTAATTATTGAGTATTGAATTCAATTAATTATTGAATACGCAGATTGCGCCGCAAATTATCCAAGTAACTCAGCTTGAGAAACGAGCGTTTTACACTTCTACTTGGAAGTTGACTTCGAACGTACTACTGCAAGTTTACACAAGTTTAACAATTATTTTACGGTGCTGTTTCATAATTTTATAGAAAAAACTTTACAGTTGGTGCCATTGCGTGGCCACAGGTTAGACAGGTTGTTTTTATTAATTTAGAAAATTAATTAAAACAATCTAATATGAACATATTAATTTTGAAAGCCAGTCATTAATTAGAACATTATTTTAAATTAGAAGGCACGTTTCAATGACTATAAAAACCAATTAGTAAAAATTTACGTATATATATATAAAATTATATTATATAAATTAAATCTCTTAGAAAGACCCAGGACCATTGTCTAATCTACATCCAGCAGTGGTTATTCTACGACTAGTCTAGTTAAGCACTCTGAAGCAGACACCGATCTACGTCAAAACATTTCAGTTCGTTAAAATGTTTAAATAAACAATATCAGCCCCAGTAGAAGTGCTTAGCATTGGAAATACAAAGTCTGTGACCAACTCTGCAACAATAATGAGTTTATCGGTAGATAGAGGGGTTGCGGGGGCACAACTGTGCGCGCTCAAGTATCACTCGCACAGTTCTCTGACGAAACATCCGCAGACATGCGGAACTATATCGACTTATTGTTATAGACGGATTGAGATTTCTCTTCAATTAGCCGTGCCTTTAAAGTTACATGAAGTAGACCTCTTACACACACTCTCCTCTCCACATTTACCTAACTCTCACCTATTTTTACCGCCAATTAGCTGTGTTTGCAAAGCTGTCTCGGTTTGAAAGGTGAGAGAAGCAGTGAAATTACTGGGTAATGTGGCATATTATCCTCAAGTCACAAGGTTGGCAGCGCGTTAGTGATATCCTTGTGTTGTTACGAGCGTCTATAGGCTGCAGTGACCGAGACACAGCAATGCGAATGCTACACTCTCACCATTTTTAGAGAAAAAAATGGTGAGAGTGAGGTACCAATGCAGATGACCTTTTGTATAAGGTCTACCTCATGTGGTTCAATTCCATTAAAGAAAGTATAAACGTATATACCAGAACATCAGAGACTAGGGTTACAAAATAAATATTAAAGTAAGCCTGTAACCGTTGCCTGTAACCAAATCATTAAACACTTAATTAAACAAACAAATACAAGGTTTTTAAGATCAGAGAGGAAATCACTTCTATACTCTTACTCTTATGAGTATTATATAGATTAAAGTATTTACTCACTAATATTCTGATGATCACTCAAGATATTGTGCAAAGTTATCAAATATAAACCAATCAGATCCCGCACCCCGAATACATTTGCTTGACCACGTATTAATCGTTGAGATTTAAACTTCCACTTGAGTGGAGGCCGAAATCCGGCAATACCTCCATCCCAATTTGCAGGCCCTTACGGCGCGGGGCAGAGCGCCCGCGTGCGAGGAGGCGCCTCTCCAATAGCTCCCAATTAAATTGGCGCCGAGTGGCTCATAACTCGAGCGGCTGGGGTTCCCTGGGCTTTGAGGCCCTACCAATCTATTTGAATCAAATGCATCTCTGTTTTTAAATGAGTACAACGATAGAGGAAGTTCAAATTTGGGTCATAGTAGTACGCTTTCAGTCAGTCAATTGTTATATTTTTTTCGGGAACTTTATATTTCAGAGGC
Organism: Heortia vitessoides; assembly: GCA_020976665.1. NCBI lineage: Eukaryota > Metazoa > Arthropoda > Insecta > Lepidoptera > Crambidae > Heortia > Heortia vitessoides. The sequence continues at coordinate 18,043,597 of JACJUM010002929.1, forward strand.
CCCTTATAAATATAAAATATAAAAATGTATATATAAAAATAAAATACAACGTTTTTAACGACTTTAAAACGCGGTTTATTTAACTTTTACATTTTGCAATAATTCTCACGGTTTACCAAAAAAATGTTTGTCAATCTTGAGAACAGTTGTAGGTAAAATAAGCGAAACGTTAAAAGAAAATGTAAAAAGTGAAATAAACCGCGCTTTAAAGCCGTTAGAACAGTAGTTTTATTATGAATAGTGAACGCGTATCCAAAACACTGTAGTTCAAATGCAATGGGCGGGGCTGGGCAGCAGCTGCGATTGCCAACAGTGCAGCAGTTATGGGCTAAATTCCTCCTATCTTGGGGAGGCCTATGACCAGCAGTTGACTTACAATATGGTTGTTGTTGCTAGTTCTTTTACATTACTGAACAGAACCAAACCTTTTCTGAAAGGCATCGCGCTCGACACGATTCCGCGAGTTCGCTGCCACGGCTCGGTTTACCGAAAAAAACAAAGAGCCGGTGGTTTAGACTAAAAATAATTAAGTTCAACACCTCCACCGCTGCAATTAGTGTAGTGCGCATGTACGTGGAATAAGTCCTAGCGGTTCAAGATCTACTCTCTACATTTAAATACCATTTGCAGTACCATTTAATATTTAAAATAAATTACAGTATGGTCTTTTATATCAAAACAGACATTTGAAAGTCAAAAGTTACGCAAAATGGTTCCGCCCCACGGTTTAACCCGCGTTAAGTTGTAGAAACTTTACACTATCTTTACATCCCCCTTTCCCGTAAGAGATGATTTTCTAAAAACCATTTTACACGCGTTTCATAACTTTTAATGTAGAAGCTTTATGTCGATTTTTATTCGAATAACTTCAAAGCAAATTTTTACATTAACTGTGCATCCCCTTTTCACCCCGTTAAAATTTGGTGGTCTACTAGTAGTCCGCGTACCACTGGTCTAAAGTCAAAAAGCCTTTCAATCAGTATAAAAAAACGCATCATATGTGGCCCTTATCCATCATCGGAATCTACTCAATGACGAAAATTCGCACGGGACAGCCATCTAAAACATTGGGATATAATTCACAGTAACACTTGAAATTATTGTGCTCTATATATTTAAAAAATAATTTCTGCCGTGTGTCCCTCAGCTCGCATCCTCCCCACTCCCTCCGTTCCCCCCTCCGATTAATTACAGGCGTTCATTAAACGTTGAATAGTTTATGCCTATTCAATTACCGGCGACGTCTGGGCGATTGATCCGCACAATCGTACTGGGCCGGCGGCCGCCGCTGCCTCGGCGCCCGCCTCTACCACAGACTAGAGCTGCCTGTCAAGATCAGACATGATCCTTCCACATACAGAATATGCATTACATTATCAACATCACCGACTCTACTCTCCGTAAAGTTGTGTTGTTATTATGAATATATATAAAAGTTTTGTGCCACGTGGTTAGTCCGGGATGAACTGATTAACTATTGAACAGACTAAACAATAGTTGCGGGTACAGTTTGTGTGTGAGATAGGACCATCTCAATTTATAGCCTGAATACATTTTTATGATAAAGATATGTAGTCAAGACAAGACCACGTTCGATTAGTTAGTTAATTATAAAGCAATGAGAATTTTACTTCTGTACATTGGATTACAGAGCTGATTATTCTTTAAATCTACCTACTTTAAATTCACTGTGAAGATTACTCTTAACACTGAGTGTGACTAAATATCAACTTATGTATTGCGGTCAATGAATTCTGCATATTAGACGTACGGTACAAATTGATTGAAAAACTGACAGATCTGTTCAGGTTGATCATCATATTTTTAAGTAATACTTTAAGTGTTTCCATGATAAATATACACATTTATTGTTGAGTGTATATGAGACCGCTTAAGGCAGATTCGAACACCCTCATATGAACCTAATATTACACAACCTAACCGAGAAAATTAAAATATAAGTATAGTTTGACATTGTTATGGGATAAGAAAAAGGAAAATCATGAATGGAATCTATTCGGCAGAGCTAATAAATTAACAAGCGCGAAAGTAGAAAATCAGATAAATAAACACATTTAGAATTAACACTTGCAAATCTAAACTGCTGGTAATCCGCAATTCGCAAACCTTCCTGTCAATTTCCATCAGCGTGAACACCGGCGTCTCCACATCCCCGTCTCCAAGCACTACTCTGTGCCCTAAACTACGTGCATTAATAACGCTTTGAGAGCAATAAGGGTGTTTGTAAACAGCCTTTGTAGTGGCGGCGGCGATGGCTGTCCTGTTATTGGACAATATCGGCTGAATTTTGTTAATTAATTTACGGTCCGGCGGAGCTATTGTGCCGGGAGCGGTGCGAGGTGTGCCAAATTCAATATTCGTTTCTGCGACACGATATGTGGAGGTGAAATTTTAAATAAACTACTATATCAGACTATTAGGCACATTCGTTCGTTATTACAGAAAATTGAGACTGAGATTATGACGGAACGTTGTGCATGGACATTTCCTTGTAAAATTATTGATTATTTCGCTTATTTCAATGTTACTTAATGTACTTTTTTTGCTTTCACGGTATAAGATGGAAAACAAGTTTACGATATGCACTAATACCTATTTAAAGGAATCGGGATTCTTTAATAAAACCACTTTTAAACATATAACATTTGTGTTTATTTTCGCAATGAATACAATTCCACAAAATAATGAATTTCAGACTTTAACCTACACAAAGTAAACCTTACAGTATAATATTACCTGACATGAAACGAACACTGACCTGTATTTCTCTAGCAGGATGTCGATACATTCTCTCAGTACTTCTCGCTACCTCACCTCAACCGACTGCCCCGTTGCACCCCCCTCAGCCGTTGTCGAAAACAAGGAGCCACTCACTACCGAGACCAAGACTTAGCAAGGTGGCGCCAACGGTCAATACAAATACTTTTAAATTATTAATTACAGTAAAATAATAACGATGAAGTTATAATTAAATATACGCCATCCTAACACTACGGATAGCACCGCTTATAACACAATAATTTGTGTCAAACTTGTCTCAGTTTGTGCTGTCACGGGATACGAATCTGCATCTTTCCTATACTGCGTCCACCTACCATTGTGCTGCCGAGATCTTAGCAGACATTGAGTATTCCTAATGTTCTTTTTTGTGCTGAGAAATAAGCGCGATTTTTCAAATGTTGTAGGTTACTTACTACAAGTTTGTAAGTAGATTTTTTTCTTGCAAATAACATCTTAAGTATAATTCAGCATTTACTATGCATAAAACCTCTCGAAGTAATCTAATTACCTCCTCAGACCTGCAATTCAAAATACAGATTGCGATATAAATGATCAGAGTGCTCGGCGGATGCAAGCTTTTATCTGTCAGTTTGTTGCGGGCTCTTTCCTATTCGACTGCGCGACTAAATTACAGTAAAATTATTAAGATTACTTAAAATTAGAGTACCTCCATAGGATATCTATGGAGGTACTCTAGTTAAGATAAGCTACCTGCAGATTTTTTAATGACTTGACGTGACCGATGGTAGTAATTGTATCTTGTGCTCCAAAGGTGGCAGGTTCTATCCCCACTCAGAGCAAACATTAATATGATGAATATTCGTATTTTTTCGGGGTCTGGATGTTAATAATTAATTTACAAATATTACATTTGTAATTCTTCTGCCGTCTGATATTTATAATGCAAGTGCTTTAAGCTACATCTTTGTGTTATAAATAATACACAGAATTACTTTTCTGCACACAGCTATATTCTTCATACAGACTAAAGAGTTAGTTCCACAGACAATAAGGACTTGGTCATAGAAAAGCTAATTCTTTGGTGTTGCCATCTATTGGCACTAGTGTTTATACAATACTCTAATATTATCTTATTATTTCGATACATATAATTACATTTTGGAGTCAGGTCTACGTATGTAATGTCGTGTAAATGTATTTATTTACTGAAGTTGATTTTGAAGTCAGCAGTTTCATTAATATAAAAAGCAAAAGGCAATTAGCAAAAGTGTAATTACTGTAATTAGGACAAGTTGAAATGAACGGACGCGGAGCACCGTCAGACAAGAATTGTGAAAGAAAAATCATCATAACTCATATTAATAATATAAATAAAAATCGAATATTTGTTGGCTTAAAGTCTTTCCACAAGTAAACATCTGAATATTGAACAAATTTAATTCAAATTTGGAAATGTTTTCAATAAACAGAATATTCTTTTAACACTATTGTGAAGTAAAAAAATAAAGTATCTGGTATTACAAGAATCTGGAAGCAAGAGAAGGTTTTTAGTCCCCTTCGTCGTTTCAACCATAAGAGTCATCACTAATCACCTCTTCCCCAATCTAAAATTATTAGAGCTAAGTGAATCTCCTTACCTGAACCTACAAAAAGGCGCTATTTTAAACCAGAGGCAGCTTCCGCAATGTAGATTTTGCTGCCCATCCGCGCCCTGTGCATTTGAACTGCACTATTTCAGATGGAAATACCGCCATCTGACGTTTGTGCCGCCTTAGCCGCCTCTTACGACACCTGATACAAAGAGAGGTTCTATTCTACTGTGCCGGTACCTCACGGCCTTCTGTCACTAAACATATGATAATAAAATACAACCAGGTAAGACGTGATCGTCGGCAGCCGTGCTGGTGTTAAACTGCCTGCGTCTTTCACAAATGTAGAGTAATAGTTAAAATAATTTATATTTCTCTGACATGTGACATATCTAATCAACATTTTTACCATAAAATTTAAGTACGTAACATGTTTTAAAAGTAAATGTACCAGGAGATTCTAGAATCAACAGCAAAAAATACTTAATAAACTACTCTTTCCAATACTTAAGACTTCTTAAGAACCAAGTTGCCAAGTAATAACTAACTCAGGGGATAGGAAAGTTGTAAGTAGCATAACCGGATCCGTCGTAACTCCGGCGTTTTTCTTGAACAGGTTCACGCTCGGAGTCAGGCTCCAACTTATGCAAAACAAGTTATCTATTCTGCCCTTTTCTAATGGAAACTTTCCTTCAGGGGTAACGTTTTTATGAAAGGACTGCCTTCTAAGAAGAAGTTTACTCAAAGAAATTCATTTTTACAACAACACGTATTCATGTTAATTGCTATTTAATCGTGTGTTGACTTTATGCAAATAAAAAAAATTGACGAGGTCCGATGTCGCGTTCGCTATCTCCGGTTTATGTGCTAACACTTCCAATTCATACTTTGTCGATTGAAATCGTCGGAATTGAAAAACCACCACATTTTTTTATATTATATAAACGTTCCACTCGGCTTTTACTTTATATAATATATTATGAATACTTGTCCTGTATCGAATGTAGTCTACGTCGCAATCTTCATTAAAATTCGTTTAGTCTACGAAAAGTAACACGAGAAACCATCCAGGATAGACACACTTTCGTGTGTATGCGTTTTATATTCCAACCACTGTCCGAAACAGCTTCACCATTTTCGACGGACTTTTACAGCTATATACATAACCGACAATATATTGCGTAACGTGGGCTGCTTTCTATAGATTCTTGTAGAGGATATACCGCCACCTGCCGTTTCCGGTACTCAGTGGCCTCTTACAAAACCTTTTACCTATGTAGCCTGTACTAATCTATGCTCTTCTAGTACACTACATGGCAATAATAAAGTACGGCATAGTTAACTTTATTACCAACATGTATACAACCATTAAAATAAATGGGTTTTGGGTGCTTAAGCAGAATATAGTCAAGTAGACTTAGACGAAGGCTGCAGTAGTCAGTTTGTCGTACCAACCCCCTGTACTAGGGGTTGTAGTTGAACGTTAGGTTGTTCTTTTGCTTTGTGTATGTAGCGTCAATAAGCTATAATAATAAATGTAACAGCGTCAATAGAATATCAATGATGATCATAGAGGCGTATTAGTTCAAGGCATAGCTAACTATTGCGTTTATCACGGATACAAGTTATTTTAATTTAACCAAATATGTACACGTTTTCTCCTAAGAACAAACACTGAGAGTTCAGCGCTGTGCAATATTAACAGTGTAGCATTCCAAGAGTAGTATAAAATGAGCGAGAAGATTTCAGCGCGCTCGCGTATTCCCTTTGGTTCGCTCGGCTGCTTCATTATTCAGGGCCGCCCAGCCTTCGACCAGCTCAAATAAACACAAAGGAACTTACCTACTGAAAAATATACATAGTATGTACATAGGTGTAGTTATATATAGTTAGCTTGGAATCGTAGTACTGTATTTTTATTAAAACTTAATAGACTTAACTTTAAAACACGGTTTCTTTAGCTTTTACATTCTTGGGTCAATGTATCGGTTACATTGCGGCAACGATTTTTGAGAAAGTAGTTTGATTACGAGTAATATACGCGTGAGACCAGCCTTCGTCTTATCTTCTTGCATTGCTGACTTTATTAGTAGCATACTAAAATACTGCAGGCCTGCGGGCCTGCAGTATTTTACATTTTACAGTTGCTGCAGATGGTGGTGATATTGTGCGGCAATGGTCATGGGTTCAATACCCACATTGGAAAAATATATACATATATTTGTTTCTATGTCTGGGTGCCATTTATTTGTATTTAATTTATTTTCTTGTAACTCCTCTGTTGTCTAATATCCGTAAATCAAGTGTTTTAAGCAACTTATGTCGGAGTCAGGTCAACGTACGACATATCGATTGAGAATATTCATTAAAAACTAGTAGTAATGGTATTACGTTTTTCAGCCACCATATGTCATTTGCTTCATATATAAAATGGAGAATACAGTACAAAAATAAAAGGAAATATTGTAATAATCTTATAGTTAACGTATTTAGAGCTGTTCAGTTAATGTTTCTAATATTAAAAATTAAAAATATCCTATCAATTTAATGCATTGTATATTTTTATGATAGTCTCTTTGAAAATTTGACTGCAATGGCTTTTCACTTAAAAAGCCTGAGGTAAAAAGTAATAGAAATCTTTATTCGTTTTTATTTATTAAATAGGTACCTCGCAAAAAGTAGGTAACACAAACGAGATTAATATTCTAAAAATACAGAATATCCTAATGTATTACGCTATGACCTTTTTGTGCTATACAACAAATAGCCAGGTCCATTTGTGGTCAAGTGCCAATCAAGCCGGTTAAACTCTATCATTAGCGGAGTAATGCAGAGCCATTCAGCAATCAGTTCTCAATGAGAGCGTCGCCAGTTCTTTTTCCCGCGTCGCCCATTGAAATCGGCCTCCTTTAATTTTGAGACCAATAAATCTCGTAATCCACCGCGGAATTTATATCGACCATTTAACGTCAATAAGCCGCGGTTATGCGATAGGGCTGGCCTTCCGCATCGTTTAAAACACAATCGAAGCTGATTTCAACAGATTTTATTATTGCTATTGTGTATTACATATATGTATACGCAAGATTGGACTATTTGTTTTATAAGATTTTCTGCATTAAAAAATAGTATTTTGTCACCGAAGCTTTTAAACTTTTCTCAGGTTTTAGGCGCGACTCTGCACGAACCTGCGCCCTTCTTACCAATTATCATATTCGTGCTAATAGGTTATCTGTCTCTGTACCAAGTATCATCAAGATTCGTTCAGTGATGAAATAAGCGTGCACAAACCTAAAAACAAACAGATACCGGTGAATAGGTTAACGGACAAAATATAAAAAACATGATTTAACTTTGTATGACTCTGTATATAAAAAAATAATTTCCCCGATAAGTCGCTTACACAGAGGAATCACAAATATAATACTTAAAAAAATGTATTTAGCACCCAGGCGCAGAACAAATACAAATATCATCATATTAATATTTGTCCCGGGTGGGAATCGAACCCACGACCTTTGGCACACAAGATAGATCACTACTGTCATTCTTCTTTCATCCATGCTTTCTATATGTCCAAGCAATCTCAACATTCCTTTCTCTATTGTTATCATTATTACATACATCTCTTACCACACAATTATTCAGTTTATTTATTATTCTTCTACTATTATATTTTTTTAAATTAAATGTTTACCTCGTATTCGTCAGTTATCTGCCAAGAGACAACCCTGCACTGCCGGTCTACCCAATCGTCCCTAGCTCATTTTACATACAAAGGTGACGTGGCAATGATCATAGTTTCAAATGCATTACAGGCGAAGCCGGCCGGCACTTGCGAGTCGCTGCGCCGTCCCCGCCTCCGTCCACAATAACTGCGGGATTGTTCGAAAATGCTGAATAAATCGCCTTTCAATTTATTCCAATGTGTCCCATTGAGTTATTGGTAGGATTTATTAGTATGCCGCAATTGTTCGTTGTCTGTGGCCTCGCGTCCGCACGCTCCTGGCGACACGTCAGCATATATACGAGTGTATGAAAAGTTATGTAATTATTTTAAATATAAAAAGCCTACAACAGAAGTTGATAGATGGCGCATCAAAAAGCGTCACGAGATTCAATGACGGATTGTCGTTTAGATGCATTTATGTATTAGTCATTTTATTATAAAATCTTAAAATTAAGGGTATATTTGAAGAGGCGATATGAGAGAACTTGAAAACTAGTTTCTTTATTTTTTCAGGTCTAATAAATGTGTAATTAGTGTAATTAAATGATATTTATTGAAATAAGCGTGATAAATAAAGTATCACTTTGTTTTATTAGAACAACTTGGTTTATTTTGAAAATCCTCAATCATATAGGTATGAAAAAAAATAGTTAAATTTCAGTCTAATCGATGCCTTCCTTTTACTTCTAATAGATTATTATGGTACGGTGATAAAGGACCTCAGGAGAATAGTTGTTAATTATGATGAGTCCGTAGACGTGAAAAGTTTCATATTAGTATTCCAGTCAAGACATGTTCTTAAAAAAATCTTGCTAAAATATATAACCAGCTGTTAGCAGTTAATACATTTTGTTTATAACAGAGTGTTAAAGGAAGACCTCTCTTTTTATTTCACAAACAAGTATTACAGTTCGCGTCATAGTGAGGGTCGCAGCCAGCCTGTAGACACTCGTCACTATCTCAAGGTCACTAGCGCATTACCAACTTCGTGACTTGAAGATATTATGTCACATTACCCAGATATTTCACTGCCTAAATCACTTTTCAAACCAAAACACGGCAATGCGAACACTGCTATTTGGCTGCAGAAATAGGTGACAGGAAAGTACCAATGCAGGTGACATTTTGTATAGGGTTACTTCACCTCATGTATGGTGCAATTTTACTTTTTCACAAAATCTGAAAGTAAAATAATATACATATAATTAATTCTTAAATAACTTTTACTATATTCAACAACTCCGTTCTCTTTTTTTATTGACATAAAGTAATGAAAACAACATTCATATTTAAACTTAAAGAAACTTCCCTGCAAATCGAACAACATTCAAAAGATACACGTACCATACACAGTCCCGGAATGTACGCCCAATATCCATCCGTTTGCAAACACGATTTAATCTTAATCAAATTCAATTTGCGCGCTTAGGCTGTAATAGGTATTTGTTAGGCAAACCGATTAGGTCTACAGGAATGTGATAAAGCAGTGTGCACACAGCGGGCCGTCAATACTGCACACACACAGGCGGCTCGTGATTGCCGGCCGGCACCGGCGGCCGGCACCGACAGCCGGCGCCGACGGCGTGCGACCGAAGCTGCAATTAATCATAAGAGTAAGTACTATCTTCGAATATGGACATGTCTCCGAGTCCTGATGCATGTAATTGAAATGTGTCAATCAGATGGCAGAGAAACTGATCGCCTGACGTAGACTCTTGTTTTCTTCCTAGTCTTTATTTCTGATCAAACTCGTGGGTTCAAAGATATATTGTTTTGTATTGGTATAATCTAGATATTTATTATCTACGATTTAGTTATGGTATGCAGCTGTATGTGGCCGCTAACTGTGAGTTTCATGAAAAAGCTTAAAATCACTCAACATTCGATGCATTCGAACATTCTGGATTTCCACACCCTATCGAATCCGAAATGTAGAGATCCGTAGGAGAACGAAGGTTGAAGAAAGAAGGCTGAAGTGTACGACATCCGCCAAATAGACGGACGAGCTGCTGAAGGTTTCGAGGAGTCGCTGGTTTCAGGCGGCACAAAACCGCACGCTATGGCATTTGATGAGGCCTACCTATGTCCAACAGTAGATGCCTGTGGTCTGATCTGATGATGATGGCGATGGTGATGCTGTTACACATGAGTGACAGTGAAAGGCAGTATTTGTTTATATCCCGTTGGACATTTTATACTTCAGTTGTTATGACTACAAAAGCTAGATTAATAAATATTATTGAACTTATTGATTCTTTTTCGGGAAAATGCAATTTTGCCGGGAAAAGTCGCTTAAAGCACTTGTGTTACGGTCGTCGGACAATAGAGGGATCACAAATGTTATACTTAAATACATTTACGACCTTTGGTGCAAAAGATCACTACCATATAATGTAGAGAGAGGAGACCTCTAACAAAGTTCATCTGCCAATGCAGATCCTCACCTCACTCTCACCTATAACTAACGCCAAATGCAAGTGTTCGCATTACTGTGTTTCGGATTTAAGGATGAGTGAGGCAGTGAAATTACTGGGTAAATGTGACATAGTATCTTCAGTTCACAGGGTTGACGACACGCTAGTGATATCCTTGTGATGACACGAGAGATCTATAGACTGCGGTAATGTTTATCAGCGGACCAGATGCTTATGTGCTGACTTTATATTAAAAAAAACTGCTCCATCGGGCCGGTCCCGAATATATACCAATATGTGTAATAATAATTATGGCATTTTACAAGTATGATGCAGAGTAATTTTTCATAAAATCGAGAGTAATATATTTAGTAATATTTTAGTTCGACCCAATTCGCCATCGCTCAGAGAACTTCACACCAACGAATACAATTCGTAGTAATTTTTATTGCTGCTTGTTATTCTAGGTTTTTTCAACGCGGGGCCTCTACCCCGATTTGGTTTATATTCTAGTCGTTAATTTATTTATTTATTTAAGTACACTTACAGATTATTGTCATACATACTAATATTTATGATTAAATATAATATTAACTAGACAGTAACCTAGGATATGCGGTACTGGCAGTGCCGTGAGGTACCAGCAAAGAAGAATGGTACCTTCCCCTGCACCAGGTGCCGAAGAAGCAACTAAGGTACCAGAACCGTCAGATGGCGGTGCCCATCCAAAACATTGCAACTCAAATGCACATCCTGGGCAGCAGCATCCTCGTCACGAAAGCTGTGCTCCGCGACTGCCAACACGTTTGCCCAGCGCGGCAATCATGGGCAACATTCCCCCTTTCTTGGGAAGGTCCAGCAGTGGACTTTTAATGGCTGGTATGACGGACCTAATATATGTGTACACCACATGTTAATTTAATTTATATTATTATATTTTTAAAATCATAAATTTTTGTCAAACGTAAATAATAATAAAGAATACTAGCAAAAAAGAAGTTTTAATGATGATTTATTTTTCAGTTCTTTACTCTGTACCGTTTCTACTCGCGTGCCTCTCGGTCGACGGCTATACTCGAAGGCCTAGGAAGTCCTAGCATAAGCAGCGACTATCTAGAGAAATGCTTATGGAGAAGTACAAGTTGTGATTACATCAACTGACAAGGGTCTTCCGAACATACTTATATACTATATTACTATATACTATATTTTACTATATATTATATACTATATTTTATTTATAACAGAGGGTGGCTAACGTGATCCAGATATAGAAAAAAAAGGGGGTAAAAAAAACTTTGATCCATGCAAAACGCATGCATTCTGTTGTAGTAACAGTCAAGATGTCTCGCGTAAGGCTTATTTACCGAATGAAACGAAATGTCAAGATGATAAAGTAGCAGTACCTACATAACTCTTACTTACCACAGCGCAGTAAGTAAGAGACATACTCTTACTTACTGCCTGTCATCTTTCAAAATATTATCACTAAGATTTATACAGGAATGTTACGGTGATTTGGTAGAGATGATTTAAAGTATAATTGCCAAAGCAATTCAGTAAGCTTAATTGAATGAAGCAGTTGGCAAAGTCAGGATGACAATTCCTTTGGTAAAGGAATATAGAAATATCAAGAGCCGAGAAGAAGAAAGAAGAGCTCCGCTCGCGTGGTGGGTTAATCTTCAACTATGATCTTTTTAGGTCGGAAAAAGACGAAGAGGATTTGAAACTTCAAATACGTAACGTACATTTATAATTTCAAAGTCAGTATTAACATTACACGGTGAGAATTTTATTTTAGAACAACATTTATAGAGATCGGAAAACCTGCACTATATAATGCTCCAATGATTTGCACTAGTTTCCGTCGTTTCTCCAAACGTAAATAAACTAGCAAAAAATTATTCGAAGCTCGCAAAATATTCGGGGCGCGTTCCCATTCCTCTCCCGACTCCGTTCTCGAAATAACGCAGCCGCATTCGCGTCTCGTACCAGTTGCACGTACCCGTTCAGTGGAGCGCGTCGGCGAGCCCCAATATGCCGCCGCCGCCTTTGTTCGCGCGATAGGCAGTTAGCTGCAGCTCACGATACTACCTTTCAATCGCGACTCGGCGCACGACAAAGCGCTGCCATTCCACTATTTGCCGAATGGAAATGCCATTTGGCGTTTCCATTGAAAAACGGTGATTAACAGAAGACGGGATCGGCTGCCTTTTTAATGCGAGCGATATCGATGCGTGAGCTCGGCTGACGTTGCACTTTCGGAATTGAATCACTCCGCGGGTTGGTTCGCTTCCGTGCTTCCGCCGGGGTTTGTCAGCACGAGTGGAACTCTATTGACTTTGATGTTCTTGGAAATATTAGAACAAAGGACAACGCATCTATTAGATTGTTATTTTAGTTACTTGTAATCAATGCGAGTGGTTTCATAAACACTCATTTTAATTATCGAGTATATCCGTCGAGTCTTTATGAAACCACTCCATTAACCTAAGCCTAATAAATCTTTAGTGTTGGAAACTTCAGTCGCTCTATAATCGAGATGTGTGTATTCTAATTACATAGACTCCTCGCCGCTACGCTCCAGGGATTACTTCTGACACAAACCAAATCACTTATTCATTACATTTGGGCATTACACGATCATACCGTTATATTTAGTTCTGCCAAAATCTGACGAACCTAGCGTGTAATTCATATTTAAAACTAATTAACAAATCTAATTATCTTACAAAGTTGCTGATAATGCTCGAGTTATCTATATTAATAAATATTATTGAAACCATTTTATAACAGTTACAAAAAGCGGTTAGTAATATTTTCATATTTGTCGCCAGTATTTTATTACGTAAATGGCTGTATTTATCCAAGTCAAACGCGTTTTTGTATTCGCTTGTATTTAAAACTAGCAGTGCCCGCGACTTCATCCACATGGAATAGTGACTTTTAGCATTTATTTCTTTATTTTAAAACATATCCCAAATTTTTATTGATTATTTAATGTAGCCTTACTCCATAAATAAACTATCTAATACTGATTTAAATCGAGCCAAAGGTTTTTGAGATTGGCGCGTTCATATAAACAAACAAACTCTTCAGTTTTATAATATTATATACTAAAGATTTAGAATCGCAATTTATCTGTTATCTGATGTCGGAAACACAACTGCTTTATACTTATCAGGTAGTCAGATATATGTAATGTGAATGTATTATTTATTTTAATAAAGCGTTACAAAACATACTATGTATTGGTTAATACCAAATACAGACAGTAATCAAGTGGTGACCGGTCACCAAACATGTAGCAGTGCGTTAGGCACACAAACAGGTGCCGGTGTCTGGTAAATGAATGACAACTGTACAATAGACAATGCGATCAACGACGCCCAGGCGGGAGGCGATCGGATAGACATACTCGTATCGATGAGATGGTCACCTCTATTCAACTCGACTAACTCGCACACATGCGGTAGCGATTGGCACACGGAAAATACGAGTAAAGGTGAGCGTCTAATTCATTTTTGGAACAAGAATGTGAGTATGCCGACTGTAGCCGACGAATACCTCGTTTAGGAATATTATCCGACTACATATATAAAAAAACACTTGAAGTTAAAATCGCAGTTTTCGGCCGGAGATCAACAATTATTAGGATTTATTATCTAGGAAACGAAGTTGCGAGCATCAACTCGCTAAACTAAATATATAACTAAAATTAAATCCTTCGTTATATCCGAATTTCATTCGGTTTCACGCAGGTATTCTCGTTGCTATCACGCAGTGATTCACTTGGTAGTTTCAGATTTATTATAAATAAATCCGGTCGAACACATTTCCTGTTTGCGCCCCTGCCATGTCGTACTGTAGCGCGTGCGCAATCACATTTATGCCGCATGCAAACGCCTCATCCGGATTTTGACGTATTTGTCGACAACGTCAAATCATTAATACATAATTGAGCTTGATGTAAAATAATTTAATTTTCGTTACAACTTTATAATTGTGTAATTGGAATAACCGTATTAATATGATATATAACCGTAGTATGTTAATAATAAATAAAAAATAATAAATAAATGAATGTTTTGAGTAACTTGGATGTAATTTGAAAATAATTATTGAACATGTCTAAAAGAATGGTGACTGAAAGCTTGTCCGTAGTGAAACATGTAAAAGTCTGCCTCGTTCACTTTACAGCTCTTCATGAAATAACTACGTCACAGGAACTGAATTGTAGATGCGTGGGCCACAGTAGCTCGGTGCATGGATGCACCGTGACAACGCGTTTAGTGTCGGGACTATCTGTGCTTAATTTGTGGTCGCAGTGAGCCGGCGTCGGCGTCTGCACCAGGCGTTTGTGAATTGCTCTAATGGGAATTGGACGCCACTAGAATTTAGGGTGACGGCTCTGACACACAATTTTCTTACTTGAATATCCACATATATACTGAATGTTTAAGTCCCAAATTCTAATGGTATTAACAATGAAGTGTATTTTTAGTTTTTCGGGTTATATACTAGAGATTACAATATGGGGTTCAAAATGTGGGCGAATAGGTTGTGAGAAGGCTAGCAAAGCGCATTTAATACCCTCGATGTTGCCCACCGACTTTTGAACATTGGACTCATCATAGATGGGGGGAATTTGGCCCTTAATTGCATCGCTGGGCAGTCGTGGTGGCGACCGTAGAGCATATCTTCGCGATGGGGATACTGCTGTCCAACCAGAGCATTTGAGCTACGCTGCTTCACCATCTATCAGTATAACGGAGGTACCACTGTACTCCACGCTTCATTGTTTTCACGCACAGGTATTAAACATTATATTTTGTCTTAATTAAATATTCAAATTAAGAGTCTTACAGGGACCTGCCTAAACAGCCTTATGTATTACAACTGAAGCCTACTACGAGTCTTAAAAGCACCGAATTTTGGTGATTACTGTTAAAGTCACAAGGTCTCGTGGCTCCTAAGCATATCTAATGAGATTTGCAAAGGCTGGCCTAAGAGGCTCGTTTAATAACTGCTGTTGGTGCTGAGGCATGGGATCAAGGGACCACTATTTTCTCGGTGGCTTGGACTCACAGTAGTCCAGATGTTCGGGATCCTTTCTCACTTCCTTCCTCTACTTTCTTTCTAAAGCCTTGAAGCTGTTTTCAGTAATAATAGTAATAAATTCACACATCTCATACATTGACTTCAAGATAAGTCGCTGTAAAAACTTGTCTTACGTACATATATAATAAATATTCGGCACCCAAACACATATCATATAATTGTTTGTCCAGAAGAACGAACCCACGACCTTAGAACAAGAAAGGTACGCTGTACCACTGGGCCCGCCAAATGCATCAGCACGACTCACTCAGCGGCGGCCTTGCCTATTGCGAAGCTCCAGGCAAATCTTCGCGAGGCCCTTCGTTTGTACTTCGTGAACATTTACTGGTTTTCGTCAAGTTTGATGATTATGACTTTGTAGACACCTGCCGTCGCTGTTGCGCTTTACCACTTACTGTTTAATAATAATAATAATAAGTTTAATAATTATGGAGAACATACATATACACATTTGCCGGGCCTGGTGGCGCAGATGGTGGTGATCCATCTTATGCGCCAAGGGCTGTGGGTTCGATTCCCACCCAGAGCAGATATTTATATAATGATATTTGTGTTTGTTCTGGGTATTAAATATATGTATTTACGTGTACTTTAAGCGACTTATCACGGAGTCAGATTATTATTATTTATACATACATAGTTTACATCTGTAAAATCCATTACAGGCTGTAAGTTTCGATAATATTTTTTCAATTAGAATATAAGAGCTATAGATTTTTGAAAAAAAAAAAAAATTAAAAAGTTACACCGAACACAAAGAAGTAACAAGAATCTAGAAGCAAGAGAAGGTTTAAATAATCTCTATCGTAGTTTCAAGCACAGGAATCACCCCCAAGCACCTCTTCTTTGTGAATCCACTTACATGAGCGAACAAAAAGCCACGATCGACGACGATTGACGACAATGAATCCGGCAGACATTGTTATATAATATGCAGTGATCATTATAAAATACTTTCTATTCGTGACTTAGGTTAGGTATGTAGTACGTAGGATTTGCAATTGTATATATTGTCTTAGTAACGTTTCTTATTAGTTACCGTACTCATGGTCTGGTTTTTTTATGCCAATGTGATTTTGAGCCGACCATACTCTGACAATTTCGACCAGACATTATTTAATTCCCATAACATCTCTTATATTGACTGATTTCGTGATAAGTCGCTTAAAGCACTTGAGTTACGGACATCAGACAATACAAGAATCACAAATATACTTAAATACATATATTTAACACTCAGACACAGAACAAACGTCAATATCATCACATAATAATTGTCCTAGGTAGGGATTGGCGTGATTGGTTTTGATTGGCGCACAAGACAGATCACTACCACATCTGCGCCATCGGGTCCGTCGCGTGATATTTCCTCAAAACTTTCGGAGTGTGTCTGTTGGGAATATTAAAGTAATATTTATTATCCACCAAAGTAATGGTCACATAGTACTTTTAATATAACGAATATTAAGAAACATAACATAATTTGGGTGAACTGGAGCCTATTTGTGTAAAGTAAGTAAGTACCTGTTTTGTTTTCGTTTGCAATTTTTATGAAACTTCTGATGTAGGAATTTGGCTTTTTCTATTGAGATGTTGTTATTAATAATTGTGCTCGGGGTTTAATCCATACGTACCCGTAGTTTACTGATATTTGGAAACGAACTTTACTAATAGTTTTCTGAAATATGGACCAAGAAAAGAAAAATAAGCAAATATTCAAACCATTTTGCAAGATGCAAAGTGATTTATGACCGTAAAATCCTGCAACAGAATCAATGCAGCGACTCTCGACATCTTCCCGAAGCATTTGGGCACGCGGTCTACTATCGCCTGTGCATACTGCGTCATCGAGACCTGAGTCAATCTTTACGCCCAGCACAGTATTGACACCGTCACCACGGATCGAGTCACCGCCGGACTTAATCACCGGGGGCCTCTGGGCCTTTAAACTCATTGTTGCGGACTTAGCGAGGAAAACGTCTATTTTCGGCTCCCCACTCTGCCACCCTCGACAGGGCCTGAGCGGCTGTGGCCTTTACGCCTACCCTTGACTGTGCATACGCCACATCGCATAGGCCACTAGATAGGCCACTCACCCCCTCCGGCATCAGACACTGAAGCAAGTCGTCACCTAGAACATTCCACAACGTTGGTCCAAGGACAGAGCTCTGCGGGCATGCCATGACGGTCTTTCACAACGACCGGCCGCCGAAAAAAGCCAGTTCGGCGTCCCGAGAAGTAGTCCGCCAACATCCTAAAGATGTTTCACGGAATACCAGCCCGCTTCACCTTGACCAAGATATCATCCGCCACTAAGCATTGTCGAAGGCGCCCGAGATGTCAAGAAACACGGCTTAAACGAACTTTGCTGTGGATGCACTTATTGTACTAATTATAGCACTGAGTGCCGTGACCGTGGATTTCTCCGGAGTAAAACCGCGCTGGCGGGGGACCCGAGCTAATTTGAGGGGCGAGCAGAAACATCACGTGTTCCAATAACTTCATAGAGAGGCTAATCATCACTGAAGGCGCACACAAAACCTGTCTCATCACTTAATGTTATTTTTTTGAATCCCGAAGATAAAAAGTTCAAATAATTTATATTTTGTGTTTGTGTGTTATTGATAGTATTTACAAATATTCTATTTATTTATGCATAACATATATTTTCTTTACTCGGGAAAAATAAATGAACAAACAAAAATGTCGCAATTAATCCAGATAATATCCAAACAATTTATGTTCTTAGTTAGCGCTGTCAATCGGCGCATACAGATATTAGGTTGCAGTGTAGCTACATATTAGTTCATTTATCTCTAATAGATGTCGCTAACAGCCTAAGAGCAAAGGAATCAGCATAATCAGGCTTCTAACACCGGTGTTTTTTATATCAATCATATTTGCTATTTATTTAAGCTCTTTTCGCCGCTTCGCTTTTCCAGTTAGCTAGCAGAATACGGCCTGTATTATGTATATCATTGACGTAAAAAAATTCAGTGAAATTGAGAACCTCTTCCTTTTTTGAAGTCGGATAGAAATAGGATGTATTTATTTATACCACGATCATCTCAAGCAGGTATAAGGACAATCTTATTAGAGAATTAACGGTTACTGCGCTACACAACCTTTTAAAAACATACTTGCTCGCATTTTGAATAACCCCATTATGTATTTAAAAATATATATTGTAAAAACTTACTCCAACATTTGGATTCCATGGCATGGGGATGGTAATATTTTACTATCGAAGTTTCAGCCGTAGGATGTCCAGTGCTTAACTTAGACATCTCGGGATTTCTCCGATTGCATTGATCAGTATAGTTTTTGCCTTTGGTTGCTGCGGACAGGCGTGACGGCAATGGCAGAGCGTAGCTTTGCTATAGGGATGCTGCTGCTCAACCCATCTTTGTTGCATTCGTGGTACGCTACGTACGCTTTAGAATGTATATACCGCCACCTGTCGACGTCACCCTAGTCAATTATTGACACCTAGTAAATAGAGGTACTATTCTACGCTGCAGGTACACCAATTTATTTTTGTAAGAAACTAAGAACTCAACATTTTAACACAACTCAAAAAAAAAGTTATTTGTCAAATGAAAACAAAGAAAGACATTTCAGTGTTATTACAAAATTTTCGTAAACCAATATAAAATGATACTGTAGTATATTTTAGCAGGTGTGTACAAAATTTCCAGTAAGAATGCTAGTAAGAGACGCCGGGTGTTGCTGGCGGCCCGCGAAGACTCGGCTGGCGCTATTCGACGACAAAGCTGAGTTGGAATGCTACGCCGACAGCTACGTCAAATGTTTCTGGCGACTGTGTGACCGGCAGCACAGTGTCGACAGCTTTAGAAAGCCTGATAATGCGGGTAAGTGCAACCAAAAGAGTTCCAAAATAATTATCGCAATTGTAGTTAGCTGTAGGTCACTAGTAATAATTATTTTTTGCAATGCCTAATCGATATTTGTGTACAATATTTTACTTTGGCGTTTGAGTTGTACTTTTTTAGTCTCCAAAAAACTCCATATGAATTTTGAGCAAACAACAGAGATGGTCCCGCACTACAAACACTACAATAATAATTACCTATTTTAGTACTCAAGAATTATGCTATTATCTTCTATCCAATTACCATTATAATTGTTAGAAAACGACTTTATGTTGAAATTATCCTACCGAATACGAAATTTCTGCCTGATTTTGCTTTAGCATAGGGTTGGCTCTGGGAAAATAGAAACGGTATGCAAATGCGATATAAGGAAGGCGAAGAGAGCACGGATGAAGCCGAGAGGCCGAAAGCAATCAAAAATAAAATCTTTGACCAAATATCCGTTAAGACTAATAAACTGGCCAAGTGCGAGTCGGAGTCGTACACCGAGAGTTCCGTACAAACCTGTTAATATATATAAGCAAAAGAGTTCATCACGATAATCGAGGCATAGTTATGCTATTTCTATTGCAAAATTCAAGCCATAACATAACATTGTGCTGTGAGGTATCGGCAGAATAGAATAGTACCTCCCTCTGTACAAGGTGTCATAAGAGGCGACTAAGATACCAGAACCGATAGATGGCGGTATTTACTTTCAGGACAGCGTCCCCTTCGCAAAAACTGCGCTCTGCGATTACCGCCACGCTTGCCCAGCGCGGCAATTATTGACAAAATTCCCCGTTCGAGGAGGCCAGCGTCCAGCAGTGGACTTCCAATGGCTGATGTGATGACTGCGTGGACATAGAATTTAATACATCTTAAAGGAATTTGATATGAATTACAGCTAGGCACCTCCTGACATTCCAGAAAATAAGGGTCTCGACAGCCACATGGACAACATAATGATCCCATAAGGATTCAGTTTTACCTTTTGAATAATAACACTGTAAACTACCACATTAATTCACATTTATATTTTCAGTGATAGTTGAGCAACCACCGCACCAAAATCTGCCTTATAAGACACCTGGTATAATTCAAACAGTACTAATGAGGAACTAAATTCTGAGAACAAACAAACAAAGCCTGTAAATATATACTGTATATTTTAACAAATAACAAAGGTCATTTCAACCTAGCTTGACTTTCATTTAGCACCTGCCTCACATTCATGTTTATTCTTGATTCTTTTACATAATTACCAAACGGGATCCACTCCTGCCTACTTATGTTTCTGTTTATATTTGCAATTATTTGGTAATCTTTTTTGATGTACTTGAAATCAGGCATTGTAATATTTTGTTCCCTTAATTGGTCATTCCATGGCTCCGCTGTCGAGGGCATTATCTTTGGCACAGAGTGGTAGCAAAGCCTTGCTTCTTTTGACATGATCATAATGTCACCACTCTGGAGTAAAATTGCAGATGGGGATATTGACTTTTCCCGACCACCAATCAGGAATACAGCTGACTGGCCAAAGCTGAAAAAAATAGATTGATGATGTTAAAGCATTGTATATGTATATCTAAGCTATTATTATTTGGAATTAAAATACAATCGCGTGCAATAGATCGCTTCTCACAATTTTATAAGTTCACTGGAACAGTGGAATATGATAAATCTAAAAATAAAACAAGCCTGTATGTTTATGTATTATACTTAGTAATTGTACAACATATATGTTTAATACAAATCATCGTAAATAACTGTCTAGTAATAGTATGTTTAAGTATTTAACAAATTACTAACAAAGAGATTCTAGTGTGCCCCAATATGCACCCTAAAAACTCTTTTGATCACTACTAACCTAAAAGAAAACAGTGGTGCTTCCAAATTAACTTCGGAGTGATCAGTGTGAGCAGACAGAGTAGACTTCATATGGTAGTAATTGACTATGGCTGCTTCTGCCTTAAAACTTGGACAGTCAATGTAGTGAGCTATCATGTCACTGAGCTCGGCGAGGTCACTTGGAAATGGAGTTCTATTGTCTTCACTGTACTCCTGAAATAAAGAATTAGATGACTTATAGAACAGTTAACAGTAGTGTAATTGAGTTCAGGACTTGATTTAACATAACATTGCAAATGAGAACACTTACTTCACTAGACATGAACTAAAGTGCATTTATTACCTGGTAATACGTACTTCAACACTAAGTGTGTTGAAGTACGTATTTTTGAGAGACACACGCATTTTGCAAGTAAATGTTAAAAATAATAATAATATACTCTTTATTGTACACCAATAAAAACAACACAAGAACATCACAAAACCATGGAATAGTAGGTACAAGAGGCGGCCTTATCGCTAAATGCAATTTCTTACAGGCAACCTTTGTTGCCATATTAACCAGTTATTACACAACATGGTCCTAAGATGTTAGACTAAGTGTTACTGTTCAATGTGTTAAGGTCTTAGGTAGCCAGATAGCTAAATGTGTCAAATAGAATTGCAAGAGTGGGGCAACAGGTGATCTTACATTGTGCACTAATGGTCTATAGCACAAGTGCTTTCAGTGACTTATCAGAGTCAGGTCAATGTATGAGATGTTGTGGAGGCGTGTGAGGAATTTATTTATTTATAATAAACCTTGCATATCTAAGGCAACTAATGCACCTTGGTTGTAAGACATAAACAATTAGTGAAATATACTAAAAATATTAACATTTTACTTTTGTGTCCCAGTTGTGATGGTACCCTAGAGTAGACCATCTCATCTTCTTCAGCAACTTTTGGTTACATTCTCCACCCTCATAAGAACTTTGCCACCAGTCTTCCAAAATTATTTCAAAGTCTATGTTTGTTTTATTGGGTTTTTGTGGATACTCCTCTAAACATCTTCGTATCCAATACCTCTGTCCAAGGCATGTAAATGGGTTCCTAATGAGATACAACCCTGGATGATCTGTAAACGAATACATCTGCCATTTGCTAAAATCCTGTAGACCTAAAATAGTAGTCCTATCGTCTTCCTTGACATTGTGTAGGATTGGGCATTGATTAACCTAAAATGTAAATATATAATAGTATTGAGACCTGCAAATGAAATAGAATATCTGATTTCAAAAATAAGTGTCATTTCAGTCATGCTGTTCATGTCAGTTAATACTTGCTTTGTCAGAATTACGATTATCTTCTACTAATAATACTTGGGCTAAGGAAGGTTTTGGGTTGTTCGACTTATAATACTTGAATATCTTCATAAAGTTATCTTCTATTTCCATGGTCTATAATATACTAACAACTTTTCAACACCTTAAGTTCATTTACACGTTCAAATTATGAAATATTTAAAGTATAAATTATTTGTATTTTTAACAATGGTCCACTAAATCAAAATATAAAAAAAATTTCACGGTAATTATTATTAGGAAATCACATCTTATAAATTACATCATAAATATTTTTTTAAATCTTCACAACCTAATTATTGTAACCCAAACCTAAATGCAACACGATCTGTCATTGTCAACTATTTTTCTTCTTATTGTGTACTTGAAAGTAGTCAATTGTTATCATATCTATACAGCTTTACGATTCTTTGTAAGGCGTAAAAATGAGAGATCCGACAGGTCCGAAGGCACATTCGGTAACAAATCTTAATACTAATCTTTTACGCCAAGAGTCGTGGGTTCGATTACCACCTAGGGCAAACATTTATATGATTCTTATTTGTGTTTACTCTGAGTCTGTTTAAGAATAAACTTTGTGATTCCTCTGTTGTCTGATATACGTAACACAAGTGCTTCAAGCAACTAATCTTATAGTTAAGTTAATGTATGCAGTGGCGTGTAAATGTGTAGGTACTAGCTTTATAGAATAGCAAGGTAAGCAAGATTAATATCGAATGTGAAGTGTTGCTGTACCTTCCCCTTTACCATGTGTCGTAAGAGGCGACTAAGGTACCAAAAACTAACAAATGGTGATATATACGTCGTAAACAGTGCGGCTCAAATACACACGGCGAGAATGGGCACCAGTGTCCCAGTCACGAAAGCTGCGAATTGCAAATTCCCCTTTTATATGTTCAGCAGTGGACATCCAATGGCTGATATGATGATGATGATAATGCGTTATCATAGCTATCGGGGAGGCCGGGCCGAGCCGTGCACCAAGGCCCTTAAAGCCAGCGGGTCCTCAGGACCTAAGGTTATACAAAATTATAAACTTTTCATCCACCTCCGAGACGTAAGAGTTTACACTGTAATCATGGCAAACTGGTAAATTACTTTATAATGTATAAGGCCTATTTTTATTTTGCACCTGACCTTTTGGTTATTTTGCTACGCCACTAAATGTATGAAATATTGTGTGAATTTCTTATTATTGTTTACTAGCAGTGCCCGTGATTTCGTCCACGTAGAATAGTGATTAGTGACGTGGGGGGGTATTTGGCCTTTTCCCCGATTTTGCAACGTTGTAATGTCTCAGTGTAATGTTATATAGCCTAAGCCTTTTCTATAAATGGACTATGCAACCAAAAAAGAATTATTTAAATCGGACTAGTAGATCCTGAGGTTAGAGCGTTTAAACAAACAAACTCTTCCGCTTTAAGTAGGTAATACGATAAATGAACATTTAGGATCTATGAAATAATTTTCTTTGACAGGAAAAAGAGTGAGCGTATTTTGACATTAACAGGTGACATTATTTATACATACAATTGAGACAGAAAGTTAGTAAATAATTTCTTAACCATATTTAAATCATTACAATCTAAATATTTTTATTCAAGTGATTTAGAGAAAATTTAATTTCAATAATACTCAGTGTTTCTAAGGCATCTAGAAGGAGAGAAGTTTGTGATATTTTGTCTATTTACAGTTTTAACATTCTAACCTTAAAAGATAAAAGTTAAATCATGAACAACTCACCGTCAGTCCCAATTTCTGAGGAACTTGTGAAGGTAAAATATCATTGTAAAATGTTGTCGTCAAATAATCTCGTACCAAAGTACAGATTTCAATACCTAGTTCATGTTAACCTGCATCCAGATTTTTGATTTATTTACTTTATTTTCATTGTTAATTATCTAGTTTAGTTTATTTTAATAATAATTCTAAAAAATATCTTTATGTTAATGTATTTTATAATTATTTAATTTATTAATATTAGTAAATTAAATGCTTGCTTATCATGCTGTGCATACATCCTTGTGGAGTTACAGCTTGCCAAAATCCTATAAATTATTTGAGTGAGTTTTGTTGTACCCAATACTATAAGTAATTGACTTTCAGGATCTCGAGAGTCAAGATGGTAAAGCCAAATTAAAAAAATGGCTGAATATGAACTTCAGAATAGAAATGACTGATGGCAGAGTTCTCATTGGAGTGTTTTTATGCACAGACAGGGATGCAAATGTTATTTTAGGTAAAATTTGTTAAATACAGATTCTTTATTTTTTTCACAACTGTTTTAAAAAAAGATGACTCAATTATTAACAAATCTGGAGTAAGAGTATATAATCCAACATGTATGTTTATATGATGGTCAAGTCTTAGAATTAGTCATACATATGTACAGACTAACATCGCGCCTGTATCCCATCAGGGCTGGTTGAGAATATGGTAATTCATTTGCTACGTATATATTTCAGTATACTTTATCTTTTTTCCGATACTTATGCCTGGTACCTTTTACTCATTATCATTATCATATCAGCCATTAGAAGTCCACTTCTGGACACAGGCCTCCCCATTATGTTGCCAATAATTTCTGCCATGCATTTGAGCTATATTGGTGTGGATGGATATACTTTCATCTATTGGTTCTGGTTCCTTAGTCACCTCTTATGACACCTGGTACATAAGGAGGTACTATTCTACTCTGCTGGTATTACTATAATATACCTCTTTACATACAAATGAATTTTGCTTAGATACATATTTTCCTTGTTTCTTGAATATTAATTCATTAATCTCACCAGGCACCAGCGTTGGTTGAAAATAAACTGCAACAGACCATTGCTAACAAAATTTCAATTTGATCAACATACTTCGTTTACGTTAGTATTGTAAGAAAATACCGAAGTAAGCCACATTCTGGTTTTGTATTTACCAATTGAAAATTTAGTTTTTCAATATTACTTTTGATGTGACTGGTGAAAACTGCTACAGCTGACAATATAGGCTACCAGCTGAAGTCGACATAGACTAATTTGTTTTACAGATAAAATTTTGATTAGCTGTAAAAAACCCTACTGATATGCGAAACCTTCCTTTCCCGCTTAAACCTTTTAACCGATTTAATTCGAAAAAAGGGTTGTTAGGAGTCGAAAAGGGGGGGAAGGGGATGAAGGGGGGAGGAATTCTAATTTTACCTATATAAGTTAATGTAAAGAGGTATGGTACCCAAAAAACCTATTACTCGCGGACTAAGTCGCGGGCACAGCTAGTATAAATATAATAATAATAATACTCTTTATTGTACACCAATGAAAATAAAACAAGAACATCACAAAAATATGGAATAGTAGGTACAAGAGGCGGCCTTATCGCTAAATGCAATTTCTTACAGGCAACCTTTGGATAGAAATGATGTTAAAGCTGGTGGAAGTTTGAGGTGCATTTAGTACATACATACATAATAATTAAAAAACATATATACATATAATACACATACATTCAAATATATAAAAGATAAAGTTACAGAACAAGGAAAGTGACAGAATCAAAAAGCAAAATCAAAGTGACAGATAATACTCTTTCACAATTCTCTTAAAAATAGAAAGAGAACGAGCAGATCTCACTTCAAGGGGAGCGCATTTCACAAACGAACAGCTTGAACTGTAAAGGATTTGCTATAGAAGCTTTTGGAAGGGATTTTTCATTGCTGTCCCCAAGGAACACAAAGCGACTTTTAAAATAAGTAAGGAAAAGGACAGAACAATAGCTTGTATAGCAAAGAGACGACATGGGCGTTCCTACGAAGTCGAATAGGTAGCCATTTGAGCTTAGTACGAAAGTTGGTGATACACATGATCGAACTTACGTAAACCGAAAATGAATCTTATATAGACGTTTTGAAGACGCTCAAGCTTCTCAAGTTGATCCTCTGTAAGGTCTAGGTAACTGGTATTGGTATAATCAAGGACTAGTAGAAGTAGGGATTGAGCAAGCGCTATTTTGGTGGCAAAAAGGAAGAAAGTATATTACAAGCGCTTTAAAGAAGCCGCAGAGGCATATATTCTTCAACTAACATCCTTTAACTGTGCAGTCCAGGACAAGTTACCGTCGATAAGTATTCCCAAATTTTTAACTGTTCTACTGTATGAAATAGAAATACCAATGAAGATAATCTGCGGTAGAGTAGATCAATTAATATTTGAACTCATCCTGGAGCTACCCACCACAATTATTTGTGTTTTACTAGGGTTAACTTTAAGCCCAAATCTTTCACTCCAATCATTAATGCAAACAAGATCATTATTTATAGCACTAATAGCATCACCTAAGTCAATGAGAGATGCTTGTCTATAAATTTGTAGGTCATCTGCGTAAAGATGGCAGTAGAATTAAGGTTGTTGGAGATGGTATTAATAAATATCCCGAAGAGTAACGGAGATTAAACGCCACCCTGCGGTACACCAACAGACGTACAGTTCCAAGATGAAAAAGTGTCCTGGATGTAAATACGCTGACGGCGACCAGACAGGTAACTATGAAACCAATCAGCAACCGATGGAGATATGTTAAGAGCGTAGAAGGCCAAGCACAACATCGAAATCTACGGTGTTGAAGGCATTACTAAAATCAAATAGTGCTAAAACCGTGACTTTTCCGATTTTCATGCCTGATCTTGTATCGTCCGCAATACTGATAAGGGCAGTTATGGTACTATGACCAGAGCGGAAACCGGATTGCAAAGGGTTAAGAAGATTATTTTTATAAAGAAATGGGTTGAGATAATCGTGGACCAGCCGTTCAAGGACCTTGGAGAGGAAAGATAGAATAGATATAGGACGATAATCAGAGAACGAGGTGGGATTAGGTTTTTTAGGTAGAGGAATTATTTACGCCTCTTTCCATGCTGAAGGAAAAATACCGCAAAAAATGGAAGAATTAAGGGTGTGACAGATGGTTGGAAGAATTTCATCAAGGATAGGAAGAATCACTTTACGGCTGATACAGTCACTCCCGACTGCGTTGAAAGCTATTGACACTAGCTCCTTTTAACATCACACTCGGTAAACTGGTTAAATATGAACTCTGAAAAATCCGGAGTCAGGAGAGAGAAAAGATTTGATAATGTGTTTAATTTCGTTGTTCCGTCAAAGTTGGTCGAGGCAGTGAAATGGCGGTTTAATGAATTAATATCAAATTGGGAATATTACTATTTTTGTTTTTTCCAACCCTAATGAACTTAAGAAATCTCCAGACCTTAGCTGGGTGTTTAATTTCATTGTTTTATCAAAGTTGGTCGAGGCCTTCCTCTATATATGGGAGATGAGATACAACATAGGCCCAAACACCTAAGTAATTAAGTGTGAATACATAATATACCTACTTACATGCCCGTGGATTTTAGTATACTTGTGAGAGTATCTTAAGGATAGAGGTTTTATTATTATTAAGTGATTTATTTCAATCTCTGGTACATTGTTATTTATAATGATTTTTTTAAATATAACATGCGACTAAATTAGTTCTGCTGTTATATATCCTGAAACGCAATATATATATAAAAGCTACAAATGTATGTATACAAGTTGTATCTGCTTAACATAATATTTTTTTAGGAGGCTGTACCGAGTACCTGAAAAGCAGCGAAGGAGAGGCTGAAGAGCCACGCTTACTGGGTCTCGTGATGGTACCGGGTCGACATATTGTCTCCATACAGATAGATGACACCACTCCTCCATTGCAGTATTATTATGAAGAATGATCTCCTACAGCAACCTTAAGGATTCATATCCTTCTATAAGTTTTAGTGTCAGTGAATATGTTGTAATAAATTTGACTTGAGTCAATTAAGAACTTGAATAGTTACATGAGCTGTAAACTCCATATTTTATTCATATTATTTGAATAGTTCACAAATTTTATGTATTTTTAAGTATTTTCAGTTTATCCTTATATATACGGTAATATATAATAAAGTCTTTAATTAATTTAGATCTGAAATACAAAAAAATATTAAAAAGGTTTCACAATTAGTCAATAAGTAAAATTGTTAACCCATAATAAGTATGATACCTGTATATTAATTTACAAGTCAGCTTTTAACTTGCTTATATGCTGCCTAAATATGTCTGCTTCAAAGTAAATATTTTTAGAATCATTAGAGAAGGGGTTGTAATCATCATCCCTTTGATTTTTAATATAAGTAGTAGTAATTTCTAATAAATCATTACAAAGCCTTGGTATTTCATTTTCAGGGTTGTCCAAAACAGTTTTTAAAAACTTCACATTTAGAATTCTTTGCATGCACACATATGGATGTACAAATGTTTCTAATTTTGCTAAATGAGAGTAGAATTTTGTACTCAACGATCTAATATCAGTATTCTCATCTTGAAGCAAAATAAGTGCGGTTTTTATTGCGGTCAATCTAATTGCATCAGGTACTATGTTAAATGCGATTGCAAGCTCATTATTAGCTAATGCTGCTTCGTGTCTCATGTTAACATCAGCAGTTCTCGGATCAGATAATGAGAAAATGATGACTGATAATTTCTCCATTTGATCTTTTGTTAACACACAAACTATGCGCGCGAAAAATGGTATAGCAGACTTCAATTTATATGGAATATC
This sequence comes from Heortia vitessoides, assembly GCA_020976665.1. Classification (NCBI taxonomy): domain Eukaryota; kingdom Metazoa; phylum Arthropoda; class Insecta; order Lepidoptera; family Crambidae; genus Heortia; species Heortia vitessoides. The sequence continues at coordinate 18,072,901 of JACJUM010002929.1, forward strand.
TTTGGTTTGTAATAGACCAAAGATATCCTCATTTATATTATTTATTTTGATTTGCATTGATGCTACATGAAGGATTGTCCAAATCGCAGCACTTTTAGTAATCTGTTTAGATTGCAACAGAATGTTTGCTATTTCAGCGATAATGCTATCATCTGGTGCTTCACCAAGTGTAATCTTGTCAAAAATATATTCACAATACTGTTCGTAGTTTGGATCCCCTAAAATTATTTTTAAAAGATTCGGAATCTCATTCCATTTGCAGTGTTGAATATATCTCTCTAAACGCGAATTTGCCCAGTGGGCTATCCCAGGCGCATGCTTGTCAAGTTTGGCTGCCAGCAACGTCGTGAGTATTTCATCTCCATCACACTCGTATTGTGTTACCTCTTCAAATACTTGCCTACTGACGTAGGAATGTTCTCCAATATTCAATATTTTGTTAAAAAGCTCTATCAATGCAGCGCAAAGTTCATGTTTGGAGCCGTAATATTTCTGACAGTTGGCTACTAATAACAAACTGCCATGAATATAATTCTCCGATACGCAAGAGTCGACGTTCTGAAAAATCAATTTGTAAATACTATCAATACTGAATACGTTGAAAATGAATTTGGCAGTCAGCCTCCTGACCGTGTAGATCGGGCTACCTAACAACGTGACTAGGTTACGTGGCACCGTGCACACAATTTCAGACTCAAAGGAGAAATTGTATCTCTTAGCGAGATTAGCGAACACGTTCAGTATGGGCGTCATGTCGGAGTGACTTTGGAGATTGTGTCGACCAATGTATTTAAAACTCGTCACGACGTGAGACCAGAGGGCGGGTGTGTGTGTCCGCAGTTCGTCGCAAGCGACCTTCGCCGCGGTCCCGTCGTTCTTCTGTCCGATTAGTTTGGGTAGCAGGGCTCCGTAGAGTTGCAGTGCAGCATTTCTGGGCAGAGATAAGGAGCTCAATATAATAAAGGTACGAAATAGACGGGGTCAAAGATGCTGTTATCAAAGGACGGAAAGAGTTTTGTTGAGGCGGTTTAGCTATTTTGAATTAGTGTAATTCTGAAGAGAGCGGAAAGGAAGCGATTTATAAAGCGAATGAAGTTAGGGCCGTCAAGCATTTAAGTCGTAATTTAATTCGACTAATCATTCGGCGAGTCGGAGTTTAAACAGGGTGCGGGGGAGTCCACCGAGAGTGTGTGGCGTCTGCGTATGAAAATGTTCATCATCATCATATCGGCCATTGAGAGTACACTGCTGGACATACGCCTCCTCAATATAGAGGAAATTTTGCCCATAATTTCCGCGTTGGGTAATCGTATTGGCAATCGCAGAGGGCACCTTTCGCGAAAGAGATGCTGCTGCCCATCCCCACCCTATGCATTTGAGCTACACTGTCTCGGATGGATATACCGCCATCTGTCGGTTCTGGTGCCTTAGTCTCCTCCTGCGACACCTGATACAAGGGGAGGTACTATTCTAATCTGCCGGTACGACGGGTATCACGACTTATGAGAAGAATATTAACGGCCCCTATAAGCCATCAGTACCTAAACCGGTTCACGGACCGTTCTTTAGTTATGTATCAGATTCGGGTGACGGCGTCAGCCTTTTCTTGTTTTTCTTGGAATACATTAATCCGGGGAAAGTGTAAACCGGCGGAGAACGAACGCGACTCAGCCCGCATACGACAGATAGACGTTCAAAAAGAGCCCCCGAGCGTCGGATAAATCTTTGAACTTCTCGGGCTCACCTGATCTGCCACGTCGGACTGCCGAGGTGGGCAAAGGCGAGGTCGGTCAGGTGCGCGACGTAGAACATGACGTCGGCGGCGAGCGCGGCGTCGGCCACCGCGCGCGCCGCGCAGTGCATGTGCAGCGCGAGCGGCGCGTCGCGGCCGCGCGCGCCCCCGCCCGCCCCCCT